>JAHRHZ010000028.1:249822-290992 GCA_024137785.1 Ginglymostoma cirratum
CCCATCTCCTATCTACGAACATCATCCCGCCCCCTTGACCTGTCCGTCCTCCCTGGACTGACCTATCTCCTCCCTACCCTCCTACCTACAATCACCTTTACTGGCTCCATCCCCGCCTCTCTGACTTGTCTGCCTCCTCTCCACCTATCCTCTCCTCTATCCATCTTCTATCCGCCTCCCCCTCTCTCGCTATTTATTTCAGAACCCTCTTCCCCTCCCCCATTTCTGATGAAGTGTCTAGGCCCGAAACGTCAAGTTTTCCTGCTCCTATGATGCTGCTTGACCTGCTGTGTTCATCCAGCCCCATGCTTGTTATCTCATCACAAAATGTTAATGATTTTAAAGTGAGTACACTAAATTCCCCTGTTTACCTGATTTTCAGCCCCAAGTTGATAGAAAGCAGGGACTGCGTTTTTGCTTTGAAAGCAGAATTACAATTTATTACAGGTAATTTTCTCTCATTACAGGCAAACAATTATCATCAGAGACATATAACACGACTAATTAAAAGTCTAAGATGACAAGGTGTAGAGCCGGATGAAACTCTAATCGCCTTCTTCTTGCCCATCTGCAATCTTGTTTACAAAGGTCTGGTACAATCCTAGCAAAATTCACACATACACATAGTAACGCTTGCATTCATATACAGTCTGAACCTCGCATTCATATATAGACTGACCCTAACATTTCTATACAGATTGACAGTCACATTTATGTACAGACTGCGCCTCACATTTATGTACAGACTGAGCCACACATTTACATTAAGTCTGAGCCTCACATTTATGTACAGACTGAGCCTCACATTTCCATACAGACTGAGTCTCACATTTACATACAGACTGAGCCACACATTTACGTACAGACTGAGCCTCACATTTATGTACAGACTGAGCCACACATTTACATTAAGTCTGAGCCTCATATTTATGTACAGACTGAGTCTCACATTTACGTACAGACTGAGCCTCACATTTATGTACAGACTGAGCCACACATTTACGTACAGACTGAGCCTCACATTTATGTACGGACTGAGCCACACATTTATGTACGGACTGAGCCACACATTTACATACAGACTGAGCCTCACATTTATGTACAGACTGATACACATTTATATGCAGACTGACACTCATATTTATATACAGACCAACACTCGCATTTATGTACAGAATGACCCTTACATTTATATACAGACTGTTCTACACATTTGTATTCAGACCAAGCCTCACATTTCTACACAGACTCAGCCTCACATTTATATACAGACTCAGCCTCACATTTTTGTACAGACTGACACTCATATTTCTATACAGACTAACACTCACATTTACATACAGACTAATCCTTACATTTACATACAGATTAACACACATTTACATACAGACTGAGCCTCACATTTATATACAGACTCAGCCTCACATTTATATACAGACACACTCGCATTCATGTACAGACCAACATTCACATTTATACATATGCTAACATATTTATATACACACTGAAGCACAAAGCCACTTGAACATAATAACAGATAAGCAGACAGAGAGTTCTCAAAATGATGGAGGATGAAGTTGATGGAAGATAATGAGGAATGATAACCAATTTTCTAAAGTAACTGCTCGGACCGAGGGATTTCAGAGAGCCAGGGGACAGATAAGGTCATTGTTCCTGGAAATTGCATTAATAACTGTTTGGACAGTGTAGCAAAAGGTCAGAGAAGAAGATTGAGTGACAGCCCAGTGGGAAGTCATAGGAACACAGGAATGGTTGTCAAAGAAAGGACGCAAATCATCAACTGCAACCTCTGCTGAGAGAGTGCACTGGATTTGACTGTTAAAATAGTGGCAATTAATGATATTGATGTGCCTATGAGGCAGACAAGAGGCAAAGATAACTACAGTGATGTAGACCCTTGACAACCACAAATTCAAAGTTAAGATTACACTTGAGGACCGAACAGAAATGTTCAGATAAGAGGTCATGCAAACTCTGCTTGGGTTTCTCAATGCACAGGAGATCACCCGTAAGTAGTATACTGTATGTTAATGAGGAGGGAATGTTAGTTATCTCATTGTCTGACTTTTTGGGATTTTATGTGTTTGGTCATCCATCCATTTGAAGCTTTTTCTTCAAAGCCCTATTTTACTGCTCTCTGTTCTCTCAATGTCCTTCCACTGCATTGTTTTCTTATTTCTCAGTTTTTTTTAAAAACGCTTTCAACATTTTTTATAAAGCTTTCCTGTACAGGAAGTTGATTAATGGGCTTTGGATTGCTATGGACTTATTAATGGGCTGTTTTTCTCTCCCAGTTTCTAGATCTGGTTACATTATATCTTGGCAACTGTGCAGAATGAAGCCATTCAGCCCATTATATGGGCTAGTCCTCTCCCCACACCCCTGCCACACTTATTGTGTTGCACAGCAAAGTGTTTGCTTCAGCTGCTTGCCCAATTCCTTCAGAAAGGCCTGTTTGAATCTGCCTCTACCACCCTCTGAGGCAGTGCTTTCCAGGTCTGAAGAAATCATTTCGTTGAGAGCGAAGAGAGTGGGAGAGAGTGAAAGTGAAGAGTGAGACAGTGAGAGTGAGGGAAGAGAAGGAGGGAAGAGAAAGAGATACAGAAAGAGAGAGTGAGCCGAGAGACAGTAAGAGTGAGGGGGAAATTGAGAGTGAGGGAAGAGAGAAAGAGAGAAAGTGAGAGTGACGAGGAAAGTGAGAGTGAGGGGAACAAAGAACAGTACAGGAACTGGCCCTTCGGCCCACCCAGGCTGTCCCAACACATGATGTCTTTCCAAACTAAAAACCTCTCATTTCAAAGCGGTCCACATCCACATTCATTGTCTATTCATGTAACTGATAAGATTCCTCTGAAATGTTGCTATTGTATCTGCTTCTACCACTTCCTGTGGCAGGGCATTCCAGGTACTTACCACCCTCTGTGTGAAAATACTTGCTTTGGACATATCCTTTAAACTTTCCCTCTTTTACCTTAACCCTGAAATAATTGACATTTATACCATGGAAATAAAATACTTTAACTATCCATTCTATCCATGCTTCTCATCATTTTGTAAACTCCCATCAGGTAGCTCCTCAGCCTTTGATGTTCAAGGGAAAACAAACCAAGTTTGCCCAATCTCCTCATAGGTAATACCCTCCAAAACAGGCAATATCCTGCTCAATCTTTTCTGTACCCTCTCCAAAACGTCTACATCCTTCTGGTAGTGTGGTGACTTGAACTGTAAGCAATAATCCAAATGTGCCTTATCTAAAGTTTTATATATCTGCAACATAATTTGCCAATTTTTATACTCTATACCCTGACTGACGAAGGCAAGCATGCCATATGCCTTATCCACTTGTGTTGCCACTTTCAGTGAACTGTGAACTTGTATGCCTCGATCCCTCTCTATGTTGATGCTCCTAAAGGTTCTGTTATCTACTGTATATTTCTCTCCTGCATTAGGTGCTCCACAGTGCATCACCTCACAATTGTCCGGTTTAAATTCCATTCGCCATTTCTCCGCTAAAGTCTCCAGTCCATCTATATCCTCCTGTATCCTTTAGCAATCCTCCTCACTACCTGCAGCTCCCCCAGTCTTTGTGTCATCCGCAGATTTACTAATCAGAACACCTACGTTCTCCTCCAAATCATTCTTGTGTATTATAAATAACAGGGGTCTCAGCACTGATCCTTGCAGAACACAAGTAGTCACAGATCTCCAGTCAGAAAAAAAAAACCCTTCCACTGCAACACTCTGTCTTCTATGACCAAGCCAGGTCTGTATCTTACCAGCTCACCACGCATCTCATAGGACATCATTTTTTTGTACGACCTTCCATGAAGGACTTTGTTGATGGCCTTCTACATAGACAACATCTACCACCTTGCCCCCATCAATCATTTTAGTCATTTCCTCAAAAAAGTCAATCAAGTTTGTGAGACAGGACCTTCCCTGCTCGAAGCCATGCTGCCTATTGTTAATAAGTCCATACTTTCCCAAACGTGAGTAAATCTTGTCCCTAAAAATCTTCTCCAATAATTTCCCTACCACTGACGTAAGGCTCACCAGCTGCAATTTCCTGGAATATCCCTGTTGCCCTTTTAAAACAAAGGAACAACAATGACTATCCTCCGCTCCTCTGGGACCTTTCCTGTGACTAAAGAGGATTCAAACATTTCACATAAAGCTCCAGCAATTTTCTTCCTTACTTCCCTCAGTATTCTGGGATAGATCCCATCAAGTCTTGAGGACTTGTCTACCTCAGTGTTTTTCAAAATATCCAACATCTTTTTTATACTAATTTGCTATGATCTTGGCTACAATTATGGATAAGGGGTCAGAGTCTGATCCCTATTGTTATTGGAAGATGACTTGTGAAGACCAGTGATGTGGCCGTGTACTGATAAACATGAGGAGTGAGAAAGTGATCATAGAGCCATGGTGCAGAATGAAACCATCATTTCAGCTCTGACTATGAGCGTGTTTAGTGACAAATTTGTGCCTTTTCCCTGTAACCCTCAACATTGTTTCCATTTAAAAATCATCAAATGTCCTCTCAAATACGTCAGCTGAACCTTAGTCACACCTCCAGGCATTGCATTCTGTAATTTAACTACTTTCTGTGTGAAAAAAGAAATTTCCTACTTGCGTTTGTATCTGTCACAAAACGCTTTAAAAGTTAAAAGTTTGGTTCTTGAACTATTTACAAGTGGGAACAGTTTCTCCATATCCACACCATCCAGATCCTTCATGATTTTAAAATCTTCTATCAAATCTCCTCTCAGACTTTGCTTCTCCAAGGACAAACAATCCCATTTCTGCAATCTGTCCTTGTGAAGGCAGCATCTCATTCCTGGAGTCGTTCTTGTAACACTCTTCTGCATCCTCTCCATTGGATTGACCATCCCGCCTAGGGTGTGACACCAGGTCTGTACACAATATTCCAGCTGTGGTCTGACCAATGTCTTATTTATGTTAACCATATCCAAACCCTCCCCCCAATCCCAACCCACGTTTGGATTCTACATCCTTACTTATGAAACAGAGGATACTGTATGCTTTATTCACGGTTCCCTCTGCTCCTTAAGTGTTTTTATTTTTAATTGCATCACCTCACACTTCATATTAAATTTTTACTCGCCAACTTGCTGCCCACACCACCAGCTTGTCTCTGTATCCTTTGAAATTCTGTTCTGTCCTCTTCATAGTTTAGAATTCTCCTAAGTTTTGTGTTGACCACAAAATTGAATTTATACCCTGCTCGCCAAGACATAGGTCATTTATATTTCAAGAAAAACAAGGGGCCCAACACTGACCCATAGGAAAGTCCACTGCAAACTTTCTTCCAGCCTGAAAAATAACCATTAACAATTAAGACCTAAGACAAAAGCAGCCATTCAGCCCATTTAATCTGTTCTGCCATTCAATGAGATCATGGCTAATCTGATAATCCTCAACTCTATTTTCCTGCCTTTTCCCATAATCCTTATTAATTAAAAATCTGTCTATCTCAGCCTTGAATACACTTAGAGTCATAGAGTCATACAGCACAGAAATAGACCCTTCGGTCCAACCAGTCCATGCCAACCATAATCCCAAACTAAACTAATCTGACCTGCCAGCACTTGACCCATATCCCTCCAAATATTTCTAATTCATAGATTTATCTAAATGTCTTTTAAACATTGTAAGTGTACCCACATTCACCACTTCCTCTGGATGTTCATTCCACACACAAACCACTCTCTGGGTAAAAAATTGCCACTCATGACTTTTTAAAATCTTTTACCTTAAAAAATATGCCCCTTAGTCTTGAAATCGCCCACCCTAGGGAAAAGTAACTTGCTCTTCACATTTTCTATACCCCTCATGATTTTATAAACCTCTATAAGGTCACCTAATAACCTCCAACGCTCCAGTGAGGAAAAGTCTCGGCCTATCCAGCCCTCTTTATAACTCAAACACTTCATTCCTGGCAACACCTTGGTAAATTTCTTCTGAACCCTCTCCAGTTTTATAGCATGTTTCCTATAACAGGGAGATCTACAGGGACACCTAAATCAGACTCTTGCTTGTTGACTTCAGCTTTGCCTTCAACACCATTATCCCCTCCAGATTGATCTCAAAACTGTGCGACCTTGGTCTCGGCTCCACCCTCCGCAACTGAATCCTCAGCTTTATGACCCACAGACCGCAATCAGTGAGGATGGGTTACTGTACCTCCTCCACAATAACACTCAACACTGGAGCCCTCCAAGGATGCGTCCTCAGAACCCTACTGTATTCCTTGTACACCAACGACTGTGTTGCCAAATTTCAAACAAATGCCATCTACAAGTTCGCTGAATACATCACTGTAGTGGGACGGATATCTAACAACGATGAGTCAAAATACAGAAGGGAGATAGTCTTCATTGCACCACATCACTAAGCCCTCTATCTGTCTGTCAATGTCGGCAAAACTAAAGAACTGAACATTGACTTCAGAAAGAAAGGAGGAGAACACGCCCCCATTTACGTCAACAGAACTGAGGTTGAGAGGGTGAAGAGCATCAAGTTCCTCGGAGTGATGATAACCGACGACCTGTCCTGGGCTTCCCACTTAGATGCGACAGTCAAGAAGGCACAACAATGCCTCTTCTTCCTCAGGCGGCTCAGGAAATTTGGCATGTCCATAAGGCCTCTCACCAACTTCCACAGATACACCATTGAAAGCATACTGTCTGGGTGCGTAACGGCCTGGTACGGCAACTGCTCTGCCCAGGACTGTAAGAAACTACATCAGGTGGTGTGCACAGCCCAGACTATCATGGAAGCCAACCTTCCATCCATGGACTCTATTTACACGGCTCGCCGTCATGGAAACATGGATGACATCATCAAAGCCCCATTGCACCCGGTAATGATCTCCTATAACCTCTTCTGTCAGGCAGAGAATACAGAAGCCTGAACACACACAAGCAGGTTCAGGAACAGCTTCTTTTCACCCATTATCAGACTGTTGAATAGACTCGAGCCTCAAATAATGTAACCTGCAAATGTAACCTGTATGCCTCTGTGTCTTTTTGATCTGTACATCCTTTGCTTGCTGTGGTCTGCCTATACTGCTCGTAAACAAAGCTTTTCACTGTATTTTGGTACACGTGTCAATAAAATCAATCAATCAATCAGAACTGGACACATTACTCAAGAAGAGGCCTCACTAATATTCTTTACAACCTCAACATAACATTCCAACTCCTATATCAAGGTCTGAGGAATGAATGCAAGTGTGCTGAATGCTATCTTAACAACCCTGTCTATGTACGATGCAAACTACAAAGAATTATACACCTGACTCCCTAGGTCTCTCTGTTCTATTAAATTGCCAAAGGCCCTACTTTTAATTGTATAAATCTTGCCTTTGTTTGTTTTATCAAAATGCAATACCTTGGATTTATCCAAATTAAACTCCATCTGCCACATTTCAGCCCATTGACCTTAACAACTACAACCCTATGTGGTACAGTCTGTTGCCTATTCCTCAGCCAATTTTGGCTCTGTGTTGCTACCATCCATTTTATTCCTTAACCTAGAACTTTCTCCACAAGTTGTTTGTGTGGTACTTGTGTGGAAAACTGAAAGATTATTGCCTGAGTTCTGAAGAAGGGTCACTGGACTTGAAATGTTAACTCTGCATTCCCTACACAGATTCTGCCAGATCTGCTGAACTTCTCCATCAATTTCTGTTTTTGAGATAACAAGGTGTGGAGCTGGATGAACACAACAGGCCAAGCAGCATTGGAGGAGCAGGAAAGCTGATGTTTCAGGCCTAGACCCTTCTTCAGAAATGGGGGAGGGGAAGGGGGTTCTGAAGTAAATAGGGAGAGAGGGAGAGATAGAGAGATAGGACTCTCCACCTATCTTCTCCTCTATCCATCTTCTATCTCCCTATCTTTCCCTCTCTCCCTATTTACTTCAGAACCCCCTTCCCCTGCCCCATTTCTGAAGAAGGGTCTCGGCCCGAAACGTCAGCTTTCCTGCTCCTCCGATGCTGCTTGGCCTGCTGTGTTCGTCCAGCTCTATACCTTGTTATCTCAGATTCTCCAGCATCTGCAGTTCCTACTATCTCTGAAACAATTTCTGTTTTTGTTTGTGACAGGTTATTGCCAGTGCCTCTGCAATTTTCACTGTCACTTCCTTCAATATTCTTGGATGTATCTTCTCTGGTCCCAATGCCTCACCAAATTTAAACCATTCTAGTGACCAAGCTTTCTGCTCTGTCACTGTATTCTGAGCTGCCCCTATTTCCTTGGTAAAGATAGATCAAAAGTATTCCTTTAAAACCTCAGCAATGCTTCTTCCCCCCATTACCATTGATGCACTGATGGAAGACTTTGAGATTTCCTTTTATGTTAACTACAACTTTTTCATCATAATCCCTCTTAGCTTCTCGCATTTGATTTTTTTTTCACCTCCCTTTTGAAATTCTTTATATTGAGCTTGGCTCACAATTGTTTTTTCTACCTGACACCTATCATAAGCACATATTTATCCTTCTGTAACTTAATTTCTATTGCCCTTGCCGTCCAAGGTACCTTGGATTTGTTCGTCCTACCTTTCCTCTTTTGCGGTAACACACTTATGATTGTGCCTGAACCATTTCCTCTTTGAGTAGTCCACTGTTCACCTACTATTTCTCCTGCCAACATTGCGCTCCGGTCTATTCAGTCCAGTTCTGCTCTTGTCCCATTGAACTCCACTCTCAAATTAGTTAATTTGACCAATGACATTGTCCTAAATCTTGTAATATTATGATGACTGTCCTCTAAATGCTCACCCACATTCACTTGCTTCTGTTGGTCCATCTCACTCCCAAGAACCAGGTTTTACAATGCCTCTGATCTTTTTAGACTTGACTGTTGCAGGAAATTCTCCTGAATAAATATTAGCAGCATTTGTTCATTCCTACCCTTGCAAAGCCACTAACTTAGTCTACATACAGGTAATTAAAGCTCCCTATTATAACTATATGATGTTTACATCTTCCTGTAATTTCCTTGCAATTTGATCCTCTATATCCTTTCCACTTGCTGGGAAGATATATTACGCAAAACAATATAATTGCACCTTCTTATTGCTTAGCTCCAGCCAAGTCAATTCTGTCTTTGATCCCTTTGAAACGTCTATCTCTCATGACTGCAATCCTGTACTTAACCACCTCTCCTTATTTTTTTCACATTCCTATCCTTTCTGAACACCTTATAACCTAAGTTCTACTCTCCCTTAAGCCAGATCTTCATTGTCACCACAACATCATAATCCCATTAACCAGATCTCTAATATCACCACAAAATTATAATCCCATTAACCAGATCTCCAATATCACCACATTCTCATAATCCCATTAACCAGATCTCTAATATCACCACATTCTCATAATCCCATTAACCAGATCTCCAATATCACCACATTCTCATAATCCCATTAACCAGATCTCCAATATCACCACATTCTCATAATCCCATTAACCAGATCTCTAATATCACCACATTCTCATAATCCCATTAACCAGATCTCTAATATCACCACAAAATTATTATCCCAAAAGACATAGTCGCTGTAAATGCCCAATCTTATTGACTATACTTTGTGAATTCACATTCATGCAGGGTGACCCTGATTTGAACTTCTTTAGTTCTTCCTTTACTCCGAATCACCTATTAACTTACTCATCTCTATCTTGGTGCTATCTATTTCTCCTATCATTCCTGTTCCCTAGTATTACTTTCTAAGACTCTCCTCATTCCCTGATGAATTAATTTACACTCTTTCCAACAGCACTAGCAAGATGTCCTTCAAGGAACTCAGTCCCAGCTTTGTTCAGTTGCAGCTCATCCTCTTGGACAGGTGCTATGTCCCAGAACCAGACCCAGTGTTTCAGGAATTGAAAGTCCTTCCTCCTGCACCAAGCATTCACTTGTCTATCTCCTTATTTCTGCAGTCACTTGCATGTGGCACTGGGATTAATCTAGAAATGACTGCTTTAGAGGTTCTATTTGCTAATTTTCTACCTAGCTCCCTAAATTATGATTGCAGGGACAACGTGTCCTTTCCTCCTAAGACTTCATAACATAATCCCACCTGGTTATACTCTCTTCCACCCCTCCATCGGGCAAAAGATATAAAAGGTTGAGTATATGTATGAACAGATTCAAGAACGACTTATTTCCTGCTGTTATCAGACTTCTGAATAGGCCTGTCAAATGTTAATTCTGATTGCTCTCTCTGCACCTTCTCTGCAGCTGTTACACTGTATTCTGCGCTCTGCTACCCTGATGCGCTTTGCATGGTACAATCTGCTTGCACAGTATACAAAACAATACTTTTCACTGTATCTCGGTATGAGTGACATTAATAAATCAATCAATGAATAAAATCAGGGTGCCAACAAACCATCCTGAAACCACATTGATGCCTGTAAATAATGAAGTATGTTTTAAATTTCAATGAGATTACCTCTCACTCTTTGAAACAGTAGTGAATGTAAGTCCAGTTTACCCAATCTGCTTATCTCTTCGTTTGTACATTGAGGTTATGCTTTGTTGTTAAGAACATCTGCAGCCTCATATGAATTGATTAAGCATTGTGTTAACTAACAGCAAAAATTAAATACATGTTCTATCAAGCTAGGTTTCATCACAGGATCTCATTGTTCAATATTACCATGGGCCAAGTGATAACATTTGTCTTTACCTGCTAAAACATGCCAACCAATTCCCCTTGACACAGGGACCATTGATTAAATCTCGTTCTTTCTATGACCAGATTCTTCTTTGGAATAAAGTATTTATTGCACGTTGTCTAAAATGTCCAACTCAGTTGCATTTTCTTCTATACCCCGCCTCATGAGGATATTATTGGCTATAGGCCGACTGTGTGCAGACATGTACTGACCCCAATCCCTTTAATCCTTTTGCATACAATATTGATGAAGTCCTGTATCTGTGGAACTACTGCTTCCAGACCTTCCATTATTGGTGTCCTTGTGGACCCTCAGCATTTTCAAAGTGGCAATATCTTGACTGGAGCTGCCGCCCTTCTCGATTATTGTACTACACTAACATGGGTGAACGCTGTGATATTTTATTTTTCCTTTCTGTGTTTGAAGTGTGTTTGCTTTCCAGTCTCTTCCTGTTAGATTAATTTATCTTTGACATCCTTGTCCTGTCTGACAAACTCTTTCCTATTTTCTCTTGTACGTCATGGATTATGATCTGACTTCAGTTCAATGATTTTGAAGCTTCTGTCACTGTCAATGCTGTTTGAAGCAAATATTGTTGCAGTGAATACTCACTATTGTTATTTTGAGTTTTCGAGTGTCTCCATCAGCACTTTTTGAGGCTGCTGTCTATTTAAATTGGGCTGCTGGTATTATTAGTCTCTGGTATCCCTAGTTCATATTTATTTTAGCTCTCACCCTCTGAATGTTAATAATTTGTAACTGTATTGATTGTAATGAGATCAGCCAGGTGGATATCACAGGGTTTTTGAGAAGATTTGTGTCTCGGGTTGTGGATGAGGCTGTAAACTTGCTCACCGAGCCAGGGATTTAGTTGCAAATGTTTTGTCACCCTGTTTGCTAACATCGTCAGCGCGCCTCCGGTGAAACGTTGGTGTTCTGTCCCACTTCTTATTTATATGCCTTGGTTTTCTGGGGTGGTTGATTCCGGTTCTGTTTTTCAGTGGTTTGTAAGTTAGGTCCAGTTCAATGTGTTTGTTGATGGAGTCCTGGTTGGAATGCCAGGTCTCCTGGAATTCCCCTGGCATGTTTCTGTTTGACTTTTGTTATTATGGCTGTGTTGTCCCAGTCGAATTTGTGTCCTTCTTTGTCCGTGTGTAGTGAGACCAGTGAGAATTAGTCATGTCTTTTGGTGGCTAGTTAGTTTGCATTTATCCTTATTGTCAGTTTTCTTCCAGTTTGGCCTTTGTAATGTTTCTCACAGTCCTTGTATTTTGTATATTATGTCAGTTTTATTGGTTGTGGGAATGGGATCCTGGAGGCCCGGTATTCCACAGATTATGAGTTCCCTGATTGGGGCTGTTAATCTGGTCTAATTAGGGAGCCCTGGCTGACAGGTATAAACAGGAATGACACAGATTCCGGCTCTGAGGAAGCCAGACCAATGTGTAAATAAAGGGTTAACTTGGTGATGAGATACTGACATCTGTGAAGTTATTTTAAAAACTAGACTGGAATAACAGAAATGAAGAGTGGAAAGTCTTATGCTCTGTGTGACGTGAACAATTGGGAGAAAGTTGGGGAAATATGGCAAGAATGAAGAAACCCAATTCTCAATGCCCAGAAATATATTTCCAAGTTTCCCTTGGTGAAATCAGAATTTCCCTGAGAAGACGTGACCACCCTATTTCCATGAATATGCATCTCATTAAGACCCCAACTCATTCCATTCATATGAAGCTCACAATTCTTCCTTCCTCTCCCAAGAAACTGGACAGAGATACTCCCTGATAACAAGCATGGGGCTGGATGAACACAGCAGGTCAAGCAGCATCATAGGAGCAGGAAAACTTGACATTTCGGGCCTAAACCCTTCATCAGAGATACTCCCTGACTTCTTTGAGCAAATGTTTGGAGGTAATAAAGATGGCTCACTGCATCATTAGGGAAGATAAAGCAGTAAATGTGTAAATACGACCTCTAAAAGACCACCAGGAGAGGAGAGGGGGGCTGTAAAGGAAGGTTGTAAAAAGAGAGGTCAGGGCTGAGGAGATGTAAACAATTGAATCTTCAGTGCAGATGTAGATAATTTGAGCAAATTCTCATGTCCGAAGATGAAGAGAAGAGCGACAGAGACAGATTACAAAATACAGACTGAGGATGTGGTTATGTTCCCATAGTTATTTGTGGAATCTAAACAAGTTTCATTTAATGACTTGGCAAAATGCCAAGCGATTGGATTTCACCCTCTCAGTGGAATTCGAGTAGATGTTTTCTACTAAGAAAAGAAAATTAGTAATGGAAAGTGTTTAGGGTAGAAACAGTAATTCATTCAAGAGCTAAACTCTGGTTTAAAACTCACCAGCCGCTTGCAAATAACAAGGGTTGTAAACTGCAGCTGTAAAGCAGCGAGACTGTGTTTGATCCCCCAGGGTTGAGTGAAAGACAATCTGCCCCTAGTTTGCTAGCCCTGTTAAAGAACTATAACATTAGGTATGACTATACTGGAACTGAAATTACAAAGTTCATAACAATTGGTAGAAATTAATATCCTTCCTAATTTTCCATGCTGAAATTAACAGAGAATTTGGAAGAGTCCTTAGTGATAAGTAATTATTTAGGTTATTGGCAAATAATGCAATACAGCTGGCAAATGTCTGGAAAGGAGTATAATTGTGAAACAGTATGATAAAAGAATGTTTCCATATGTACAAACTAATGCACAAATTAATATAAGAAGTAGATCTTTGTCCTCTTGAGCCTGCTGTGTCATTCAATAAAATCATGGCCAGTCTGATTACTCTGATGAAGGGTTTAGGCCCGAAACGTCAAGTTTTCCTGCTCCTATGATGCTGCTTGACCTGCTGTGTTCATCCAGCCCCACGCTTGTTATCTCGGATTCTCCAGCATCTGCAGTACCTTTTATCTCTGATTACTCTATGTTCCTGTCTAACCTCTATTAAGCTCTCACCTTCCTATAACCACCTACCTCTGCCTTAAAAAAATATTCAAAGCTCTACTTATACCACCTTTCAGGAAGAAAATGCCAGGGACTCACCATCCCTTGTGAAAAAGACATTTTTCCACACCTCTGTCTTAAATGGGAAACACCTTATTTTTAAACTCTGACTCCTAGACCTTGATTCTAGAACAAGCTGAAACACAGACTCCATATCCACCCAGTTAAATCTCCTCAGGGTCTTACACATTTTAACCAAGTCATCTCTTACTCTTCAAAGCTCCAATGGATTCAAGCTTAGCCTGTTCGACCTTTAATCATCATACAATTTAGCCATTGCAGACATTAGTCCAGTAATCCTTCACTGAAGTATTTAAATCTTTCCTTAAATAAGGAGACCAATAGTGTACAGTGCTCCAGATGGTGGTCTTACCTACGCAATATATAACTGAAGCAGAGAATCCTTACTTGAGCACTAAGCTGGGTGACAGTGTGTGCAGAGAGGAGGATGCTAAGAGGCAGCAGGATGACTTGGACAAACTGGCTGAGTGGGCAAATGCTTGGCAAATGCAATATAATGTGGATAATTATGAGGTTTTCTATTTTGGTGACAAAAACAGGAAGGCAGATTATTATTGGAATGGTGACAGTTTAAGAAAAGGTGAGGTGCAACGAGACCTGGGTGTCATGGTGTAACAGTTGCTGAAGGTTGGCAAGCAAATGCAACAGGCGGTGAGGAAAGCTAATGGCATGCTGATCTTCACAGCGAGACGGTTTGAGTATCGGAGCAGGGATGTCTTGCTCCAGTTATATAGGGCCTTGGTGAGGCCAAGTCTTGAGTTTTGGTCTCCTGGTCTGAAGAAGGACATTCTTGCCATTGAGTGAGTCCAGCAAAGGTTCACCAGACTGATTCCCAGGATGGCAGGGCTGACGTATGAAGAAAGACTGGATCGATTGGGTTTGAACTGACCGGAATTTAGAAGAATGAGTGGGGGAGTCTCAAAGAAACATATAAAATCCTGATGGGGCTGGACAGGCTAGATGAGGGAAGAATGTTCCTTATGTCCAGAACTAGGAGTCACAGTCTAAGAATAAGGGGTAAGCCTTTCAGAACTGAGATGAGGAAGAATTTCTTCACTCAGAGATTTGTGAACCTGTGGAATTCTCTCCTACAGGAAGCTGTTGGGGTCAGGTCATTAAATATATTCAAGAGGGATTTGGACATGGCCTTTGCAGATAAAGGGAACAAGGGGAGAGAAAGTGGGAGTGGGATACTGACATTGCATGGTCAGCCATGATCATATTGAATTGTGGAGCAGGCTTGGAGGGCTGAATGGCCTTCTCCTGCATCTATTTTCTATGTTTCTCTGTATATAATGTTGTTGCAATGATCAATAACATTCTATTAGCTGTCCTAAACACTTGCTGTATCTGTGTATGAAAGTTTTGAGATTCATTTACTAGGATAACCAGATTCCTCTGAATCTCCAATCTCTCTTCATTTAGGTATTATGCTTCATTTTTATTCGGCCTTCCAAACTGACAATATCACCTTATTTCCATCATGTATCATTTGCTAAATCTTTAACTACTAATGTAGCTTGCGTATAATTCTTTGGAGACTCCCTATGCCCTCTTCACAACATACTTTCTGACCTATCCTTTTGTCCTCGACAAATTGAACTGCTATGAACAGGTCTCTTCATCCACATCATTTATATAAATCATAAAAAAAAGGTCCCACCTCTGGTGATTCTGGCACATCTCTCGTTATATCTTACCAGCCTGAAGGCAACCTTAACCTCTCAAGGGCGGCTCAGTGGTTAGCACTGCTGCCTCACAGTGCCAGGGAACCAGATTCGATTCCAGGCTCGGGCGACTGTCTGTGTGGAGTTTGCACATTCTTCCCATATTTGAGTAGGTTTCCTCCAGGTTCTCCGGTTTCCTCCCACAGTCCAAAGATGTGCAGGTTAGGTGAATTGACCATGCCAAAGTGCCCTGGTAATGGCAAAGGATGTGCAGGCTAGGACGATTAGTCATGGGAAATTCAGGGTTATAGGAATAGGGTGGGAGGTTAGAGTGAGTGTTAGGTCTGGGTGGAATGCAGTTTGGAAAGTCAGTGTGGACTCGATGAGCCAAATGACCTCTTTCCACACTGTGGGGATTCTATGATTCTAGACAGTAGGTGACCCATTTATGCCTATACTCTATTTTCTGGTAGCTGATCTAATTTCTATCCATGCTAATGCTTTCCATGTACCATGAGCTTTTACTTACTGTATCTGTATATGAAAGTTTTGTGCTACATTTACTAGGATAACCAGATTCCTCTGAATTTTCGAGCTCTGCAATCTCTCATCATTTAGATATTACAATCACTTTTTGACGTGGCATCATATCAAAGGTCTTCCGGAAATTTAAATACATACACAGGTTCCCTTTTCTTATAGTTCTCAGAGGACTTTACTTGGAAAATATGTTCACTTTGTCAGATCGCCATGAACTTACCTTGCCCTGCCATAACCGCAGCTTCCAACCTTTTCCTCTGACAGATGTTAAGCTAATTGACTTGAGTTTCCTGCTTTCTGTCTCCGTCCCTTTTTGAATAACAGAATTAAAGTCGCTATATTCCAGTCTAATGGGAGCTTCTCTGAATCTGAGGCATTTTAATATTTAATTTTAAATTTTTCATCTTTTGAGGATACCAATGCATGGATTATCACAATGGCCATGTCTTTTAAGATCCTTGGATAAATGCCTTTTCTCCATCAGTTTCCAGAAGCTTGTCAGCACGCAACTCCAATAATTTGCTCAGTGTCACTTCACTCGTGGTCATCATTTTTTTTAGTTTTTCTTCCCTTTCTATTTTTTAACCTACAGTAATTTGTAGGATGTCACTTGTATCCTCTACAGTGATGGCCAGTGCAAAATACCAGTTCAATTTATCTGCAATTTCCTTGGTTTCTATCATTAACACCTTAGACACACTTTCTGAAGGAGCAATGCTCACTCTGGCTAACTGTTTCACTTTTGGCTGCAGTGGAAGAAAAAGCTAAAACTGGGTGAGCCAGTCGCGTCTATATATGCAATAATATTAATAATTCTATATACATATATAATATTATGTATAACATTTAGCAATAATGATAGTTCAATGTTCATTTATTTTGATTGCAGCTCTGTGCAGCTCCTTGCAATGTTTTAAGTGTTCAAGCTAGTTTACAAAATGTTACTATTAGTGCAAGGGCAATGCTTTCTGTTTTCTTTTTGGTTGAGCCACCTCTGTATGTCTTGGAGATAGTCTGAGATTAGGCAGTTTGTCTTTCATTCTCACCGAAATAAAGTTAATGAAAATTTATGACCCACACTGGTACAATGTTAACTTTTAATATAATTCCATTCTTTACCTGCAACAGTGTGAAAGTAACAAGGTATGACTAGTAGTGGATTTCAACTCCCCCAAATTAATTGGGTTAGACAAAGTGTGAAAGTTTTAGAGAGGGTGGAATTCTTAAAATTTATCCAGAAGAGCTTCTTAAGCCAACATGTAGACAGTACAGGGGTTCTGCTATAACATCATAGTTGCATACCAGCACAACATCACATTATAGGAAATCGCGATATGTAAATAACTGAACCAATGGGAATAGCAGGGTTAGGAGCACAAAGAACACGTAACAATTATATTTTCCAAAATTCTTCCTCACCCTCACCCAAAATTAACATATCAGCAATTTTTAGTAAAATTCCCCCCTACATTTAAATGCTGATCTGACCTGACATTCCATTAGCACAGACTTCTGGATAGATTTTCAGATAAGCGAAGCAGAGGAATCTGACATTTCTTTCCTACGTAGCCCATTGGAATTGAGGTTAATTGTAGGATTAAAACGCATTGTAAACCTGAGTAACATTGTGTTCAAAATGGTGCTGGAAAGGAGGAGGTTGTAACACAGTCAACTTTTGGTATAAATGATTTACATCAGCAAGTTCAAAAACTCTTACATATTAAATACGTAACAAGATCTAGGCAAAACTACTACACACAAAGGTGCATACTTTAACAGCACTCATATTATTTTAAAATATCCTTCATTTTTTACTTATGCAATCAATTTAGCATTTGAGTCCATTCTTCTAGTTGAGTTGCATTTGAGCTGCATTTTTAAATAATGCTGATGCATTTAATGTGTTCAGCGTAAACTCTTCAAAATAAGACTTCAAAAATTTTCCGAATAAGATAACTTTTCTCTCCATGTGATATTATATTTGAGGTTTGTGACGTACGATCCAACTTGATGGAATCGCGTCATAGCCAACACGTTCATAGAACCCTGGATACTGGATCAGAAAAATGGAAACGTTTATGGTACATATCAAAGGCACAAAACACCAGGAACCTTAGAGGCCCTCAGAAAGGGCAAGGGTTTGCTTAAAATGGAAATTAGCAAAGTGTGAAGGGGGAAATGGTAAAAAAAAATAACCAAAAAAAAGACATTGCTGGAAAAGCTCAGCAGGTCCGGCAGCATCTGTGGAGAGAAATCAGAGTTAATATTTTGGGTCCAGTGGCCCTTCTTCAGAACTGATGGTAGCTAGGTAAAGGTTTTTTTTATGCAGAAGATAGGGTGGGAGGAGAGGAAATGAATAAACAATAGGTGGAGATAGAGCCCAAAGAGAGAGAAACGCAGCTAGAAAGACAAAGGAGTGAATAACGATCAGCCTAGGAGAATGAATGGCTGCTAATGGCAACTATTAGTGGCTGACAATGGGTAATGCATTAAAAAGTAACTGTGGACACAATAAATGAAAATCCAAAGGCAGCTTATCAGTATATTGTGGACAAGATGTTAAAAGCAGGGAAAGGCCCCATTTGGGGCCAAAGTGTCAAACTGTAAGTGGACCCAAATATGTAGGTCAGGTTTTAAATGAGAAATTTGAATGAAAGACGAGGAGGACTTCGATATAGATATCAGGGAAGGGTGCTGCAATGTATTTGAAAAGGTTACTTTTGTGGGGGAGAAGTAATTCGCTGTTTTAGTGAGCTTAAAATTGGATAAATCCCCAGGCCCTGTTGAAATGTATCCCAGGCTGATGCAGAAGGCAAAGGAGGAGATTGCAGGGGTTCTGACACTAATTTTCAAATTCTCTCTGGCCGCGGGAGAGATGCAAGAGGATTGTATGACATCTAATATTGTATCATGATAAAAAAGGATGGCGGGTATAGCAGAGAAATATATGCAATTGAGTCCAACATCAGTGGCAGAGAAACTATTGGAAAAAAATTCTAAGAGAAAGAATTAGTCTCCACTTGGAGAGACAGAAATTCATCAAGAAAAGTCACTGTGGCTTTATGAAGGGGAAGGCCCGAAACGTCAAGTTTTCCTGCTCCTATGAAGCTGCTTGACCTGCTGTGTTTATCCAGCCCCATGCTTGTTATCTCGGATTCTCCAGCATCTGCAGTACCTTTTATCTCTGATACAATTTTAACTCCACTGCGAAGCCTCTTCTAAGGATGCCTACCCTGAAGAAGTTACCCTCCTCCCTCCGGGCAAACCTCAGGGAATCTCTCTCCCACTGCAACTCTCTCACAATCTCCTCGGCCTTGAAACTGCTACTTGTCTGCCTCCTCTCCACCTATCCTCTCCTCTATCCATCCTCTATCCGCCTCCCCCTCTCTCCCTATTTACTTCAGAACGCTCTTCCCCTCCCCCATTTCTGATGAAGGGTCTAGGCCCGAAACGTCAAGTTTTCCTGCTCCTATGATGCTGCTTGACCTGCTGTGTTCATCCAGCCCCATGCTTGTTATCTCGGAATTCATATCTGACAGTTTGATTGAGCTTTTCAAGATATAGAGATGAAGGTACTGCAATGGATGTAGTCTACATGGACTTTGGTAAGCCTTTTGAAAAAGTTACATATGGAAGATTTGTCAATAAAGTATAATCCCATGGAATTCAGGGTAATTTGGCAAATTAGTTCAAAGTTGGCTTAATGACGGAAGGCAGAGGGTGATGGTCAAAGATTGTTTTGTGACTGGAAGCTTGTGTCCAGTGATATACTGCAGTCTACCTGGGTTGCTGGGTCCCTTGTTGTTTGTAATATATGTTAATAATCTAGACAAGAATGTATGAGCTTTAATCAGTAAGTTCATGGATGACGTGAAAATTGATGGGATAATGAATAGAGAGGGGAAAAGCCTTAGCTTACAAGATGATATAAATAGGCTGGTCAGTTAGGCAGAACAATGTCAAATGGAATTTAACCTGGAAAAATGTGAGGTGATGCATTTTGACAGGACAGTGGAGCACATGATGAATGTCAGACCATATGTGGTACAGAGGATCAGAAGAAAATTGGTGTGTATGACATGCAGATTAATAAGATGATTAAGAAGGCATTTGAGGCACTGGATACAAGAGCACAGAGCTATGATAGAGTTATATAAGACGCTAGGTCACAGCTGGAGTACTGTGTACAGTTCTGGTCGGAAGGATGTGATTTCTCTAGAGAGGGTGCAGAGGCAATTCAACAGGATGTTGCCTGAGCTGGAGCAATTCATATATGAAGAGAGACTAGATTGGCAGGGGATGTTTGCCTTTGAGCAGAGAAGGCTGACAGGGGAACTGACTGAAGTGTACAAATGTATGAGAGGCGTAGACAGGGTAGATAGGAAGAAACTTTTTCCCTTAAAGAAGGTCAATAAACAAGGGACATGGATCCAAGGTAAGAGGTAAGAGTATTAAAGGGGGTTTAAGGAAGAATTTTTTCACCTAGGTGGAGGTAGGAATCTGCCTGAAAGGTGGGTAGAGGTAAGAACTGTCACAACATTTAAAAAATATGTACATGAACACTTGAAATGCAGCAACATACACGCCATGTGCTGGAAAATGAGATTAGAGTAGATATGTTATTGATGATCAGTGTGGACACGATCAGCAAGAGGGCCCCTTCCCCTGCTGTAAAAATCTATGATCATCAAGTAACAGAACCTTTGAACTGTTTTGTCTTATAAACAACCTGCTATAGCGTAATCATCCACTTCCCCCAAATTAGGAGAAACAAAATTGATTCATGACTTAACAATGTCTATTGGCGGTAATACATGAAACAAGAGTGTGTCAATTAATATGTAACAAATCCTCTGAGGGTTCCAGTGGCATTCAGTCATAAACCACTTGAGCTTTGTGCCCAACATTTCAATCATCTGAAACCATCAATATCGCCTTGTAACTAATACATGGCATTGTTTTGAATTACTTCCCAGAATATTGTAAATTTCAATATGTGGTGGGATTCAGCATATTATTTGAAGTTATTTGATAATATTAATTGTTCGCTGAGAAACAACAAGTCTTTGAACAATGTTTAATTGTATTTTGGAAACTGAATGGATTAATGACAATTTCGACAAAAAGACGTTGGCAGCATAATTTGAGAAGTGTAGAGATCACGTTTATTTGCACATGAGCTGATTCTTGCTCATAAATCTTTTTTTAATTACTCTAAAACGCTTTTGAAAACTAATCCTTTCTGCAGTCTGCTCTGTGGTGAGAATGCTGAACATCTGAGGGAATTTAGGAAAAAAAGCTACGCATTCTTTTCTCAGAAAAAAAAGAGCGTAGAGTTTCCCAGTGGAGTGGAATTTAGCAACTGGATTCAGTGGGGTGAACTGGTGAATTTACAAAAAAAAATGTTGGCCAGTAACTAGGTGTCTTTCTGACTCACCCCAGCTTTCGAAGGCTTGAGAACTATGGTGCATAATCTCAAAATAAGGGGGACCAGATTTAGGACTGAGTCAAGGAAGGAACTTCTTCACCCAAAGTGTTGTGAATCTGTGGAATTCCCTGCCCAGCGAAGCAGTTGAGGCCACATTGTTGAGATCTTTTAAAGCCAAGATAGATAGATTTTTGAACAGTAGAGGAGTTAAGGACTATGGTGAGTGGGCAGGTAAGTGGAGCTGAGTCCATGAAAAGAACAGCCATGATCTTATTGAAAGGTGTAGCTGGTTCGAGGGGCCAGACGGCCTACTCCTGTTCCTGATTCTTATGTTCTTATGTTCTTATGAGTTGCTAGTGAAACTGAGAAATCCTGTGGGGGATTTGCAGAGCTAATTAAAACAATTCAATGCCATCAGAGATACATGCTTCCTGTTGCTGAAACACTTGTGTTCTAGGTTCAAGTCCTCTTCCACGGCTTGAATAGATAAAAAAAAAGGCTGAAATTCCATGCTGTATTTTTGGAATGGTCTAATGTGGCACATTTTGTTGGGATACTCTTGGGTCATTTTCTGATTAGGCAGAGTTTCTTTCTTCAACCTAATTACCCCTTGCTCCCACCATGGCAAACACTCTCCATAAACTCTATCTTTATTCTGAGACATGACCCCATGACATAACCACAATGGGTGGTGTTTAATGCACTCAGTCAAGTTTTAACCCTTTCAGACCCTCACAGCGTTGATTATAAAAATACTGGCAAGCAAAATGGAAATAGTAATCTCTCAATTTTTTTGTTTCACATTCCTCTGCGTTATTTCTTTGAAATTGGCTCATTTACTCATGGCTAAAACAGCAGTTGCCATGAAATGACATAAGTTTAGCATGCTATAAGCTCAATGAGCTGAGAGAGCTACCAGACAATAATGAAATGCTAAATATACAAAATAGAAAACAAAATTCCAGGGAATTGCTGATGGCTGCTTCTGTTATTATTAATGGCAATGTCTCAGAGAGTGAATTCACAGCGTATGGACTTTCGCATTTTAATAAAGTACCTACACGGTCAGCTGTTGTTCTGATTACAATATGAACGAGGTAAAGCAGTTAACCAAATGAGGCCTGCTCTTAAACCTCTGAGATTACAGGAAGATCTCAGCTACACAAATCTGAGACAAAAAAAGCTAACAATATGTTAGAAATTGTAGTCTCTGCTCAGTTGATCAGAATCATCTGCAGGGGAAGGGATTGAAATCCTTGCAGTTGTGCCGGAGTGACTCCTGACACAGGACTCCACTACCCACTACCTTGATAGTGAGTCATCAACACTTCTGGGTCTCCCCTCCACCCCCTCCCACATAGAGCTGCAAATTCTGCCCTTTGGTGCCTTGAAGATTCACTTACATTTCTTAGATCCTCCAGGGCAATTCTAGAGTGTTACTAACCCTCCACATCCCTCGCCAAAGTTGCTGGAGACTATGTCAGGAGACAGCTAGCTGGCAGTGGTGTTTATGAGAGTTAAGCCTTAATTGAGTGCTTAAACCTATTCTGGTTGTGTCACAGGGTAATGCTCCCAGGTGATGTCAGAGTAAAGATAGAATTTATGGAGATAGAGCTGAAGTTAAAGTGCTTCAAAAAGTCTTCGCAGTTAGGCAGATCACATTCATGAATCTGGAAATAGTTTCAGTCATGTTAATCCTATTACTCAACTAGAGTTTAATTCACACAAGATCATTTTATGCTTGAGGGAACACACACACACAACACTGTGGCAATGGTGGGCCTCTGCCTCAATATAATAAGCAATGGAGTCCTGCTCTATTCCACAATAGTGCCAGCAAAGAGAAATTAGAATTGATGATTTCAAGATAAACCAGGGAACAAAATAGGTTGGTGATCCAGATATATCAACAGAAACTGATACTGATTGATTGAATTGTCACAAGTACCAAAATACAGTGAAAAGCTTTGTTTACAAGCGGTACAGACAGATCATAGTAAACAGAGGATGTACAGATCGAAAAGACCTAGGAGAGGCATAAGGTTTCATTGCACAGGGCACACGTTAGGTGAGATCAACATTAGCAAGCTCAGCGTTATTTGAGGCTAGACAGTCCATTCATCAGTCTGATAACGGCCAGGAATAGGCTGTTCCTGAACTTGCTTGTGTGTGTGTTCAGGTTTCTGTATCTTGTGCCTGACGGAAGAGGTTGTAGGAGGTCATTACCCGGTGTGATGGGTCTTTGATGATGGTGGCCACCTTTCTGTAGCAGCGGAGGAATGTGAGAAAACCCCTTAAACCTCATGGAGACAAACCCACCATGAAAATTGAAGAAAATTACAATTAACCAATTGCCAACTGTTTTTGAACAAATTATATTGTAGTTTGTTTGGATGGCTAGCTTGTATTTTATAAGACGGAAGTGACATTCCACTGTGAGATGTTCATTAATAGGGGCATTATTGAAGATGACAAGCTTCCTGGGACTGTGGGATATGTGAACCTCAGGCTGACTCACCCTAGCCTGTGATTGCCAAGTTTCTAATTAGTTGTATTTTTCTGTCTTTGTACAAATCAGTATCTGACAGAGGTGGAAATCTGATTTTACAAACTGATCAAAGGCATTCAAAAATTGCAGAAAAACACAGAAAGTTAGTGAAGGGAAAATTAAATCAACATTTGGAAAGCCATTCAGTTAAAGTGGCCAAAGTGAAGTTAATTTTATTTTTCTCTTTACGGATGCAAAGGTGTGGAATGTTTTGAATTCAGATTGTCAAGGTTTGTAGTTTGCCTTAATATGTCTGCCACAAAAACTGAAGTCAGGAGGTCTTGACAGTCACTGGAAAACTCCATCACAGAGTATGTTGTACAATTTCTGAGTATATTTTCTTTGTGATTGATTTGCCCAATACAATATTTTGTTTTTGTATTTCATTCAAACAAGTGTTTGATGAAAGCATAAATTGAACTGAATGAACTCCCAATGAAAGGACCTACTGCAGAATCCACTGACATCCCTGACAGTCTAATCGAAATCTAAGGGGTAGCTGTCATACCTAATGCAGGATAGTCCAGGGTTTTCAGTGCCTATTCTTCCATTCTGGTACAAATAACAAAAGTCTTTGCAAGATTTCAAGATATTTGAGGAAGACTGTTTACCCCGCCAATGTCTAAAAAGGGCCTGCACTGCATTTTGCATGTAGTTAAGTGATGAAATAAGAGCAACTTTGAGTTGGAAGTCTTGAGAGTAAATAATATCATTCACTGGGCAGAAAATTCATGGAGCTGAATGGGAAACCCATGTTAATACGTGTATGATAACACACATCCTGCCTGCCCCAACAAAGGGTTTCAGCCCAAAACATTGACTTTCCTGCTCCTCGGATGCTGTCTGATCGGCTGTACTTTTCTGGCTCCACATTTATTTAATCTAGCTTCCAGCATCTGCAGTTCCTTGCTGTCTCCAAGCCTGCCAATAATGTTGCCTATTCGCTTCATTGCAGAGTAAAAGCAGACAGGTTGTAAAGTCAGAGCTGCACCCAATGCATTCAGCTTTGCATTGAGTCATGTCAGGTTAAATTTAACTCCAGTGAATAGCCAGCGAGAAGCTAGTGACCAGAACCTAGATCCCTGATCTCCTCGAGCAGAAGCAGATGGCCTTCACCACCCGATAAGTGAATGAAGACAATGTCCCACCGTCTGAAGGCTGAGATCCAGCGATATGTTTGTGACATTAAGAACAATCAGTGCATGGAGAAGAAACACAAGCTCAGCTTTAAACTGAGCAGCATAACATGTACAACTCCTCCCAGGTTATCATGGCAAATGATAGACTGCAGGTTGACTCCCAGATCCTCACGGACGATGATGCCATCTATCAACATTGTAATCGGTCAAGGACAGCTTTGAACTCCTTCTCAGCTGGGAGTCCACCTTATTGGAGAAGCCCTCGCAAGCCATCCATCCCATAACAGCCTGGGGAGGATTCCTTTGGTGATCAATCAATCACTGATGACCTTGAGTGGGCCATCCAACAAATGAAAAGCAACAAAACATGTGGGCCAGATGGTAAACCCATTGAGATTCACCATGCTGATAGCTATTGGCTAGCACTATGACTCTGGGAAGCCCTAGGATTTCAGGAACATAAGCATTGTGGCTACCTGCAACGATAAATCTGAATGTGTGCACCACAGAGGGTGTGCCATCCTGTCCATCACAGCTAAGGTACTGGCTCACATCCTCCTGAGCTGTGTTTAATCTTTCGCTGAGGAGTTCCTTTCGGATTTCCTGTATGGCTTCAGACAATCTCCGGTCCTGCTGACATGGTCTTCAAGGGCTTCCTGCCACTGACCTGAGACTTCTGAATGACAATATCATTGCCGCTCTCCTCAGTGGAAGGACTGAAACTGACCCCTTTTACATTCAAACCAAAGTCAAAACAAGTTGTGTAAATCGGCCAACGTTGTCCATCACCTATCTGAGTGTTATCATCCACTTCATCCAAGATGACTATGACCCTTGAGTCAGTATCCAATATGAACTGGATGGGAAGCACATCAAACTTGGTTGCTTTCAGGCAGAAACAAAATTCACCATCATGGACATCCATGTCCTTCATTTTGCAGATGACTGTCACATGATGGATTACTCTGCACGGAACACGCAAAAGAGCCCTCAACCTTTTCAGTATTTGATGCTTTGCCAGTCCTGAAATGTCACCAAGGCAAAGGTCTTTCATTAACCTTCCTCTGGCCAGCTAAGCATGTCCCGCACCACCTATATAGGCAGGGAGCCTCTGGAGTATGTGCAAAACTATAGATCCCAGCACCTATCTCTTCCAAGGAACTATCATCATTTAAGAAGTCTAGTACTGAGTCAATGTGCCAGCATCGCTTTCTTCAAGCTGTGACAATGTCTTTGCCAATGGGGACCCCTGGAATCAATAAAAGCCCTGTTATGTTGACCATCCTCCTCTCCCGCAGTGAAACCTGGACCATCTATCAACATTACAATAAATTCCTGAGGAGCTTCCATGAACAATATATGTATTTAATCCTGAAAATCAAATGGGAGGACCACTGAACCAATGGAGTGGCCTCTTTGAAGCTACAGCAACCAGTATTGAAGCTCTGCTCCTGAGAAACCCAACTCCAATGGATGGATCATTGCATCTAGATGACCAAAAACCAATTCTCTCAACAAGTCTCTTCTCCCAGCTCTCTGCTGGTGAAAGCCAACCAAAGCAAAGGAAAATGGAAAAAGGATACGCTCAAGGTTTCCCTAAGGCACAGAGGCATTGAAACCATTGTTTGTTAGAAGAAAGTTACTGTCCAATTGGATTGTCACTTCCAGGTCCCTCAAGATGCAAGGCACTTTGAGACAATGAGGTGAACGAGAAGGAAGGAGATGGAAACCAGTCGAGGAAATTATTTCCATTTCCCCCTACAACAACCTGCCCTGAGTTTGCAGAGCTAATGCATGCAAAATTGGGCTCCTCAGTCATCTGGGAACTCATCCGAGGGTGAGAGAATTCATTCTCGATTCTGAGGCATTACTTCTGACAACAATTGACAGGCTGGACAGGTAAGTCTTCTAACATTTACCACAATCTCATTTACTTTACATTGTTTGCATTCTGTACCTGGAAGAGTCCAAAGCTAATCAGCACTATTTTTCCGTTTTGCAAACCTATGTTGTTTTCATTGGAAGTAGAGTTAGCTGTAGAATGATCAAATCTGCAATCTGCTGTGGAATAATGCCGTTGTTAAATGGATAAAGTGAGTGGACGTTAAATGTACTGGCTGACATCATCTACATTCTTCTCCCGTGAGTTATCTACTGTACAAGTTCACACAGCTGCAACATCCACTTTAGGAAAAGCTAATTATAAATCAAAATGGCATTCTTTACAATCTCATTGAATATACAGCAGCTTCAGAAAATTTAGTGTTCTCAAATCATTCCTATATTTTCATAATGAATGCCTTCCTGAAATATAAATTCTTCCAGTCATTCATCTTCCTGGTGCAGATGTATCTGTAATGTGATTATGGTTAAATATACACTGCACAAAAATTGTTAGAACTCCTTTGTTTACATGAATGCAACTTTGCTGTCTTCAATGTTAAGAGTTTTTGGTCATTTTTCTCTAAAATTGACAGACTGGATGTCACCAGGGTGCTAACAATGTTACAATTCATGAATGATAGCCATCTCCTCTGATCTCATTCCTTGCTATTTCACCGCAGAGAACTTTGGGAGAATGATTTTCTCGGTTGGCAACTCCTCAACTAGAGAGCATTCATTTCAAATTAAAAAGAATGATTAGATGTTTTGTTTTTACAGGAAAGAAATGCTGAAGCACAAAAGGTTTGCCAGTAATAATGCTGAAAGCAGAATGATAATGAATTGGCATCTGAGTAAGTTATGGGTAAAGAGCAGGGAATTCATAATGAGGGAGAACCTCTTTGAGAGAGTTAGCATAGGAGTGATGCATTGAATGGCTTCCATTGATAAAGCAAAACCCAACGATTCACTGGGTGGGATTTTAGTTTACTGCGTAGCTGTAAAACTGATGGTACAAATTGGCTGATCCTTATTAAAACCCACATGATTTTAGTTTCCATATTTGAGCTGTAAAGCCAGAAAATGTTCAGCAATCAGATAGCATCTGCCTAGAGGGCAACAAAGTTAATGGGTAGAATGCTGTGCACTACATTAATAATCATGGATCACAACTATTTCAGATCGTTTTAAAAGATAAGTAGAATTAGCTATAGAATTATCAATCCTGAAATCTACTGTGGAATAATGCCGTTGTTAAATGGATGAAGTGAACAGTTTAAATAGAGTGCCCTCATAATTTCCAGCTACTTGCCCACCAGTAGTACCCTTTTGAATGGGAGGGTGGAGGGCAGTCATCTGGGCAATTCTGGGCCTGCCTTTATGAAGGTTGGTGCGACAGACCAAACCAGATGGTCCATTGCTGAGGATAACTTGGGAACCCCCAGTTACAGAGGTAGGTGTTACCCCTGCAGGATAATGACTGAGGGCAGCTCCATCTTGAGGCACCTTCTGAAGAAGTCCTTACTTCTGTTCAATGAACACATGGCCATAGCTGCCAGGCCTTGTGGAGGGGAAGGTCCTCCTCAGGATGACTAGTGGCTATGGTTATGGTTCTCCAATTAATTCTTCAAATTGATAACCTGCTAATGTCAAGCATGTAGCTGCTGCCTTCAATACCTGCCTTTGGCAAGATTGACTGACAAGCCCAACACTCTTCCTTTCAACATTTCCTTCTGGACCCGCTCTTAGAGCCACATTTGCAGGTGCAGGAACAATGAATCAGGTCAATGACCTCTCATCAAAACAGAAAGAGTTTAGTAGCTCCTCCAAATACAGCATTTCACTAACAGTTAAACATTAACTTTCTTCCAGTTCTAATAAGAGGTCATTGTGTTGAGATGATGGCTTAGACTTTGGGGTAGTGATGAGAGTGAGTCTGTCAGTGTTCACTGTCAATGTGTCAATGTGGACCTACTAAAGAAAGAATTGGAACAAATTTAACTCTTTGGACACTTTCTGAATTGAAATCAGTTTAAAAATGTGATTTTTTGGAAATTACACCCAGCAGTTTAATGTGTGCTGTGGCCCCCTATTGTATTACTGGAAATCAAGTGACTTTGAAGAAAAAGATAGGCAATGCTTTCAAAGAGATAACAGATGAGGTTCATTGTTTCAGTAACTGAAAAAAATGTTCGATAAGACTAGGTGCCTTTATGCTAATTGTTGTTTAGTGATCCTCTCTATGCTGAAAGTTCAGGAATCAATGTAAAGAAAATACCACAGGGTTGCAAGATTCTCCTCTGAGAAGAGGGAATTCCTATTCTCAGCAGAAGTCCTTTGGAACCAAATATTCCTATTGACCTAATAAAAGCTGAAGGGGTGGACTGTGATCCAATGAATCAAATCCAAGTTTGACGGAATCCGTACTGGAGATTTATCAAAAATCTACAGCTGTCAACAATTCAAGTTTGTTATCAGGAAATTTGATGGATATGAGAAGTCATCACTTTCTATCCTTTGTTTCCAAACTTGAGGCGCATAGGGGCTTGTTTTATGCCCTTTAGCCTATAGTCTATATATCTGAACAAATTGTTTGTTCTCTGTGTGTGTGTGTGTGTGCCTGTATGTGTGTGTGTGTGTGTGTGTCTTTCTGTGCGTTTATGGGAACATAGCTTTAATTCTGGATCATGGCTTAGGGTTAGCCAGAGTTTATCACTTACCTTAAGGATAAGTTTATTTATAACAAATTAATTATTTTGATTTATGAAATAAGCATGGTGGGTGTTCCATTTATTCCAAATAATAGTATAGAAGGGAAGCAATTAGCCATTTTGGTAACGGAATTTGGAGTAATTGTATAACAGGTCAAAAAGCGGGGCTTGATTATGTGAACAGGTTCCACAGTCAAAACACCATTGAAACTGATAGGAATTTCTGGAGTCTTTCCGTGTGGATAATAACACAGAAATAACATTCCTCAGAGAGAGCTGCTGTCGAGATACCCGAAGGGCATTCAATGGGCAAATAATTGAAGTGGTAATAATTCTACTCTCATACTTTTAGTCTTGCTGTAAAGTTTGTTGGAAAAGTTGCACCTTGTTGAATAGGTTATGACTGGGTTTTTAAAGGTATATTAAATTTATAAATCGCATTTAATAATACCACAGGCTCTGAGAAGTTTGCTTTATGTTTGTGGAACATTAAATTTCTCATAGTGATAAAAGATGTATTATTGTCAAATTAATACATCTGTTTTAAAGCATGTATATCTTTATGTTAAGCTTTTAAATTCAATAACAATAACTTGTTTCAGTTTTTGAAAACAACTTGAAAGTGAAGGATATTAACTTTTTTTTATTTGCTGGTTTGCTGTGTGTGAATTTCTCGATGTGATTGGCTGTTTATTATTTGTTGACATCACTACTGTTGCACAATGAGAGATCCCCTTGACTCGGTGCCAGGTTTAAACTATCATTGAAAAAGAGAGAGATCCCCCTGCAGAGATTACTCAATCATTTTGGGTGAGTCATCAGGACTTTACCCCCACCAACATAATTCAGTTTTATCTGATGCTGCCTGACCACTGGGGGTTTTCCAGCATTTTCTGTTTCCATTTCAGAATTTCAGCATCTGCACTTTTTTTAATTTTCTTTTTTATAGTCCAAATACTCATTCTCTTACTAGCTATTGTAGAGATCTTTGATTTAGGAGCCCACTGGGTTTTACTGATAAAGGGTTTAGGCCCGAAACGTCAAGTTTTCCTGCTCCTATGATGCCGCTTGACCTGCTGTGTTCATCCAGCCCCATGCTTGTTATCTTGGGTTTTACAACTGCTGTTCTGCATCACCGCCTGAAAAGGAATTTATTCCCCAGTGTGTGGTATTGATTGGTAGCTTTTGGTTTTCTGCATGTAGACATAACATTTGCTTTAACTTACCTGTGTCCCTTTTTTCATTTCTGCAGCCTCCTCCAGGCCTCCAGTCAGTTCTGCAAAGGTACTTTACATCAATTCCACAAATCAGCCATTTAAATCAATAAATTGTTTTCACTGATAATTTTAAATCAGTCTCTTTCCCTGACTCTACTGATATTCTGTGTCATTTCAACAATTACCGGATTCCCAACTCTAAAGAGCTACTCTTCAAGTTGAGTGTTCAATCTCTCTACACTTCTATTCCCTACAAGAATAGTCTGAGAACTCTCTATTGCTTCCCATTCCACCGACACACTCCTCCGTCAGGTTGGGCTGGTTCTCAATTTGAATGATGTCTCCTCTAACTCATTTCACTTCAACCAAATAGAAGTGTTGCTATGGGTACCTGCATGGGTTCCAATTATACCTCATGCTGAGACCCCTTATTTCAATCCTACTCATAGTCCCTCCCCGGGCTCTGCTTCCAGTACTGTACAAGAACACTTTCTTGCTCTTGCTCAAAACTACCAAACTTTATCAACATTGCTTCCAATTTCCATCCTTCCTTCAATTCACATGGGCCATCTTCAATATTTCCTTTCCTTTCCTTGACTTCTCCTTCTCTATTTCTGGACTTTGGTTCTCTGTTAATATTCATTATAAGTCCTCAAACTCACACAGCTACCTCGAATACACTTCCTCACACTTCTATTTTGTTCTATCCTCCCAGCTTGTCCATCTTCAAGTGCGCCTTTTCCAATGATACATCCTCCCACAACAGCGTTTCTGATATGTCCGCCTCTTTGCTCAATGAAAGCCTATTTAACAGGGCCCACAACTCTAGCCATCCCGTTTGCTGTCCTCAACTCTCAACCTTCCAACTTCCACCAAAACCACAATAGGGTTCTTTTTGACCTCACTTTTGACATTACCAACATCCGTATTGCTTCACCATGATGCCATCATCAAATAGAGTGATTCAAGATGGCGACAGAGAACGATGCACCAGTCGTAGTCCGTCCGCAATACCTATTCTTCTTCTTAACTTCTCTTACAGCTTATTTGTTCTTCTCCTCTCATGGCCTCCAGCAACTCCCGGCTTCTGATAAATCCCAGTCAGGGGCAGTGGGCTCCTGCAGTGGCCTCCCGGCGTGGTGTAGCAACCTGTCGTAGTGGCCTCCTGGCGTAGATTTGTGGCCTCCTTGCCTATTGTAGCAGCCTCCCTGCCTATTGTAACAGCCTCCCTGCCTATTGTAGCAGCCTCCCTGCCTATTGTAACAGACTCCCTGCCTATTGTAGCAGCCTCCCTGCCTATTGTAACAGACGCCCTGCCTATTGTAACAGCCTCCCTGCATATTGTAACAGCCTCAACTACCTATTGTCGCAGCCTTCCTACCTATTGTAGCAGCATCTGTGCCTATTGTAACAGCCTGCCTGCCTATTGAAGCAGCCTCCCTGCTGATTGTAACAGCAGCCCTTCCTCTTCTAACAGCCTCTTTGCCTACTGTAGCAGCCTCACAAACTATTGTAGCAGCCTCACTGCCTATTGAAGTGGCCTCCCTGCCTATTGCAGCGCCCTCCAAACCTATTGTAACAGCCTCCCTACCTATTGTAACAGCCTCCCTCCCTTTTGTAGCGCCCTCCCTGCCTGTTGTAGCAGCCTCCCTATCTATTGTAGCAGCCGCCCTATCTATTGTAACAGCCTCCCTAACTATTGTAGCAGCCTCCCTACATATTGTCGAAGCCTCACTACCTATTGTAGCAGCATCCCTGCCTATTCTAACAGCATCAACTACCTATTGTCGCAGCCTCAACTACCTTTTGTCACAGCCTTCCTACCTATTGTAGCAGGAGCCTCTGTGCCTATCTTAACAGCCTCGCTACCCAAGCATCCCTGCCTAACGTAATAGCCTCCCTACCTGTTGTAATATCCTCCGTACCTAGTGTAACAGCATCCCTAACTTTTGTAGCAGCCTTTCTGCCTATTGTAGCAGCTTCCCTACCTATTGCATCTGCTTCCCTACCTGTTCTAACAGCCTCCCTACCAATTGTAGCTGCCTCCTTACCTATTGTAACAGCCTCCCTATCTACTATAGCAGCCTCCCTATCTATTGTAACATCCTCCCGATCTATTGTAACAGTCTCCCTACCTATTGTTACAGCCAGCCTACCTATCGTAACAGCCTGCCTACCTATTGTATTAGCCTCCCTTCCTATTGTAACAGCCTCCCTACCTATTGTAACAGCATCCTTACCTATTGTAACATCCTCCCTGCCTCTTGCAGCAGCCTGTCTACCTATTTTCACAACCTCCCTACCTATTGTAGCAGCCTCCCTACCTATTGTAGCAGCCTCCCTCCCTAACTTCACATTCTCCCTGCCTATTGCGGTGGCCTCCCTGCCAAATGCGACAGACTCCCTGCCTATTATATTGACTTCCCTGCCTATTGTAGCAGCTTCTCTACCTGTTGTAGCAGCCTCACTGCTTATTGTAGCAGCCTCCCTGCCTATCGCAGTGGACACCTTATCTATTGTAACAGCCACCCTCCCTATTGTAGCAGCCTCCCTGCCTAACGTAACAGCCTCCCTGCCTATTGCAGCGGCCTCACTACCTGTTGTAACAGCCTCCCTACCTTTTGTAGCAGCCTCTCTGCCTCTTATAGCAGGCCCCCCACCAATTGTAACAGCCTCCCTGTCTATTTAAACAGTCTCCCACCTATTGCAGTGGCTTCCCTACCCATTGTAGTGGCTTCCCTGCCTATTGTAGTGTCCTCCCTATTGTAACAGCCTCCCTACCGATTGTAGCAGCCTCCCTTCCTCTTGTAACAGTCTCCCTTCCGATTGTAGCAGCCTCCCAACCTATTGTAGCGGCCTCCCCACCTATTGAAGCGGCCTCCCAGCATAACGTCCTCTTGATGCGGTGTGGCATCCTCAACTTGACGTGGCTGCCTGATGCAATCTCCCAGCCTCATGATCCTCATGATGAAGGCTGGGTCAGTGTGGATCCAGGGCCTGGTGCAGACTGGAAGCTAGATGCCAGCATAGTCTGTTGTTCTGAATTTTTATTTCTGCAATGATGGACATTTTATTTCTCTGTTGTTGAAGATTCTATAATTAAGAAGTTGTACCTAAGTACCTTTGTACCTAAGATGGCACTGTAAGTGGTGACATATAAACTTTTCACTCTGTTCGTTGAGCACATGTGACAATAAAGGCTAATTCTAATTCTAATTCCGAAAATGCATCAACCCCTCTCCTCCTCTCCATTTCACCATTCTGAAAGGATGACTCCTTCTGCAGGCCCATAATCAACTCCTCTAAACAGCCAAAACCTTCATTTCCTTCTCACCGTGTCTTTTGAAGTAGTTGTTGAAGATTGCACATATTTAACTTTTATCTCACCTTTCCTCACTGTCCTAGGTCTGAATAAAGAACAAAGAACAATATAGCACAGGAATAGGACCTTTGGCCCTCCAAGCCTGTGCTGACACATTTTGCCCTTCCATAATAAAACTGTCTTCACTTACAGGATCTGTATCCCTCTATTTCTTCCTCATCATGTATTCGTTCAGATGCTTTTTGATTGCCGCTATTGTGTCTGCTTCCACCACCCCCTCTGGCAATGCACTCCAGGCACTCACCATCTTTTGTGTGAAAAACTTGCCTCGCACATCTCTTTTAAATTTCCCCCCTCGCACCTTGAACCTGTGTCCCCTAGTAATTGACCCCTCCACACTGAGAACAAGCCTCATACTTTCCACTCTATCCGTACCATTCACAATCTTATAAACTTCTATTAGGTCACCCCTCAACCTCCTGTGTTCCAGTGAAAACAAACCCAGTCTACCCAACCTTTCTTCTTACCTAAAATCCACCATACCAGGCAACACCCTGGTAAACCTTTTCTGTACCCTCTCCAAAGAATTCACATCCTTCTGGTATTGTGGTGATCAGAACTGTATGCAATATTCCAAGTGTGGCCTAACTAAAGTTCTATAAAACTGCAGCGTAACTTGTCCCAATGCCCCTTCCAATGAAGGCAAGCATGCCATCAGCCTTTTTTATTACCTTATCTGCCTCCGCTGCCACCTTCAATGGTTTGCAGACCTGTACACCCAGATTGATCGGCATATCAATACTCCTAAGGGTTCTGCCATCCACTGTATTATTTCCTACTGTACTTGACCTTCCAATATGTGTCACCTCACATTCATCTCGATTAAACTCCATCTGCCATTTTTCTGTGCAAGCCTCCAACTGATCTATATCCTGCTGTATCCTCTGACAATCCTCCTCACTATCTGCAGCTCCAACAATCTTTGTATCATCTGCAAACTTACTAATTAGACCAGCTACATTTTCGTCCAAATAATTAATGTAGATCACAAACAGCAGAGGTCCCAGCACTGATACCTCTGGAACACCACCAGTCACAGCCCTTCATTCCGAAAAACATTCTTCCACCACTCCACTGTTTAAGCCAGTTCTACATTCATCTTGCCAGCTCACCCTCATACCATGTGACTTCACCTTGTGTACCAGTCTGCCTTGTCAAAGGCTTTACTGAAATCCATGCAGACAACATCAACCATTTTTCCATCATCAATTACCTTCATCATCTCAAAAAACTCAACCAAGTTAGTGGAGTACAAACTTGCCCACACAAAACCATGCTGTCTATCACTAATAAGTCTATTTGTTTCTAAATGCATATAGATCTTGTCCCAGAGAATCTTTTCCAATAATTTCCCTACCACTGATGTGAGAACAGGCCTGTAATTTCCAGGATTATCTCTGCTACCCTTCTTAAACAATAGGAAAACATTGGCTATTCTCCAGTTCTCTGGGACCTCACCTATGGCCAAAGGGGATACAAAGATGTTTGACAATGCTCCAGCAATTTGTTCTCTTGCCTCCCTCAATATTGCCTCCCTGGGGTAGATCCCATCAGGACTCAGGGACTTACCTACCTTAATACTTTTTAACAAACACAACACCTCTTCCTTTTTAATAGCAACTTGGCTTAGAAACTCGTTACTCCCTTCCCTGTGATCATCCTGCGCCAAATCCTACTCTTTGGTGATCACCGACCTAAAGTATTTGTTTAGGACCTCATCCACCTCTTCTGGCTCCACACATAGATTCCCTCATTTGTCCTTGATTAGGCCAAACCTTTCCCTGGCTACCTTCTTGCTTTTTATATATGTATAAAATGCTTTGGGATTCTCCTGAGTCCTGTTTTGCTAATGACTTGTCATGATCCCAATTAGCCCTTTTACTTCATTGTTTAAATTCTTTCCTACTTTTCTTTTATACTTCAAGGGCTCCATCAGTTCCCATCCTCCTAGACCTTACGTATGCTTCCTTTTTCTTTCTGACCAACGTCGTAACATCCCTGGTCATCCAAGATTCACGTAACTTGCCATTCCTATCCTTTATTCTTGCAGGAATGTGCCTCTCCTGAACGCTTAACAACTGCCGTTTGAAATAGTTCCACATGTCCAATATAGATTTACCCTCAAAAAACCACCTCCAATCAAAATTCTCCAGTTCCTGCCTAATATTGTTGTAGTTAGCCTTCTCCCAGTTTAACACTGTCACTTGAGGACTGCTGCTATCCCTATCCTGAGTATCTTAAAGCTTACAATATTATGGTTACTACTCCCGAAATGTTCTCCCACTGAAACTTCAGTCACCTGGCCAGGCTCATTTCCCAAAACCAGGCCCGGTTTAATCTCCTCCCTGGTTGGACTGTTTACATATTGTGCCAAGATTCCCTCCTGAATGGCCTTTACAAATTCTGCCCCATCCGAGCACCTAACATGTAATGAGTCCCAGTCAAAATAAGGGAAGTTAAAACCATCCACAACAACAACTCTGCTGGTTCTACATCTTTCCAAAATCAATCGATGTATTCTCTCCTCTATCTCCTGCTGGCTGTTGGGAGGCCTGTCGTATACCCCCAGCATTATGATTTCACCTTTTCTATTCCTGAGTTCTACCCATACTGCATTGCTGCATGAGTGCTGCTGTATCCTCCCTCAGTACACTGTGAGATACTCCTTCACCAATAATGTAACTCCCCCACCCCTTTTACCTTCCTTTCTATCACACCTGAAACATCTAAATTCTGGGAATTCAGCTGCCAGCCCTGTCCCTCATTCAGCTAAGTCTCTGTAATCACAATAATGTCATAGTTCCAAGTACTAACCAAAGCTCTAAGTTCATCTATCTTGCCTATTATACCTCTCGCATTGGAGCACGCGCATTTCAGACCACATCCCCTGTTCTTTTCAGTAGCATTTCCCTGCTTCTTCTTGTTCTTAGTCATGTTTGCCTTGGTTTCTACCTCTCCCTCAATTTCTGCATTTACTGCCCTATTCCTCTGGTTCCCATTCCCCTGCCACGCTAGTTTAAACCCTCCCCAATCATTCTCCCAAGTATCCCCCAAGGACATCAGTCCCGGTCCTGCCCAGGTGTAACCCGTCCAGTTTTTCAGTTCCCACCTGCCCCAGAACCAGTCCTAATGTCTCACAAATCTGAAATCCTCCCCCTAACACCATCTTTTCAGCTACTCTGACTAGCTCTTGGCCTTGATATGAATCCTGAGATAACTATCTGAGAGTCTAATAGATCCTTTCCACGAGAAACAGCCATTTGTTTGTAAATCATTTAATTTGGTTCCACTGTATCTGCTGCTCAAAGTGTGATCTCCTGTATATTGGGGATATCAGATATGGATTGTCTGACATCGCTTTGTGAGATATTTCTGCTCAGTCTACAAGCATAACTGTGAGATTCTAGTCATTTGCCATTTCGAACATTTCTCATCTCTTCACACTCACATTCACATTGCTGTTGTTGTGGCAGTGTTTCAGTGAAGCTAAATGCACTTTATCTTCTAGTTAGAAACTTTGCATCCTTCTATTCTTGCCATGAACTCTGCCCTCTATGTTACTTCTGCCTATTTGCCTTTTGAAGGTCTGAATCTTTGATGATTTTGCTTTTGGTCAGGACTATTCATTATTTTTGCTGTTAACATTCATTCATGACCAATCTTTTGTCTCTTTGATAAACCATTTTCATTTCCTTTGCCTTCTTTCCATAACAACTTTGTCATTTACTCTCTCCCACTTTACCTCATCTAAGGCCTTCCTTGAAGATGGGTCACTGGATTTGAAACGTTGCCGGTTTTCTCTCCAGAGATGCTGCCAGTAATTTCTGTTTTTGTGTATTCTATAACCTTCAGCAGCATAAAACTTATTGCATTTCTAACTTACTTCAGTTCTAAAGAAGAGTCAAGATCCAACTTGAAACATTAACTGTTCCTCTGTCCACAGATGCTGCCAGACTTATTGAGCATTTCCAGCAGTTTATGTCATTTTTTTAAAAAATTCAGATTTCCGAGATTTTTTGGCTTTTGTTTTATAGAAATGATCATATCCTCCTTTGTATTGAGCTTCAATAATAAGGCCTTTTTGAAGATCAGGAACTATATAACTTAATATCCATTTCACTACAACTTTGGCATTGATGCAAGTCAATACATGAGAAATACAGTCTTAGACCAGATGAGGGAATGTCACTGTATCTCTTTCCAGGATGTTGGACATCAACTTTGGGCTTATACTACTTATATAAAACTTATTTTGAACAATTAGAGGTAAGATAGTGTTTATTTGCTGCTGCCTTAACTAACAACATATCTTATAACTATTTCATATACAACATCATTCAGTGTTAACTTGCTCCACTAGTTCATCATCTTAGGAATTTGGAACTGATCCAGTGTCATGGAGATGAAACAGGCACCAGTGCGTGAGTTGGATTATGGAGAATGAAATTGCAAGAATTTGTCAGTTTCTTTCATCTAAGTGAGCGGAAAAACAGACTTGAGGTGGCTTGAGATAAGTCAGCTGTAGTGAATGGTTTCCTGGTTTCTGATGCACTTACGCTGATGACTCTAATGATTGTGCTACTGTGCCCTCAACTGGGTCCATATGCTCAGCGACAGTAGATGTAGTGTACCAGAAAGAGACATGAAGGTCTACCCATCTCTGAGGGATATCTTCTCAAAGATTACCCACTTGCTGATTTAGCCAATAAGCTCATACAATTTTCCAAGCCATTAGCATGCACAAGTGACTAACATGATGATTGCATTGAATACCAGAGATGGCAATCCATCTACAGGGATAGAGTCAGCTTCATTGCTGATGATAGAGAGTAGATTTGTGTGGATTTATTTTGCTTTTTGTGGATATCCCTGGACCACTTCTTACATTGCTGGGTAGAAGTCGCTGTTGTAGATAGAGAAGTCTACTCTCTATCATTGGTACTACGAACGCTCGACATTACACCCCAACCTTAGCTTTGTAAAGCCCAAGCCCAGCTGTTGCTAGATACTGTATCTGGACAACCTCTAGGATGTACTCTACTAGCCATTAATATTAACACTGTACTCTGAGTTAAATTCTCTTTTGTTTACACACTGCAAGCTGTGATTCATTTTCCATGATCCGAAAACCACTTTTACTTCCAGTCACGGACTCAAATATGTGTGACAGAAAAAAAATGAAAATAATCTCACCATATAAATGAAAGGATGCTGCTATATTTCAGAAAGCACCTGGCAATTGGACTTTATAATGGTTTGATGAAAATATTGCCAACTAGTGTGGAATATAACATGCTTAAATTAAATAACATTTCAAAAGCAAGTATTTGGGTACTTCTAACATTGTAACTGATGATAGTACAATAAATAATGTTGCAATCATATACCCTCCAATCAATTACGTTTGGAAGTCTGCATTTATTCAACTTTGTTAGTATTTATTATCAATATCTCCATAGATATCTCCAGTGATTCACTACTGATTACTTCCAACCACTGCAGTCCTGGGCATAAAGAAGATGTAGGATTACATGCCAGATTCAATAGTAAGTCTCAATTTATACTATCTTCTCATCCTTGTAATGTTATTGTGCCACATTTTGCTACATGAAGCTTTTTCTCCTCTCGCAATGAGAGAGCTGTCCCATGAACTAGTCAAGTAATAGCCTGATATAGTCATATTCACAGAATTTACACCGTACAGACACTTGTTCCTGACACCTTCAGCACTATCCCTGGGTATGTCCTGTCTTACTGGCAAAACAGAACCACCAGAGGTACTGGTTCAGTTTTGTACACTTGAGAGTGAGTTGCCTAGGGAGTTCTCAGCCTTGATTTTGACGTGTTGAAGTCTCAAGGTGTCAGGTCAAACATCAGACAAAGGAAGCTCCTTTTGATCATCAGGAACTCCAATATCAGCCCCACCACCCACCACCTGGCCACCCCTGGTGGATGAAACAATACCTGTTCATGTTGAACATCACTTGGAGGAAGCACTGAGGCTGGAAAGGGCACAGAATGTGCTCTGTGTCAGGGACTTCAATGTCCATCACCAAGAATGGCTTGATAGTACCAATAATGATGGAAGTGGCCTAAGGGACCTTCAAACCAGGAGATCAACCCTGGTCCAATTGAAAGTGCAGGAGGGCATGCCAGGAGGAGCACCAATTATACTACAAATGAGATTTCAATGTGGTGAAACCAAAAAACGGGACTACTTGAGTGGCAAACAGCATTAGCAGCAAATGATAGACAGAGGTAAGATGGATCAGAAACAATGGATCTGATTTCAGCTCTGCAGTGCTACCACACATGGTCATGAATGGTGGTAGACAATTAAATAACTAATCAGAATTGGTTGTTCCACAAGTATCCCCATCCTCAATGACAGGGAGCACCACATCAGTGTAAAAGATAAAGTTCAAATATTTGTGTCTATCTTCAGACATGCTAAGCTGATGATCTATCTCTGTCCTCTTCTAGATGCCCCCAGTATCACAGGTTTTAACCAATTCAATTCACTCCATTTGATATCAAGAAATAGCTGGATGCTGGATACTGAAAAAGCTGCGAGACAACATTCCAACAATAGTATTGATGACATATGCTTCAGAACTTGCCAATCTGTTCCTGTATATCTACAACAGTGGCTTCTACCCAGCAATGTACAGAGTGGTCCAGGGATGTCCACAAAAAGCAGAACAAATCCAACACAACTCTTTATCATCAACAATGTGATGGAAGGAGGTTTCAACAGTGTTAACAATCAGCAAACAAATAATTTGCTCACTGATAACAAGGTGTGGGGCTGGATGAACACAGCAGGTCAAGCAGCATCATAGGAGCAGGAAAACTTGACGTTTCGGGCCTAAACCCTTCATCAGAAAT
>JAHRHZ010000028.1:291392-307462 GCA_024137785.1 Ginglymostoma cirratum
CTAAACCCTTCATCAGAAATGAAGGGTTTAGGCCCGAAACGTCAAGTTTTCCTGCTCCTATGATGCTGCTTGACCTGCTGTGTTCATCCAGCCCCATGCTTGTTATCTCGGATTCTCCAGCATCTGCAGTACCTTTTATCTCTGATACAATTTGCTCACTGATTCCCAGTTTAGGTTCTGTCAGTGCCACTCAGTTCCTGACCTCTTTACAACCTTCGTTGAAATATATATAAAAATCTGAATTCCAGAGGTGAGGTGAGAGTGACAGCCCTTGATATCAAGGATGCATTTGACCAAGTGTGGCATCAAGGAGCCTCAGCAAAATTGAATGGAATCAATCGCAATCCCACCCTGAGCATTCACACCCTCCAACACCAATATGCAGTTTTAGCATTGTGTGCTATCTACAAGAGGCACTGTAGCAATATACCAATCCTCCTTTGAAAGCACATTCCAAATTCATAGCCTCTACTAGCTAGAAGGACAAGGGCAACAGACACATTGTAACACCACCTCCTGCAAGTCGCATACCATCCTCACTTGGAACTACATCACCATTTCTTTCAGTGTCATTGGGTAAAAATCCTGGAACTTCCTTCCTAACAACACTGTGGGCATTTTGTACACTATGGACTGCAGTTGCTCAAGAAGGCAGCTTACCATCACCTTCCCCAAGGCAATTAGGAATGGGCAGTTAACGCTGGCCTAGCTAACAATTCTCACATCCTATGCTGGAATAAAAATAAGAATTGGACTTTCTTTCTTGAGCAGCACAGATACGGGGTGGCACAGTGGTTAGCACTGCTGCCTCACAGCACCAGGTACCTGGGTTTGATTCCAACTTTGGGTGACTGGCCGTGTGGAGTTTGCACGTTTGCCCTGTATCTGTGTGGGTTTCCACCAGGTACTCCGGTTTCCTGCCACAGTCCAAAGATGTGCAAGTTAGGTGGATTAGCCGAGCTAAATTGTCCCTGGTGTTCAGGGATTTGCAGGTTAAGTGCGTTAGTCATGGGAAATGTAGGGTTACAGGGAAAGTGTAAGGGGATGAGTCTGGGTAGGATGCCCTTCAAAGGGTCGGTATGGACCTGTTGGGCCGAATGTCATGTTTCCACACTGCACTGATTCTGTGGATGAGGTTATGAAGATTATAAAATGCCATAGAAATACCCAAAAATTTCTGATGTAATCCTCTGGTGTAGAAATAAAGGACTGCTGACATATTTAGGGCTAACAGGGTGGGATTGCCAAGCCATGCAGCCTCAGGTCCTTATCCACTAGCTGGCATAAGTGTGATAGAATGGCTCAGACCATCCTTAATTGCCTAGAGAGCAGTTAGAAGAAACCACATTGCTATGTGCCTGGAGTCACATGCAGACCAGACCAGGTAACAATGGAAGATTGAGATAACAAGGTGTAGAGCTGAATGAACACAGCAGGCCGAGCAGCATCAGAGGAGCAGGAAGGCTGACATTTCGGGCTTAGATCCTTCTTCAGAAATGAAGAAGTGAAAACAATGGAAGATTTCCTTCCCTAAAGGACATGAATGAACAGATGGGTTTTTACAGCAATAAATAAGTTAGCACTTCCTCTGTACTGTACAAAGTGCCAGATAGGTCCCCAAAGTAACTCTCAACTAATGGTCTCTGGCTCAGAAAGTGTGCTCCTGAGTCAAAGCTCATACTCAACCTGATTCTATTCTAATATCTGGGAGGTATCAAAGTGACTCTCAGCTCAGACTGTCAATGGTATCATACACTGGGTGCATCCAGCCTCCAATGGCTGGTACATTGTCCATGTTTATAGTTGGCATTGGCTATGTAAACTTGCCCCAGTGTAATCACATCCTTCAGCCTCTGCTGTCACTTTGCAGGCAGGGACCTGGAGGTCCTGCTGGGCAGGATGGTGCAGAAGTGGATTTCCACTTCCTCCAGCAGTAGCTGGAAGACCGTGCCAGCCTGGTCTGAGGTTGTTTCCTGGGTCAGTGCAGTCTCAGTAGTTAGGAACTGCCTGGAACTCAACAGTGCCACAAGAACGTCAATGACTTTCTCCGTTTCACCAGCATAAGTGCCACCATCGTCTCTCCAAAACCTTACACTCACTGCCTCTCTGCTATTGTACCCATCTCTGATCAAGGCTAGTGCCCCATCACTCTCACTATTACCTGCAAAATCTTCTGTACTTGTTCTCACCCATGCCAACCCCCAAAACCACTAAACCCCACATGCCTCTGCACTGCCCACTCACTCACTTGGGTCACCTTCACACTTGCACAGCTGTGCCACCCACTTTCATCTTCTGTGATATCTGACTCTCTCTCATTACAGCAGGAAGAGGAAGAAGAAGTCAGGATGGGTGACAGGCTGTTCAACATTCAGCTCTTCATCCCTTATGTGGAGAGAACCCTGACTCTGATCAGGGCTGACTGACCATGTCCAAAATCCTAAACTGTTAGAAAATGCCTTTGACCTCCTGTGCCCGACCCCCTGAGTGACAGTTACCTCTCTTAGTTTGACTGACTGAGGGTTGCTGCCAGATGCCAAGCTTCTTGGCTTTGCATCTGTGCTAAATGGCACAGCAAAACAGCTGTACTGTGAGCCTGGTATCACTGGCTGATGGGGCAAAATGCAGAAAGGCAAGTTAAGGAAATGCAAGGCAGGGATTGCTGTGAGCATCCAGACTGGGTCAGAGTGAGTGAGCAGAAATACAACCTGGTTCAGCCCAGGAGCTGGGTATGTGTTCCTGAGCACACAATGTCCTTGCCACAGTGTTAGAGTGAGTTACTGGTGTAGCCTGAGGTGCAGCATTTAAGTGCAGAAACATGCTGTAAGTGTATCAGAAACATGGCATCTGAGAGGCTAGTACATATCAAATACCAATGTCTATGAATTTGGGCTGCATGTGGCTGGCGCCCATGAAGCTGCTTTGAGATATTGGTGCTGGTGCCCAACATGGAGGTCCTTTGGAATGAGTTACAGTTGACAAATATCCACTCTGACATCCATGTCGAGAATTCTTGATGGTCAGCTTGTTTGATAGTATAGGAAATGAATATTAATGGGGCGAGTTTGGCATCAATGAGACATTTAACAAGCAATAATACCCTTTAACTTGCAATTCGTTGCTGCCTAGAAAGAAACCCACTGCAACACCCGATATAAAAGGTGGAATTAGTTGACTCCTGACATCAAGATTGTCCTTCCTGGTCTTTTTGCATGATTCTGCGACAAATCTCACCATAACATCACAATCATTCAGGGCCCTATGAGATTCCACCCATTGTATTTGCTGCTGTCACTCTGGATAACTCACCGATCACTATTCTAAAACTCTTAACTGTCAGCCGCCCAGTCTCAGTCCCAAGTTGCTACCTATCAAGGAGAAACAATCTGTGGCTACTCCGCACACTGACTAACATCAGCTCTAATGAAGAGTCATCTAGACTCGAAACATTAGCTTGCTGTCTCTCCGTGGATGCTGCCTGACCTGCTGTGATTTCCAGCGTTTTTTTGTTTTCAGTACAGATTCCAGCATCTGCAGCAATTTGTTCCAAATAACATCACAAATTTTCACCAGGTGTATCGACTTGCACTTTTCCTAATAACAATGACAGGGCTGTTGCTGCTGCTTCAGAGATGACAGTGTGGAGCTGGAGGAACACAGCAGGCCAGGGAGCATCAGAGGAACAGGAAAGTTGACATTTCGGTTTGGGACCCTTCTTCAGAACTCAAAAGATCAACTTTCCTGCTCCTCTGATGCTGCCTGACCTGCTGTGTTCCTCCATGTCCACACTGTGTTATCTCTGACTCCAGCATCTGCAGTTCTTCTTATCTGCTTATCTGCTGCTGCTTCATGTTGTTTTTCCGAGGAGATGGTCAGCACTTAGGAAATCCATTAATTCATGACCAGAAAGTTAAGGGTGGGAATGTGCAATTTCCTAATGTGTCCTCAAAATGAAGAGCGAGCTTATCTCTTAAAATTCTGCTTGATAACAAATTTAATTCATGACTTAGTCTCAAACATGAAGTGGAAAATAGCATGTCTTCTTTTACACAGATGTCCTTGCTTATCAGATTTCAGAAGATTCCTTCTTCTGCCTCAGTTTATTTCTCTGACTATTGGAAACAGAACATCAAGAAGGTCCGCTTGTAGAGAAACTTCCACATAGAAAAATGTCTCAATATGCTTCTCGGAAAGGTTATCGACCAGATTTAACACGGAGCCACGCGAGGATATTTTTCTATAGAAGACTGACAGCACCGTCAGTGATGTAGGTTTTAAGGAACGCCGTGAAGGAGAGGGAGGCAGAGGAGTGGAGACACTAAAAGGAGGGAATTTCAAAACATAAAAGTTTCAGCAACTGGCAACATGATTACCAATCCTGGAACAGCCAGGAATACACAAGAAGCCACAAATGGACCATAGATATTTTGAGCAGGATGGGGGTTGGGTTGGTGATGTTACTGGATTGAATAGCAATGCAAACAGTAAGAAAGAACAAAGTTTCAAAGAGTCATATTGGTCACGCACGTTAGCGCTCTCTCTCTGTCCTCTCTCCACAAATGTGGCAGACCTGCTAATTGAGTATTTCCAGCAATTTCCGGTTTTGCTTAAGATCTCAAGCATCTGCAGTGTTTTGCTTTCCCGTTGGTAAATTGACATGCTCAGCGAGTGACACATTTGTTGTCTCTGATTGTTTTTTGCCAGAGGCCACAGCTGCCAATGACATTTGAACTGTTCACTCAAGACAAGAGATTGGCAAGAAGGATGACACGCAAGACTAAGCTTTCTGAATTAGAGGTGTAGCACAGTGCGTGAGGTGCTCGGAATCTTGAACAGCAAAACCTGAAATGTTCACCAGTTCACGCTATTAGCATCCGATGTAAACTTCCTGCATTAAAACATCATTTATATCACCATGGAGTCAGGATCCTTTAACTAAATCTTCAGTGTAGGTGGTCTTTTTTTATGAATTTTGAACTCTTGGTGACATGGTTCACTAATTCAGAGCAGTTTGCTGGAAGTAAATGTCTCTGGAGTCCGGACAGAACAAGTTTACTATGTTGTAATGGCACAACTAAGGAAGAAGGGCAGTGAGAGAGAGCATTGTTAAATGATTTGTGCAGTGTAGCTTTGGGAACAGGGGCTACTTATTGGGATTGAAGTTCATCTGGCACAGTATTCACCATCATTCATTTATTCAGGGATATGGCTGTCGCTAGCTGGGCCAGTATTTATTACCCATCTTAATTGCCCTTGAGAAGGTGGTGGCAAGCTGCTGTCTTGAACTGTTACTGTTCCTCTGGATTAGGTACTTTGCAGCTGTTAGGGAGGGAATTCCAGGATTTTGACCCAGCAACCGTGAAGGAATGCCAATATATTTCCAAGATAACAAGCATGGGGCTGGATGAACACAGCAGGTCAAGCAGCATCATAGGAGCAGGAAAACTTGACGTTTCGGGCCTAAACCCTTTCTGATGAAGCTTGACCTGCTGTGTTCATCCAGCCCCATGCTTGTTATCTTGGATTCTCCAGCATCTGCAGTACCTTTTATCTCCAATATATTTCCAAGTCGGGATGGTGAGTGACTCAGAGCGGAACTTGTAGGTGGTGGTGTTCCCAAGTATCTGCTGTCCTTGTCCTTCTAGATTGAAGTGATCATAGGTTTGGAAGATGTCGATTAAGGATCCTTGACGAATTTCCGCAGGGTAATTGTAGATTGTCGATGGTATGGGGAGTGAATATTCGTGGATATGGTGCCAATCAAGTAGGCTATTTTGCCCTCAGTTGTGTCAAGCTTCTTAAAGATTGTTGGAGCTGCACCCACCCAGGCCAGTGGGGAGTATTCTACCATTCTCCTGACTTGTGCCTTGTGACAGGCTTTAGGGAATCAGTTACTCTACACAGGACTCTCAGCCACTGTTCTGCTCTTGTCACTGTTATTTACATGGTTAGTTCAGTTCAATTTGTGATCGATGGCACTGACTTGTTCTTCCAGCTGAAATTTTTCGAAAAGCCTTTGAACATTTACACAATTTCTTGGTTCAGAGTTAGCTGGTCTGGACATTTCACTGGCCCTATACATCCTGCATCCCTCATGAATCAGCCTGAAGCCCTTGTCTGTCACTACTGCTAACAATAGACACCAATTTGCATACCTGACACTTTGCATTTGTCAGTATAGTGTGACCATACATGCGACATAAGATAATTGGCAATATCAAATCTTATGAGGCACTGAAGTGTGATCCACCTGATTTTGGGCAACATGTGAGTACATCCTGATCCTACCATTGCTAATCTAGAGACGTCCTCAACATTTACACAAACAGGATTCATTCAACATTTTGAAACTGCAGGTGAGCACACTGACTGAAACTCTCAGATTGGCTGCACAATCCAGGTCACCACATACTAGGAAGGACAGAATTGTTCTGGAGACAGTACAGAGGAGATTTTACAAGAATGTTGTCAGGGTTTAAAAGATGGGACAGGCTGGGGTTGTACTCCTCAAACAGAGGAGGTGGAGAAATGACTCAGCTGAGGTGAATGAAATGATGAGAGGCTCTGATAGAGTGAATATGACAGACCAGTTTTCCCTATTGGAGAGGAAATTACCGCACAGTAATTAGTACAGGGTTAAGGAGATTGGTAGAAGGATTAGAGGGGACATGAAGAAAAACATTTCACCCAGAGGGAGACTGACATCTGGAATTTTTCCACCCAGTTTGTTGTTTGAGGCAAAAATGCTAGACTTATTTAAAAGGAATCCACAGTGTGCAAGGCTACAAATCAGGTGTTGGTAAGAGGGATTAGAATGGGTGGCAAATTTTTTCAGCCAACATAAACTGGATGAACTGCATGGCCTCTTTCTGTGCTGTAACTTTACTATGGTTGTATGGTTATAACAATTCAAGCTCCATGTATGAAAAGGTAAGAACACCCCCTCCAGCCATTAAAAATTAGAAAAAACCTTATCAAACACAAAAATGAGAGACAGTCGTATTTAAAAAAAAAGACCACTCCCTACACAAAGAGAGACCAATAACTCCACCATTTCCATTCGATTTCATCATCCTGCTATTTCACTTATTCTCTCTCTTACCCCAAAAGGTATTACAGTCTTCTTGTTCTCATGCTTTAACTTGTCCTATCTACATTCTATCATGGTTTTCTCTTTCTGTATATGAGTTTCTGTATGCGAGTTCTCTCTATATGTATTTCTCCTCTTTCTCCTCCCTTTTGGTCACAATATATGTTTAAAAATTACATTCAAAAATGTAATTCTCATTTCAAAGACATTCTCTTTGTTAATAAGGCTGGTGGGAGGTGTCAAGCTGGGAGTGCTAAGGAAAGACAGAATCCTTTTGTCTCTTCCCAAACTAAAGACCTTCAGAGCTGCTCCCCATTTTATTAATTTTAAGCAAATTATGAAAGGACCTTTTACAGTTCTGCTGGGAATGAGAAACAACTTGAATGTACTGAACTCAACTTTTACAGAAAAACAAAAATGAAGCGAACCATCAGCATCTTGGTGCTCTGAATCGGCAGTGCATGTGAGCTGTTGTTTTGAACTTGCTTTAACCTGGAGTGGGACATATGACAAGGGTAGAATTGGAGAAGTCATTCATTAGGTGGAGAATGGGAATAAATATGGAGACAAAAAGAGAAAGGTATTGATTAAAATATCTTTAAAATCTGTGTCGGTATTGAGAATATTTCTATTGGAATGACAGAACCCATTGTTTTTGATCTCCATTCCAAACTCCATTTGTCAAATAAAAGCTTCTTCCTTAATCTGTAATCCATTACTTAAATGAAGAGAACCTCCAAATAGGACAACACAGAGGAATTTTGGTGTTCTTGTACATGAAATACATAAGGTCAGCATTCAAATGCAGAGAGTAATTGAGAAAGCAAATGAAATTTTGGCCTTTATTTCTAGGGAGTTGGAGTTTAAAATGGGAAGTCATGTTCCAGCTGTATAGGGCATTGGGTAGGCCACACCTGAAGTAAACCCAAAGGCTGTACCTAAATGGAGATTTGGCTGACAGCAGGTAGCTGAATGGTCTGTAGGCTAGTAGCCAGTTATCAATAACAAAAGCCTTCTATGTGATTGGCTCCCAGGAAGCTGAACAGCTTGGAGATGTAAGCATGATAGGAACAAGCCACGGAACCTTTGGAAGGGAAGGAGTTGTTTCAAAAGGTGACTTGGAACCTGAAGATAGCCAGTTGACTTCTCCTCACCAGTTGCTGTAAGCGGTGATTTTTAAATAATGTCAAAAACCTTTATAAGTATTAATTGTTCCCCTTATGCCTCCTGAAAATAAGTGAAATTACCTGGAGAAGGAAGATTGAGAAACAGTGTCCTGATCAACAAAAGAATAATCTCAGCAAACGTTACAGATGGGGAAAAATGAACAGCCTTCCCAGTCTTTTCTTCTGTCCATAACACCAATGTTTCCTTTGTGTCTGCCTGTATGTAGAGGAGGAGTTTATCAGGGTGCTTGCATTTTAGTTAGTGATGTTATATAATTCATACTTCAAAATTGTTTTACTTAATAGTATTTCTTATAAATACAGAAACTTGTTCCATGCTTCCACCAACTAAAAGGCGATTATATTGGGATTTTCCATACTTTTATGAAATCTTTAACTTTTGTGACGACTTCTGGAATAGTGCGGCTTGACTTCTGGTGCATTACCCCAATGAGGTGCAACAATAGGTACCAATACTATTGTGTTCTCCCAAAGACAAACTGTAATTAAGCCATTTCAGAGATAGTAGGAACTGCCGATGCTGGAGAATCTGAGATAACAAGGTGTAGAGCTGGATGAACACAGCAGGCCAAGCAGCATCTAGGAGCAGGAAGGCTGACGTTTTGGGCCTAGACCCTTCTTCAGAAAAAATTTTTCTGAAGAAGGGCCTAGGCCTGAAACGTCAGTCTTCCTGCTCCTCTGATGCTGCTTGGCCTGCTGTGTTCATCCAGCTCTACACCTTGTTATCCCTGTAATTAAGCCAGTTTGTTCGCAGCCTTTGCGTCACATTTCACAATGAGACAAGCTTCTAACCTCATTATTCACACCGTCACTAAGATTGCCTATTTCTATGTGTGTAACACCATCTGACTTCACTTCTATCCTAGTTTATCTGCGGCTGAAAGCCTCATTAGTGTCTTTGTGACATCATTGTTATTCCAATAAACTCCTGGCTGGTCTTCCAACTAATTCCTCTAAAAACCTGAACGCATTCAAAGTTGACACGAGCCTTGCATCAAGTCCATTTACCTATCACTTCTGCACTCATTAATCTATATTAGCTCATGGTCAAGCAATCTTGCTTTAAAAATCTTTGTTTGTTTTTAAATCACTGAATGATTTTGTTCCCTCCCAACTCTGTAATCTCATTCTATCTACAACCTTCCCTGATATCTGAACTCCTCAAATTCTGACTTCTTGTAACATCTGAATTGTAATTACTTCACCTTTGATGGCCATGGCTTCAGTTGCCTAAGCCTAAAAGGCTGGAATTTCCTGCCAACATAGAGACATTGAGAAATGCATAATATGATCAAGCAGATTCAGCATACCTCCATGAAGTGAAATAATGAATGACAAATTTTCCAGAATTCTTTGAGGAGGTAACAAGCAAGATAGAAAAGGGGATGCAGTGGATGCAATGTATTTGGATGAGCAGATGGCATTTGATCAAGTGCATCACATTAACCTAGTTAATAAGATAAGACCATATGTTGTTGGTGGTAGTAAATTAGCATAGATAGAGGATTGGCTAACTAATAAAAACAGGGAATAGCAATAAGAATGGCATTTTCAGGATGACTGTTGGTGACTTCTAGAGTACCACATGTTCAGTGCTGGATCCACAGCTATTTCCAATATATATTAATGATTGGATGAAGAAAGTGAATGCACTAGAGCCAAGTTTGTGGATGATACTAGCATAAATGGGAAGACTATTAGAGAGTAAGACACAAAAAGACTGCAGAGGGTGTAGACAGAGTGGGCAAAAACTCAGCAGTTTCAATGTAAATGTGGGAAAAAGTGAGCTTATGCACTTTGGCAGGATGAATAGAGGAGCTGAATATTATTTAAATGGAGAACGACTGCAGAAAGCTATAGAACTGAGGGACTTGAAAGTCCTACCATGAATCACAAAAGCTAGCATTCAAGTCCAGTAGGTAGTAGGGAAGGTAAATGGAAAGCTGGTCTTTAATTCAAAGGGAACAGAGTATAAAATTAGGGAAGTTTTGTTAAAACTATGCAAGATCCTAATCAGGACACAGCTGGAATACTGTACAGTTTTAGACCCCTTATCTCACAAAAGATATACTGGCATTGGAAGCAAACCACAGAAGGTTTATTAGGCTGATATCAGATATAGAGGAGATGTTGAGTAGTTTGGGCTTCTACTTATTGGAATATTGAAGATAGAAGGTGGTTATTATTACATACAAGATTCTTAGAAGACTTGAGAGAGTAGACGTGGAAAGGTTGTTTTTCCTTGTGGGAGAGTCTGGAATCAAAGGGTATAATCTCAGTATAAGGGTCACACATTTAAGACAGAAATGAGGAGTTTTTTTTTTCTCTCAGATGGTAGTGAATCTGTGGAGTTCTTTACCACAGACAGCTGTTGAAGTTGAGTCATTATGTATATTCAAGACTACAATAGACAGATTTTTAATCAGTAAGGAAATCAAGGGTTATAGGGAAAAGGCAGGAAAGCGGAGTTGAGGGTTATCAGATCAGCAATGATCTCATGAAATTGCAAATCAAACTCATTGGACTGAATTGTTTGCTTCTGCTCCTGCCTTCTGATCTTATAGTCAGTTTCAAGTAATGTCTTGCACACTTGGACTAATATGGCTATCTTCTCAAATCTCCTACCTCAGAATGTTATGAAGCTTTAATGTCTACGAGTGCATTTGTACAGATAATTAACTCCTTAGAATAATTAAACACGGTCGGGATAAATATTGAATGTGCTTGGGACTGGAACTGATCGTTTTAGAATTGAATTATGCTGGCAGCATCAGAAGCTAATATAAACTAATCATTCTTAGCCTGAAGGTTGACAGGTTAGAGATGGATAGTAGAGATGTGAAGGTTAAGCATATTTTGGAGTATTGGAGGACTACCTGTGGGAACTCCTCTCAAAAGATGAAATGGGTGCAATAGAATCCTTAGTAGATTAAGTTTCATGCAATATATAAAAAAGTGAGCTTGGGGGATCAAATGGCATTTTGTTCTGCCATGTGTTGAATGATAATTCAGTACGTTCAGAATGTACAGAACACAAACATTTTAACACCATGGACTTAATAACTAAATGCCTGCTTCAGAAAAGTTTAAAGGGACCGGCATAATTTACTGAGTTTCAAACTTCTACCCATGTGCTTTTTGATTGTCTGAAATTCTTTTCTGGTTAGTTGAATAATCAGCTATCAACAGAAACAAAAGATTTAGCAAGCCACTGAAAATAAATTAATATTCATGTAGCCCAGCCAAAAACCACACACAGCCAGAGAAGTTACCTTGCCCTCCATGCAGCTGTAAGGATTAGATCTCATGAATAAAGAATGCCAGTGTGAAGCATCGGCCTATTCTTATCTGTGGTAAGCTTGCTGTTACTCCCGTTAGTACATAATATCCTTAAAGTGCATGCAGTAAAAGTCAGTAAAATAGTACAGCATAGTGGATTAACTTCTCATTTCTTTGGGAACCATTCCTAGCAAGCTGGATAAAATCTTAAATCACGCTATGCTAGATTAAGAGTCAAGGCTGCAAATTGGAACTCTCAAAATAAGCAACATAGGGTCATCGCTGCACGTCTTCATATTGTGATCCCGTTTCATAGCATTTTGGTTTTCACATTCTCTGAGCTCATTTCTATCATTGTCCATGGGTGCTTAGTGCTGCACTGTAACAACTTCACAGTTTCAGGGTGAAGGAGCATCCCGACAATATTCTAAATATTGAGGCAAACACTATCTACCGCAAGCCTTTAAATAAGATAGATTGTTTTGTTCTAGGCAAAAGTTAGATCAATCCAGTGATTTGTCATCTGGAAAAAGGTCAGAAATGGGCTGAACTGTGACTGTCTTGCCTCTAAGGCAGAATTTTATGGTTTCCACTTCGTATCTCAGGGGTTCACTGAAAGCCAAGGATGACATTGCAAAATTGGACTAAAGGATTACAGCATTGTGTTACTCGAAATGTAAAACTGCAATTCCATCTGCAGATTCAGATGGATGTGAAATATTCAATGGTGCTCAAACAAGGGAAACATAAAATAAAACAAAAATGAAACCAAACACAAAAGGGAAATAATTCAGAGATAAAAGGTACTGCAGATGCTGGAGAATCCGAGATAACAAAGCATGGGGCTGGATGAACACAGCAGGTCAAGCAGCATCATAGGAGCAGGAAAACTTGACGTTTCGGGCCTAAACCCTTCATCAGAAATGGGGGAGGGTCTTTCTTTGTACCCTAGCTTCCAATTAACACTGTAGGGAAAAAAAAATGACCTGATCATTCCTCCCTTCGTTGTTTGAGGAGATTTCCCAGTTCAGCACGGCTGATAAATAAGACTACAATTCACTGACCACCAAAGCAGTTGCTATGTGAAGCATTTGAGATGTTTGCAGATGTTTAACACATATGTCAGTTTTATTAATTAACAGGATTTTATCCCTATCATACCTATGAAGCCTGGAAATCATAGAATCCCTACAGTGTGGAAGCAGGCCATTCGGCCCATTGAGTCCACACCAGCCCTCCAAAGAGCATCCCACGCAGGCCCACCCCATGCCCTATCCTTGTAACTCTGCATTTCCCATGGCTAATCCACCTAACCTGCACATCATTGTACTGTCGGAAGAAACTGGAGCACCTAAAGGAAACCCACGCAGACACTTGGAGAATGTACAAACTCCACACAGACAGTCAGCCAAGGGTAGAATTAAACTGGGTCCCTGACGCTGTGAAGGTGTACACATACATCATCTAGGGTCACTGGCATCCACGACCCTCATGACACCTCCCCACTCCACTCACAGCACTCTTCTACATTTCAATGCTGCACCATGGTGCGCACCAGCAACTCACATTGTAACAATGCCTCAATGCTGCTGCACTGTGTGAGCACAGAGACAGGCATCCAGCTGACACTGCATTTCAGACCTGTTCACTCACTCTCAGCTCTTTGAACCTACCTGGATGCTCACAACATTCCAGTCTAGCTTTGCCTTTCATTTTAATGGTTTTCGGCTTCAGATAGGGGTACCGGACTCTTATTTTCACTGTCTTGCTTTGCCATTTAGTGCAAACACAAAGCCAGGAGGTTTGTCATGGTTGTCAGCAGTACTTGGTCACATCACCTTTCAGTCGGGTGCCCTGGCACAGTACGTCAAGAGCAGCCTGTTATACCAGTCCAGGGGCTCGGCCACGGTCAATCAGTGGCAGGACCCATGTCTTGCAAATGGTACGGAAACCCATCTTGGCTTTTCTTCTGGCAATGTGGGCTGTTTTCTCCTGAAATAAGGGAAAGAGAGGGATTGAGTGGGTGGCGCATGCTGTTATAGTTGGTGCACATGGGAGAAATATTGTGGGAAAGTGGTGAGGTGTCCCGTGTGTGTAAGTAGGCAGTGCACAAGTCAGGCAGAGTTGCTGGTGTCAGGGGCTGGCGTTAGTAAGGGAAGATGTTGCAGGTGATAGTGAGAGAAGTAGAGCATGAGCCTTGGTGGGAATAGAAGAGATAGAGTGAAAAGGAGGTAGCAGATAGAAAATGGTGGGTTGTTACCCTGGCAGAGTGAAGAAGGTGCCTTCCCCTTCTACCTCCACTCCTGGGCATCCTTCACATGGCAGAAACCATACTGACCCAGGCTGTAACCTTGCCCCAGGCTGACGGGACCTGGTCTTCCATTGATTTTCATGCATTGTCCTGAGGATGCAGAAAAGTGGATAGAATGTAGCACCCTCTAAGAAGGTGAACAAGGCTGTTGCTAAAATTATTCAAGATCTATACAAAATAAATATACAAAGAATTAGATGTACTTCCAAGTATAAATATTGGATGCAAGTGCGTAATGATTTTGCGGTATGTTGATGACACAACATTGTTTTCAGAACCGGAAAAATCCCCCCCAAGAGAAATGATAGGATGATTAGAATATGGATTGAGGACAAACACCTAAAAGTCAAAACAGGAGTCCTCAAAAAGAAAACATCAGAAGAATTTGGGGTGAAGTTTGAAGTAAATGGCATCACATTTGAACAAAAAAAAATGTCTCTTTAGGACAAATGATAGCAGCGGATTACAGATGTAATATAGACGTTAGAACAGGGATTGTGGCAGTCAGAAGCAATTTTGCGAATCCAAAAGGAGTGTTAACATCAAGAGAACTCAAACTTGTAACAAGGATACAGCTCCAATAAATAGCCTAATACAGAACAAATACCTGAAAGAAAATTCAAACTATTTATATGTATCGACATAAGGGGCTGAATCTTGTCATTAAGGTTTTGGAGTAGATTTGTAGCTCGGGTTGTGGGCATTGAGGTTGGTTGGCTCGCCGAACTGGTTTGTTGTTCCGCAGACGTTTCGTTACCATGCTTGGTAACATCCTCAGTGCAGCCTCTGATGAAGCTTCAGTGTTTTTCCGCCTGGTTTTTAAACTCTGGGGTCCGTTGCAATGGATTGCCTCACTTCCGGTTTTCCTGCGTAGTGGAATGTGTATGGGGTCGATTTCAATGTGTTTATTAATAGCCCGCTTCTTGGAGTGCCATGTTTCCAGGAATTCTCATGCCTGTCTCTGCCTAGCCTGTCCCAGGATCTTGGTGTTGTCCCAGTCGAAGTCGTGGTTCTCCTTGTCTATGTGGATTGAGATGAGTGAGTATTGGTCGTGTCTTTTTGTAGCCAGTTGGTATTCGTACACCACAAACAATTCGACTGGGACAACACCAAAATCCTGGGACAAGCTAAGCAGAGACAGGCACGGGAATTCCTAGAAGCCTGGCACTGCATGAAGAAAGCCATCAATAAACACATAGAACTCGACCCCATGTACACTCCACTATGAAGGAAAACTGGAAGTAGGCAATCCAGCTCAATGGACCGAAGAGTTAAAAAACCAGGCAGGAAAACACACCGACGCTTCATCGGAGGCTGTGTTGATGATGTTACCAAGCACGGTAACGAAACGTCTGCGGAAGAACAAACCAGCTCAGCGAGGCAGGCACCCTGAATCTTGTCATGTTTTGACCAAGTGTCAAGGTAATTAAGTTTTGTGGAGGGTTTATTGTTGTGAGGCTCAGAGAGATACCATTGCAGATTACCACTCACTACCTACTCCACCCCACAATGACAACGCTCTCATGGGATGCTAACTCTATTCTCCCATTCGTCGTACCCATTTATCATTGGTGGGATATCCTGGAATAGACCATCACTCATTGCACCAACACCATCTTTATGAGGTCACTGGGCACCCAAACAAGCACTTTTAAGGCTGAGATAGAGAGATTCTTGATCAGTAGGGAAATCAGGGGGAAGGACAAGAAGGTGGACATGAGGAATGTCAGATCAGCCATGATCCTACTGAATGGTGGAGCAGTCTTAAGGGACTGAATGGCCGACTCCTGTTCTTATTTCTTCTGGCCTTATGTTCTGTCAGTCCAGAGGTGCCATGCACCATAACTGATATTTGCACTGAATATTACAGAGAAGGGAAAATTGGTACTTTATTTTCTGGACAGGAACCTGGAGGGTCTCGTGGATAAGATTATGCAGAGGATGGCCATTCTTCTCCACAATGCTAGCAATGGAGGATACAATACCACTGTGGTAGAGTTGAGCCACCATTCCAGGCAAGCAACGCTATTGTGGGGTGGAGTAGAAAGGTAGATATTCCACAAGAAATTTCACTGGGTGTCATAGCGACAAACCTTCCATGAAACTCAATTAAATTGGCATTTAGCCAAAACATGATAAGATTCTGCCTTGGTAACAAGGCGTGGGGCTGGATGAACACAGCAGGCCAAGCAGCATCATAGGA
>JAHRHZ010000028.1:307862-357187 GCA_024137785.1 Ginglymostoma cirratum
AAACCCTTGGCCCGAAACGTCAAGTTTTCCTGCTCCTATGATGCTGCTTGGCCTGCTGTGTTCATCCAGCCCCATGCCTTGTTACCTCGGATTCTCCAGCATCTGCAGTACCTTTTATCTCTGATACAAGATTCTGCCTTGTACGTGTTTACACAGAAATAAATTGATACCTTTTCACAGGTTTTTGTTCTGCATTAGGCCACTTCTGAGGAGCTTTCTCCTTGTTGTAACTTTGAATTTTCTTAATGTTAACACACCTTTCAGCTTCATAAAATTGCTTCTGGCTGTCAGAATTTGTCTGTGTTACATCTGCTATCTTCTGCTATCATTTGTCCTAAAGAGACGTTTTTATCTTTTTATTCCAGTGTGATGCCATTTGCGTCAAACTTCACCACAGTTTCTTCTGATACTTTCTTTCTAACTGCTGCTGTTTTGACTTTTAAGTGTTTGTACTCAATCCATATTCTGAACATTCACTCTTTTCTGGACTTCTCCAGATTCTGCTGTGCCTTCAAGGTACTACAAATTCATTACGTGCTTATCCAATTTTTACACTTCGTAGTACATCTAATTCTCTGTGTATTTGTTTTGTACACAGCTTGAATAATTTTAACCACTGTACTCAGCCCTCCTTATACACTTGTTACATTCTATCCACTTTCCCGTGTGCAAGAGATACATGGACAATATATGAAGATCTACGGAAGAAGGCAATTGTAGCCTTTGAAATGTAAATGCTCAAATGTATGTTAAAAAATCATACATAGATCATAAGACAAATGAAGAGGCTTTTGAAGATCCAATAATAAAAAGAACTCTAAAAGTGACACACAGAAAGTGTCAGAGCTAAAAAGCGACAGAGATCTCTTCTAGAGGGTAGCAGAAAGAGGGGTTGACTCAGGTGTAGCTGGGTGAAAGATGTCACAGAGTGGTTGCAGATGGCTTACAGAGGATGTGAGACAATGTCAAAAGATGTATGAGCGTAACAGCAGAGCTCCCAGCAGGAGGAGCTACAAGCAGCCATTAGACCACTTCTTATAATTCCATAATGCTGCTGCAGTCCCTTCAGTACCATACTGACCAAGCGCTGCGCTGTTGATGGTGCATTAAACTGAGACCTCATCTGTTTTCTCAGAGTAATGAAGTATGATATTTATCCTACAATCACCAACACTAAATAAAAGTACAAATAGTTTGGTAATTTATCCCATTGTTATCTGTAGAATCATCCATCTTATTTGTTACATTGCACTATCAATAATAATGCAAATGTACTTCATTGGCTCTAAAACACTTTAAGATGTCTTGTGTTGAAAGACACTATACAAAATGCAAAGATAACAAGCATGGGGCTGGATGAACACAGCAGGTCAAGCAGCATCATAGGAGCAGGAAAACTTGACGTTTCAGGCCTAAACCCAAATCTTTCTTTCCTTTTTTTTCAATCTACGTACCTAAACTAGTGACAATTATTGAAAGAACACTTTAAATCTTTTTTTTATTGTAACATCTGTCTGCAACAGTGGGATGGAAACAACACAATTGATGTTTCGGTCAATTAACAGCTCACAGCTTGTTAATGTTCCATTAGTACATTGATGCTACCTGAGCAACAGTTCTTTTCAAGGTTTAAATCCATTAAACTTTTTGCTGTTTTGACAGCCCTGCATTTGTTGCTTTCTAACGCAACTTTGGCAGCTTTTTGTCATTTCTGCTGTAGTTATATCTGCAAGAAAAATGAAATATCGAGATTTTAACCATTCAATTTCACTTTCCGAGCATTTTCTTTTGGATTTCAATCCACAAATTGGCATCATCAATCCATTTTATAGGTGCCTTCTGAAAGAAACAGCTCATGCAACAAACTACTGCTACCTCAAATTAGATTTGCATCTTCTAAATCCTTCCACACAAATAAGTCATAAAAGTGTATGTAAGATAATATTTTAACTGCATAACGTGGTTACTATCAGCCAAGTGTAGGAGTATAATGTGATAAATTAGCTTTACTCTGAAGCCTAGGCTTAAATGAAGGACACTTCTGTGATTTGTTAGTTCTCTGTCACAGTGACATGACACATCCTTCATTTCCTGTCAGGATTTAGTCCATCCAAATCTCAATGTAAAATTAGTCACAGTGATAATATCCTGTCAAGAGCCCACACACATTTCAACAGAAGTAACCGAGTCAAATGGCAAAAAAAAGGAGTTCCAAGGCAAATCATTATATGGTGATCATGTCTACTGGGGAAAATGTTGAGGTAATACATCACATCATAAATTTACAAACCACAAAAAAATTTGCAATGCAATGTTAGACTGAGATGGGTACCACAACCTATTTGATTTCACACCATCCCATTGCATTTGTAATGTCCACATAAAACAATAAAAAATCGTAGAGTCATAGAGATATACAGCGCAGAAACAGACCCTTCGGTCCAACTCATCCATGCCAGCCAGATATTCTAGATAAGTCTAGTCCCATTTGCCAGCATTTGGCTCATATCCCTCTAAATCCTCCCTATTCATGCACCCACGCAGATGTCTTTTAAGTGTTGTAACTATACCAGCCTCCCTCTCTTCCTCTGGCAGTTCATTCCATACATGCACTGCCCTCTGCATAAAGTGTTATCCTTCAGGGCCCTTTTAAATCTTACCCCTCTCACATTAAACCTACACCCTCCAGTTTTGACCCCCCCAGGCAGGGAAAAGCTCTTGCCTATTTTCCCTATCCAAACCTCTCATGATTTTATAAACCTGTCTAAGGTCACCCCTCATCCTTCAATTCTCCAGGGAAAATAGCCTCAGCCTATTTGGCATCTCCCTATAGTTCAAACCCTCCAGCCCTGGCAACATCTTTGTAAATCTTTTTTGCACCCTTTCAAGTTTCATGACATCCTTCCTATAGCCAGGAGACCAGAATTGCACACAGTATTCCAAAGGTGGCCTAACCAATGTCCTGTATAGCCTCAACATAACCTCTCAACTCCTCGACTCAATGCACTGACCAATAAAGGCATGCACACTAAATGCCTTCTTCACTGTCCCATTTACCTGCGACTCCACTTTCAAAGAACTATGAACCTTTGTTTAGTAACACCTCCCAGGGCCTTAGCCTTAAGTGTTTCCAGATACATTTATTTAAACAAATATACATGATATTTGTACAATAAATGGGACATGCAGGGAGCAGGGCCAGCTAATTCAGTTTCACTCTGATTGACTCAAAAAATCTGACAACGTCTGGTTATTTTTAAGCATGTTTGTAATACTCAGACAGCAAGCCACACCACACTAGATCTGGAAATTCAGAGATATTTTGGGAATATCCCATCCAGTTGCTTAGACTAGGTACAATGTATATTCAGACCAGACAGTCATACCCAGGAACATTGTAAAAACAGCAAAGTTTGAAACGACAAGTATGCAAGATTTTAATTGTAATTCTTAGAAAAATTAAGGAAGAGTTGCAGTTGTATATATGACTAACAGATGTCCAAATTGTATTGAAGCCAGGGAAGTACTTTTCTAAATGGTACTCACTGTTCGAATGTAGGAAACACAGCAATTAATTTACAAGGTTCCATAAATAGATCCCACAATCTGTGTGATGTTAATTGAGAGATAAGTATTCCTAGGACACCAGGGATAACTCCTGCACTCTTCATGGAATTTGTTAAAATTACCCAAGACAGCCGAAAATGACATCTGTAACAGTGCAGTACTCTGTTCCCTCAGTACTACGCAAGAGATTCAGCTGAAATTATTTTGCCCAAGTGCTGGAGTGGAAAATGCACCCACACCATTCTATGACTCAAAGGCAAGAGAATGTTTAACACCACAGACAGGCCAATCAATGTTGGGATCAAGGCTCATTTTTTTCATCCATGTATGGATGTGGCTGGCAGGCATTTATTGTCCATTTGCCGTATCAAATTGCAATATGTATCACCAACACTTCTTGCTGAACTACTGAACTACTCAGCGGTGGTGAATTTTTTACCTTTCAGGATTAAAGGTCAATGCAATCACAAATTTGGACAGGACAATGCATGTTTATTGCGCATACTTGGAAGAGGTACAGCCTAACATAATGGAACAACTGCAATTCATACTGTAAGTGTTTGCTATTGCAAACCTATTATTTGGTCCTGAGATCTGCTGCCCTCTCTACCTATAGCATATAGACGAACAAGCTATTTCAGATGCACTGCTACACAAGGGTCAGTAAAACCACGATCTGATCGTTGTGAGATAGCTGAAGATTTAATATTGGAATTGTCTAACTGCCACATTCCTGATGGCCATTCAAATCCTAGAAAGTGGCTCCTACTGAAAACAGACAATGACATACTTAAGGTGGAGGTGCATTTTAACCTCACCATTGTGCTGTCTGTTGGCCAGCAGCAGCAACATGTTAAGAAGACCTAACAAGCCTGAAGAGACTCAGATTATTTAAGGTCCTTATGGGCCAGCCCGAGAAGGAGAAGTCCCTCCTTTCCAGGCCTCAGATAAAAACCTTTGGTGTCCCCAGCTACAGCCTTCAGCTATAGCCTGGGGAGGTGAGCCTCATGGTGTTATCACTAGACTGTTAATCTAGAGACCCAGATAATGTCTGGGGACCTGAGTTTGAATCCTGCCATGGCAGATGTGGAATTTGAATCTATTAGTAAAGGAAATCTGAAATTAAGAGTCAAATGACCATGAATCCATTGATGATAGTTGTAAAAACCCATTTGGTTCACTAATGTCCTTTAGAGAAAGAAACTGCCATCCTTACCTGGTCAGGACTAATTGCAACTCTGGATGCACAGCAACGTGGTTGACTTGTAACTGCCCTCTGGCAATAAATGCTGGTTTAGCCAGTGATGCCCACCTCTCATGAATGAATTAAAAAGATTTATGCACAAGCTTTACCCTTCCAGATCACCATCATGCCTTTTACCCCTTCCTGATTGTGTTTTGAGATTTTTGCCTCTCTGTCTGACCGCAAGAATTGCTCCCACAGATCTTCAGTTAAATCCTCTTTCAACTAAATTCCCATTCCCATTCACCAGCCCCAATGTCATTCTGGCCAGATATTGGGCTAGTGTTTAAATGTACTTATTTATACGAGACTCCATTTTTAAGATATTCCTCAATTTTTTGCCTATGATGTACTTCAGTTTTGTTTTCAGATAAGCACTCTTACGACTTTCTGGGTGTGATGAGTGATCAACTTAATGTGAGATATAATCAAATTATGGATAATTGTATGTTGTGAACTACTGTACGAGCAAAATCGATTGAGGTTATATCTTACAGATTTACCATTACAGTTCCTTACAACTACAAAAGTAAAGAAGCTTTCACCCTTTTTTCTGTCAATGAATGAGAGTCTATATCTCAGAGATTAAATGGAAATGGTCTAACACGAGTCTGTGTTCTTCTCCTATAAGAGATACGTCAATATGAAGCACAATTAAATATCAAGTTACGAAATATTAGATAACTTAGAACCTATGGTGAGTAGATTACTTAATTTAATATACTCATTAGTGCCCTTTGAAGCTCAGATCTGTATTAAAATATATTCAAAATATATTCTTATGTTTTGCTGCCACGCTATAGATGTTTGAAACATTGACTGCATCATTCGTGAACACAAGGAATATTCAAAGAATATGATCTAGAACAAAGAAAATGGCCTCCAGCAGTTATATTTTAATGAATTTTATACCATTTTAATTTTCTGATGATTCAAAGAAATCCGCAATGAAATAAAAAGGCTTCTAAAAGGCATCACAAGAATTCCATAATAATAAAAATCAACGAAAACTTTTGGAAGAGGTCTATGCAAGTGAATAAAATGTGAAAAAAATGTAACACTTGGATGTTTCGTAGTTTATTCTGTGAAACACAACATACTTATTTATACTGTAGGAATATTATTCTGACTGCTGACTGTATTTGCGTATTTTACTTCAAACTTAAATGAAACGTTTGAAACTCCTCATTTTTTGTTTCATTGCTTTTCATCCATTCCTCTAGTTCGATCCATCTACTTATTTCTACATTAATTCTAGACCATTTCCAACTGATTGACGACCTATTACTTTCAAAGTTTCAACATTGCATTAACTCGTCTTTCATGCCTCTGGTCCAAAACAGACTGGTAGGTTAGTAGCTAAGGAGTGTGTGAATGGTTTCCCTTCAGACTCATGTCCTCAATGAACAGTGTGATTGAGGAGTGGCCAATGCCTCTTGTTAAAGTAGATGGTCTGCATGCCTTATGTAAAATGCTGCCATCAGTCCTTCTTCCTATTCCAACCTACCATATTTCTTTCAATTTTTGGTGAAGAATGAACCACAAATAAGTCTCCGCAGGTGACGGCCTTGTCTTATGTAACAAGACAAGGCTTATTATATCAAAGTGACGATATATATTTGTTACATGATATTGATAGGATCATAAGGATAAATATCATAACAGGTACCTGCACTGAAAATTAGGCCAGAAATGCCCTTTACTCTTTCAGACTGTCCAAACACTTCTCAGAGGCTGTGTGATACATCAGAGTACTTGAAGATTCAACTTTGTTCTAAGATTAACCCTCTCATACCCATCACCTTATTTGATTTTGAGAGAGGAAGTTCTGATCTTGCGAGAGGCATAGTGAACCATTAATTTCAGGGGAAACCTAGATGTGCCTGAGGGAGAGGTGAGAACAGTGGCCAGTAATTCCAGAGGATTCATTGATCCTGGAGGATGTGCTGATTTTGAAGGCTGGGAGCCGATGATTTTGGAGAGAGGGACGGGGCGGGGAAGGGGAGCATGAGACATATTTACCCCGAAAAGAGCTACACATGATTCTTGTTGTTGGATGGGTGTGGTGTGTGGAGGAGATGTTGATACATGGGACATTTCGGTGGCCTCTTTGTGGAAGCTGGCACCATCAGAACAGATGCAATGGAGATGAAAGAACTGGGAGAACAGATGGATTTTTCATAGGAATTGGGGTGTGAGGATTGTAGACAAGGTAATTGTTGAGTCAGTGGTTTTATAGTGGGTTTGTATTTCCAGCATCTGCAATTCTTAGTTTTTGACCTCAAATCTGTGCCCTTCTTTTCTCGATCCTTCCACCAAGAGTACAGCATTTCTCTAAGAACCGTGCTCAGACCCCTCATGGTGGAATATGTCTATTAGATCTCTTCTCAACCTTTTCTTCAAGAAAACCAGTCCCAACTTCTTGAATATATCTACATAACTGAAATTCCCACCCCCAGAATCACTCGCATAAATCGTTTTTGCACTCTCTTTAGTACCTTCATGTCTTAAAAACAAAATATATTTTGCACAACAGCAGATAAGGAGCTAATCAGCTTGCTGATGGGACATGGGGACTTATTTAAGCCATATTGCAGGGAAGGAGTACTTAATATTAATATATTTGTAATTGTAGGATGAATTTATGTGTTACTCACAACAGTAATAAAATCATATGCTACAACCATTAATAAACAAGCGACATTAACCAATAATTCAACAAATTTAAATTTTTTTTAAATTCAAAAAAATTTGCACTTACAAAACATTTTTGTAATGGGAAAGAATATTGTTGCAATTCCTGGGTGTGTTATAAACTAATATGAAGTCAGTTGAGGCAACAGTTTGTTAATGAGCTCGTCATTAATAAATGTTTGGAAGTATCTAGTGGACTAAATTCCAGAACTTAAAATATATGTAGTTGAACGGTGGGCTCCAGAAGTGATGGATAGATATTTGAGTACCTTAAAAACTCCAAAAGGCCTGGGATAACTTTAACAAGGTATTAGGGTGCAGCATTTCAACTTAAGTAACATTTGAAATAAACCTGTAAAATTGGAGGAGTATTGAGACAATGAAAGGATGAGGATTGTTGACCTCTGAGAAAGAAAGCTGCTATGGGACACGGAACAAGACTTGAGTCTATGAGAATACACAATGATTTATCAAGCAAAAATATGCCAGAATTAGTGGGTCTGTAATAATATATTGCTGATAATCCATAGTGCACTGCCAGATGTCAACCACCAAAATGGTGCAAAGAGTAGAATGTAGGACAGCAGGGTTAAATTTAGTTTAAAAAAAGGGATTTTCAAGTAATTATTAGACAGCTGTTCATGACTATTATAAATGTTACATTGATGATTGGCCGAAAAGAATCTAGATTGAATGCTAATATATTTCAATGTTGTGATTCAAACTCATGTAGATAAAGAGGATGAATCAGCAAGGATCATAAGAGAGGCATGAATACACAAACAATCTCAGAGAGGTAATTTGTGACTCCATCACCAAGAAGGACAAATGTAATATACACCAACACCCCACAGGAGACCTTGTAGAAGTTTATAAAACAATGAGCGTTCTCGATAGAGCTAATGGTAGTTGTCTTTTCCCTAGGATAGGAGATTTCAAGACTAACGGGCAATTTTTAAAGTGAGAGGAGAGAGATTTAAAAAAAAAAGAGGGGCAATTTTCCTTTTACACAGAGGGTTGTTCCTGTGTGGAATGAACTTCCAGAGGAAGAGGTGGATGTGGGTGCAATTGCAATGTTTAAAAGGCATTTGGATAAGTTCATGAATAGGAAAGGTTTGGAGAGAAGGCAGGTGGGACTAGTTTAGTTTGGGATTGTGGTCAGCAATGGACTGGTTAAACTGAAAGATCTGCTGCTTCCGTGCTGCGTGACTGTGTGTGCCATACATTTGCTGCCAATGAATGATAAAAAAAAGTGATTTGTTTTGAAACAGTGACTGGAATGTTCAGGCTGTTGTAAATGATGGAGGACAGGTGGACTGTAAATGGTCTATTGAAAAGGAATGAAAACTGAAGCAGTAAACAACACCATCAAACAAGCGTGATGAGAATACCACACTCACGATAGTGATGACCGGGACCAATATTGAAGGTAAGGGCTGCTATTAGAGACACAAAATTAGAACAGTTCTATTGATGCAGCCTGAGCCAATGCCACAACCAGAAGCTATTTCAGCTCCTAGCTCTGGACAGTGAAAGAAATCCGACTGGAGTATTCCTGACAAGCGGTCTTCCTGCCGGGAGGAGCAGGAAACTAGAACAACAGGCAAACCAGAAAAAAATACCATCAGTCAAGAGAGCTAAGTTTATAGATAAGGACCATAAACTATACTGGGCAAAACCTGAAGTCAGATTGCTGTAAGGAAGATGCGTTAAAATACATTATGGTTAAATCTGCTCACAAAATGGGCATCTCTAACTACTGGACAGTAAATAGTCCTGACATTTCCTGGTCTATTGCTGGAAGAAAAATATAAACAGAATCGAAATCATTGAATGTGTATGGGATACAAACTTAACTCAATACCTGCCGATTTTCTCTGAAATATCCGAGTTGTAGGACAGGGTTCAAAATGTAAGGTCCACAAAATCAAGTTTAGGAGCAGAGAATATTTTTTAAAAATCAGCAGTCCTCGGGGACGTGTTTCATGGATTGGAGTTTAATAGCAAACTGATTGTCACAACATTAGCGAGTGAATCAGGAGTAAACAAAGAGAAGTCGGTGCGCAATTTGGAGTCACACCGAAAGTTTGGTTTCTGGACATGGTATTTCAACACGGAGCATTGCAATCACCTTTGTCAAAGCTAACAGAACGACCTGCACAATATAGCTGCATTGAACTCTGATCTAACTGCTACACCATCTATTCATTTTTTTTTTGCAGGGTAAAGTGGAACCAATGGTTTGAAATGAAAAGTGCGAGGAAAAGTACCTGTTGTAACTTCACTGCAGAAGAACAAGCTACATAGTCTCAATGCAAGCAAACCTAAGAAGATAGCCAATGTGTGAAACCAATGAAGTGATCAGCTTACTCAATGGGCAAGTTTGTGTTCCATTTCAAACCTTGCCCAGAATTCAAAACTGTATTTAAGAGGTTCCTGAGAGAGAGAGAGAGAGAGACCACGCCTCATCAACGCAAAATAAATGAGACCTCTCCAAACACTCCCAGAAAAATCTGGAAGCCAGTAAGATTTCAGAAAACGGTGGCTCATACAAAGTAGCCGCTGGACTGCCAATCGTTGGCATCAATGTGTGAATTTGGATGTAAGGGGAGGTTCCGAGTGGGTCGTGTCAGCACCGGCGAGTTGCAGATGTGCTCCGCGCTGACGGAGCGGGTCCTTACCAGCTCCTGATCTCTTGTCCACTTCGCAGGAGGAAGGATGCCTTTTAGGAGATGAGTGCCAACCAGGAGGACCATGTGATCCTGTGTCAAAAGGCCATCGGGCTGGTCAACGAACTGTGCACCAAGAACCTTCTGGAACATGAGAAGTGCCTGGAGTTTGTGTTTTCTTCCTCGGGTCAGCTCCCCAGTGTAACTGAGACAGGTAAAGTGAGGAAACAGCTGAACACAATTAACATTTATGGGAAAGCGTCATTTCAGTAAGTTTGGAGAATAAACCAATCGCCTTTCATTAAACTAAAATAGCCAACTAAATTTCAATATGACCAGACTAACATCGTATCATAATGATGGCGAAGGGATCTATAGATTTCTAATGTAAATATGGGAAAGTATTGCGCGTTCATTAATATCATCCATATGGTTACTTTACGGTAAATAAACAGTGTAGAGTATTCGTCATCCCGGTAGAAAATTTAATGCGATTCAATTGTAAAGAGAGCCTGTAAAAGTTCCCGAGGAAAGTCAGCTGGAGAAACACAGCAGGGATTTTGTTTTGTTTAACATTCTAACTCTTCAGTGCAGGAAAGGGAAGCAGCCACTTTGCAATGCCCGAAATTGCAAGTTGTTCCCTGACAGGCTTTTGGCACTAGAGGGAAACAGTGACCGATTTCACCCAGGGCAGCAGCTAGCTAGCTCTCCGAGAGACGCTGAAATCAGCCATCCCACTTCAACTGGCGTGCTGGGAGAAGGACTCAGGCATTATATATTGCCTGTTCTCGGAGAGCTGACTGCCGTCTGCAGGAGTTGTTTGTTATTCAAATATAAAGTGTTTTCCTTTCGTTGAGAATCCATCCAAGCTCATCGTGGCAACCGACGATCATCAGTGAGTGGTGAGATCCGTTTGTTGACTTTTGTAAAACAAAAATGCTGGTGGAACAAGATTGTTGAAATTTTACTACTAGACCATGTTGAGTGTCTTCTTCGTCGAATGTGATATATCCATGTGAGTTTATTGCATCAAGCTATAGATTCGAGTTTTCAGTCTCTCTGTCACATTCACTGTCCACTTGTATTTATTCCAATTATGAGGGGCTGCATCCATCAGCTATCCATCGCACACTAGGCTACGTTCTATTGTCCGCTTTGGAGCCTACAGCAGCGTTTAGGTTACTCGAGAGAAGTCTGTTCTCCGGCTGAGGTTCGGTTAACAGCTCCATCAGAAGCTGCAGGTGAAAGTTGGTGTTAAGGCTAGGTGTTTGGTGAAGTTGTCCTGCTATCTGTTGATTTCGACACGGTACCTGAGCATCCGAGTTGTGATTTGGAGCCTTTCTTTCCCCGGGATGGGGGGGGGGTGTTAGAATTGCAGGCATACTCCGTGCCATGCGGTTGTACAGGGGAGCTGTCCAGTGCTGAATCTCAGATTACTATGTGAGTCAGTCGGGAGCTCGGACCGTGTTAGAGGTATATTCCTCCCAATATTTAACCTGGTTTCTGAGTTGTTACTTCCAGATTTCTATTAGCAGGTAGTGGTGGAACGTTTGAAAAAACAAATCTCTTGCTTGTAATGTTAAGCTACCTATTTAATTTGTGTTGATTCCATGTGGGGTGCAGTTGAGGGGATTTTAAGTTTTTAGAGTTAATCTTGAATATTATTTTACTACGGTTATCGTTGATCCTGGCCTGACATAGCTAGATGGACCAATGTTAAAACTGGGATCGTTTGCATTTGGTGCTTTGAATGCTCAATGATGTGCTGAGAAGAGACCCAGCAGCTATTCTGTGCAGATTGAATCTACACGTTATTGCCTGGCAGCTTGAGGCTGTGTTTTGAGAGCAGGTGAGTAAACGATACAGTGCTAAATCTTTAGATTTCATGGAAAGTGGTTTCTTTCCAGACGAGGGTAAAATGTCTATCAAGTTGGAATAAAGATGCATTGCACTATTCTTTAAAAAGAAACGCTTAAAATCTACTTACGCAGAGGTTAGGGTGCTATCGAGCACACCGCCCTTCGGGAAGCGGGTAGATCAGTGCTGTATGCGTGGAGCAGCTGAATTTGTTAAGTTCAATGTTTAAGTTTTCTGGAAAGCAGGCTGGGTTCAGTTGGGAGAGCTGTCCCATACTCTACCGTACGCTACGAATCGAAGATTGCTAAGATCAGACTGAAAACGTTAAAACATTTGAGATTGAGACCGATTGTGACAATGTACCAATGATATCAAGAGGTACTGAATTCTCACGGCTGTGTTTTAAGAAACCCTCACGCCAATAGAGAGACGGCGAGATGAAGCTCCACTGTAACTGCATGGAGGCTATTGTATTCTAAAGGTAAGTCCGACCGCTTTAATACAACCTTCCCATCTGCTGTAACATACACTGAGCCAAATAGCAATTGGATCTGCTTGGATTTTTTTTTCCCACTTGCCTATTTTCTTGTTGGCTTTGATGAGTGTCTACTCCCGCCAACAGATGAGTGTAGATAGTGCCGGTGCTTCTTTGCTACCTGATGTTCCACCTAGCGGTTTAATCGCTTCTGACTGTTGTTTTTCGCCTCTTGGAACCCAATGTCCTCGTCTCTATTATTGAGCGCGGAATTATTTGCATTCCTCAAGGCAGGAAATAAAATGGTTCAGTTTAAGTAATCGCTGCCAGATTGAGAGGGTGAACTATACACATGCATACAGAGATTTCTCCCCGGAGATTATTCTTCTTTTGGTGAGATGGAATTCAGCCAGATTCTTCTGTAGTTTGCTCACTGATTTGGGTGGCGATAGAAACAGAGGGACTTCAAAACTACTCACTGTGAAATAGTCTTTCCCATGAACAGTATGCCCTTTAATCAGAAGAGTTAAACAGCTAAGCTTTCGAATATTAGGGTTGGAAATAGGGAAATGTGGGAATTGAAAGCTGAAGATCATTTGATGGTGCAAGGGGTAATTAAAATTTTAATGAGCATCTTACTCCATCATTTTATTTTGCAGTGTTCCCCTTCCATCATTGGCTGCCTCATCTTTTCAACATATTAAGGCATTTATCATAAGTTTTAATGACAATTGCATTTTCTAGAATTTAGGATCCTGTGAGATTCAATAGATGTTTTCTTTTTACAACGAGGGGCTGTGTTCACATGGAACGGTCACAAGATTCACCAAATGTGTAGAGTGTTGATGTCCTAAATCTAGGTTAGAACAACAGTGACATCAACTAATTAAATCTGTATACATTGGAGCATCTAATTTTGTGAGATCAATCGATTGCTTGCTTTGGACATTAAATATTGGCGATATTCCCTCCAAGGTATGGGTTTCATTCAGCATGTTGCGCTCGAACCATTGCTGTCCGCAGTCTAATGTTCCTCATACACAGCAGGAGGATGGAAATCTGACATGGAAACAGAAACTACTGCTCGTACTCAACAGGTCGGGCATCTAGGGAGCAGGAAACGGAACGGAAACAAACACATTACAGATGTGACGGGTTTTCTACAAGTGCATGGAAAGGTGAGCAGAGAGTAGGCAAAGTAGAGGGGTAAGCTTGTGATTAGACAGAAGGCAAGAATGATTGAATGACAAACAGTATGTTGGTGCAGGACAAAAGGTGGTGACAATTAAAGCAGAAGCAAAAATACTGGATCCAGAAGAATTGTTATTGGCAATAGCTGTCTTAAGAATAGGAGCAAATGTTATGTCTAAATTTGATAAACCTATTGGATTTAATGTGGATTCCTGCCGTTAGGCTTTTTGGTGATTTAATCCAGCTCTATTAACGGAGACTAATGGTTAACTAGTCACCTGTTTAGTTGGTTCTTCTATTTATTTAGTAAGTACATCTTCAGATTTTTTTAATCTCGTGGACTATCAAGTCAAATACCCCAACTCCGCAATGGGCAACAACAACAGAAGTTGCTGGTAAAGCTCAGTAGACCTGGCAGCATCTGTGAAGAAAATTCAGAGTTAACATTTCAGGACAACAGACCCTTCCTCAGAACTGATGGTGGCTAGGATAATGTCTGTTTATATGCAGAGGATAGGGAGGAGGAAGGAGTAAGGAGTAAACAATAGGTGGGGATAGAGCCGAAAGAGAGAGAAGAACAGTTGAACAGACAAAGGAGTTGATAACGATCTGGATAGGAGGATGAATAGCTGTTAATTGAGACTGTTGGTAACTAACGATAGGCAGTGTGTAATGGCAGGCTATGTGATAACAAGGCCTGGTGTGTGGGGTAGGGGGCTAGGACATTGCAGAGTTCAGGCCCTAAAATTATTGAACTCGATATTGAGTTAAGATGGCTGCAGGGTCCTAAAGTGAAAAATGAGGTGCTGTTATTCCAGCTTGTGCTGAGCTTCAGAGGAGCACTACAGAAAGCCAGAAACAGAGATGTTGGCCAGGGAACAGGGTGGTGTGTTAAAGTAACAGGCAACTGGAGGCCCAGGGTCTTTTTTGCAGGCAGAACATAGGTGTTCTGTGAAGTGGCCACCCAGTCTACGCTTTGTTTCCCCCATGCAGAAGAGACCACATTGTGGACAGGGAATGCAGTACACCAGACTGTTGGAAGTGCAGGTGAAGTGCTGTTTGACCTGAAAGGTATGTTTGGGCCCTTGGATACTGGCAAGGGAGGAGGTAAATGGGCAGATGTTGCACCTTCGCCAGTTATAGGGGAAGGTGCCATGGGGCGGTGGGAAGGTGATGGCAGTGAAGAAAGTGTGGACCAGGGTGTCCCAGAGGGAACAGTCCCTGTGGAAGGTGGACAAGGGAGGGGAAGGGAATATGTGCTTGATGGTGGTGTCTTGCTGGAGGTGGCAGAAATGGCGCTGATGATCTTCTGGATGTGGATGCTGGTGGGATGGTAGATAAGGACAAGCGGAACCCGATCACAGTTACGGGAGAGAAGAGAGGGGGTGACAGTGGAAATGTAGGAGATGGGTCGAGCCTGGTTGAGGCTCCTGTGGATAATGGTGTTGAGGAATCCTCAGTTGAGGAAGAAAGTGGACATTTCAGAGGCTCTTTTGTTGAAGTAGACCTCATCTGAATATATGTGAGGGAGATGGAGGAACTGAGAGAATGGGATGGAGCCTTTACAGGAGGCAGGGTTTGAGGACGTATAGTCCAGGTAGCTGTGGGAGTCGGTGGTTTTATAACAGATATTAGTGGCCAGTCTATCCCTAGAAGAGGAAACAGAGATGTCGAGGAAGGGAAGGGAGGAGTCAGAGATAGACCAGCTGATAGTGAGGGCAAGGTGGAAATTGGAAGTGAAATCAATGAACTTTTTCAATTCCAGACAAAAGAGAGAAGCAACACTGATGATCTCTTTGATGTATTGGAGAAAGGGTAATGGGTGGGGGTCAGAATAGGACTGGAACAAGGAATGTTCCATGCACCCCATGAAGAGACAGGCATGCGTGGGGCCCATTCAGGTACCCACGGCCACCCTTTCAACCTGAAGAAAACAAGAGGAATTAAAAGAGAAGTTGTTGAGGGTGAGGATGAGCTCGGCCTTTGCTCCAGGAAGAAGCGGACAGCCCTAAGACCCTCCTGGTGGGGAATGGGCGTGTGAAGGGATTGCACATCCATTGTAAAGAGGAAGCAGCTGGAGCCTGCAAACTGGAAGTTTTAAAACTGGCGTAAGGCTTCAGAGGAATCATGGACGCATGTGGGCAGGGATTGGACTGGGGAGATAAGACTGAGTCAAGGTAGAAAGAGAAGAGTTCTGTGGGGCAGGAGCAGGCTGAAATAATGGGTCTGTCCAGGCAGTCCTGTTTGTGGTTTTTTGGAAGGAGATAGAAACGAGCTGTGCAGGGCTGGGAGACTAACAGCTTAGAGATAGCAGAGCGGAGACCACCAGATGAAATGAGGTCAGTTACCATAGTTAATACAATGGCCTGGTGTGCCATGGTGGGGTCATGGTCCAGAGGAAGCTAGGAGGAAGTACTTGAGAGCTGCCGCCAGCCTCTGTAATGTACAGGTCACTATGCCAGACTACAACAGCACAACCCTTATTGGCAGGCTTAATAACAAAGTCAGGGATGGATTTGCATTTGGTGAGTACTTTATAATAAAAGGTTGGTGAACACACAAGTAGCAAAACAAAAACATCCTATTTGCTAATCTTTAAATGATTCTTTCAAAATAATACAGCTGATTTGACCAAAAGAAAAGCTTTCAAGTTTGAAATAGATATACTTCATTCAAGGTCTGTATCTAGTGCTCATCACAACTAGCTCCAGTATGGTTTCAGCCACTTTCAGTTTGAGTTTGTTTGTCCCAGCAAGATATATATGACGAAATAATTGTTGAAAGTGAAGACAGAAGCTGAGTGGTTGATTAATGATAATGCGCTTGTTCCAATCATACCTCTGTAACTTTAATTGCGCATCTTGTTGAAATATATTTGACAGGCAAGCTTCTTCGAGCAATTATGTAGGAATCTTCTCAAAAAGACCTTGTGGCTAGCCCTTTGGCAAATTGAAAGCTATCCTATTAAGAATGGAAATGTATTGATTTGTTTTTAAATGAAAAATCCATATCAGACAAGAGGAACTGTGCGTGTGTCCATATTTATGCAGGAGTGCACAAATGCTGGCTAATTTAAAGAATAATAACTTACATGAATGATATGTGTATAAAGTTAATTGATAAGAAACCTTTTTAAAGATAAAGCTAGGCTCTTCCATCTATAGATCCTTCTGGTAAGAGTTTTAAGTTGAGTATAGGAGTTGGGATATCATGTTAAGGTTGTACAGAGGTGAGGCCTCTTCTGGAGTACTGTGTTTCCAGTCCTGGTTGCCCTGTTATAGGAAGGATATTATTAAGCTGGAGAGGGTTCAGAAAAGATTCACCAGGATGTTGCCGGGAATAGAGGGCTTGAGTTATAAGGAGAGGTTAGTAGGCTGGGATTTTTTCATTGGACCATAGGAGGTTGAGAGACGACCTTATAGAGGTTTATAAAATCAAGATGGGTATAGATAAGGTGAATGGCAAGTTCTTTTTCGTAGGGTGGGGGATACGTTTAAGGTGAGGAGAAAGATTTGAAAAAAAGCATGAGTGGCAACTTTTTTTTTTACACAGGGAGTGGTTCAGGTGTGGAATGAACTTACAGAGGAAGTGGTGGATGCAGGTACAGCTACAATGTTTAAAAGACAGTTGGATAAGTACATGAATTGGAAAGGTTTAGAGGGATATGGGTCAAGTGCAGGCAGGTGGGACTAGTTTAGTTTGGGAACGTGGTCGGCATGGACGGTTGAACCGAAGGATCTGTTTCCGTGCTGTATGACTCTGTATGCTTCTAATTGACTCGTGCTACGAAGGTGAGTTTAATAGTGGCAGAAGGGCCATTGTAATCGCACAACTATAGCAAATAGACTGACAGCAAAAGGAAACATTTCAAAGCTGGCGTTTGAAGAGCAGAGTGTAATGATGTTGCTTGTTAACAATACTGTTAGTGAAAAGAAGCTGTCAACACTTGTCGAATTTTGTCACCAGTTTGGAGTAGTTTTGGAGAAATTGCAATGCGGAAGACATTTGATCCTACAATTGATTTGCATAGAGTCATAGAATGGTTCTGCACAGATTTAAGATCACTCAAGCCGTTTTGTCTGTGCTGGCTCTATGAAAGAGCTATCCATTTAGACCCCATACTGTCCTTTCTGCTCAGATCCCAGTCCAAATATTCACACCTCCAGTAGTTATTCAATTCCATACTCACAACATTCATTACAGATTATAACTCTTTCTCACCCCTCATGTCACCGTTTGTCCTTTTGGCAATTAACTTAAATCTGTGTCCTCTGATTATCAATTTTCCTTCTGACAGTGGAAAGTCTGATAACATAAAGGGTTTCCATTGGACTAGATTTATTTGCTGCAGTGTGAATTTCTCAGGCGCAGTTTACATTTTACTTCTGCAGTATGGTATACAGAGATGACGAGATGTGCAATATCTGCTGTACAGTCAAATGGTTCATGCAAACAAACAAATGTTGCGCCGATGGTTTATGTATTTTAATGCCTTATGTATATCTGATGCTCCTGTTAAACCAAATCATATTTCCTTATAACAGTAATTGAGTATGTTGCTACAGATTGTGGCCCTCAGCCAAACATTGTGAGTACATTGTGCATTGACTAAGAGATGAATGTGAGTGCTTCAAGCTAGCGTGACTTTCAGAGTTTTCGTCACAAACTGCATGAGTGCAATTGAAGTAGCTTAGACTGTTATACCAGCAATTTTAACATTGTCCTAACTATTCAGAATATTCTAATCTTTTCACTCTAATTACTTCCATCAATCAAGCCCATGTTTGTGCTTGTTGGCTGCCACTCAACTTTTATTGCTGCCACACATTTTACAGCCTCCTGAGTCCTGTTGTGGTAGTTTCATATTACAGCAGAGAAAATCATGAGCTTCACAACAAAATGAAAGCTATCATTTCTCTTGCATGTAACAAGGGACTGATTTATTGCAGCTCCTCTTTTACCAGATTGAATGCTGCCTCTCACACATTAATGTGTTGCTGTACTGTTCATTGTTCTGGTGCATTGCTCCTGATTCCCCCCCTGGTTCAATGACCTGCTGAGCATTACTGCTTAGCTGGCTGGTAGAAACTGTTTTATTTGATAACATCTCAAAACCCAGGAGGAATTTGGGGTTTTTCTTAGAATTAAACAATTTAACGTTCCTGTTTATTGTCCTTGGGATGCTTATTTCCTTTGTAAAGCCAGGGAAATCTTTGTAGATTAGTGGAGAGATGGGTTATCATTTTTTTCTCTTAGGAAATGTTTAATCCTCACAACATGGCCTGACACCTAAGCTCCTGCAGCAGTGTTCAGTAAGTATTATACTATAATGGACTTGAAATTGACTAGTACTGATACAACTCCATGGAGGAGTGTACAGGAGTGTAGTCCTCCTCTTGCACCCAGAGAGTCTCAGAAGAAATTCATCTTCTTCTTCAGGCAGTAACAGCATTGGGGCCATGACATCTGTCGTGTCCATCTCAGACTCAGAGATTTCTGTGACGCTAGGCAGAGGGGCAGAACTCACGGGTTCTGACAGCCTTTCCGGATGCTCTGAGGGGTCAGATATGTTTTGCTCCTGCCCCGTTTACAAGCTTGCAGCTTTCATGGGGTTTGCGTTCTTGTTCTGGAATGCCTCTCCTGCCCAAACTTTGTAAGTCATGGGATCTGACCTCGTGTGGACCATGCCTTGTACCCATACAAGGCTATTCCTGTGATTTCGACACCAAACATCATCCCCTGAAGCAAACTGCCTCTCTCACTTAGGGGAGTCTTGTGTCCAGCATTAGCATTCCTGATGCAATTTCACACCATCACCGCCTCCCCCCACCCCACCTTGCAGGGTCCGGGAAGATCAGATTTAACCTAGTGCGGAGTCTTCTCCCCATTAACAACTCTGCTGGAGCTTTGCCTGTGGTTGTGTGAGGGGTGGTCCTATAATCAAACAGGATTTCTAGTGAAGCTGTAGACTGTTTCATAAAGCCTGCCTTCAAAGTTTGGACTGTTCTTTCTGCCAGATAATTGGACAATGGGTGGTGTGGTGCTGTCCTTATATGCCAAATGCCATTCAACTTTAGGAAGTACTAAATTCCCTGCTGGTAGACAATTGCCTATAATCTGTGAACAACAGCTCTGGGAGTCTGTATGTCGCAAAAAATGCTTACAGCTTTTCAATCATCATCCCCATATTTGACAAACGAGTTTTATGTATGCCCAACTACTTTGACTGAGTGTCCACAATGACTAAGAACATAAACCCCATGAGAGGACTGGCATAGTCAATATGTAACCAACTCCAGGGTTTCCCTTTCCATTCCCACAAGTATGGGGGAGCTGCTGGCAATTTTTGACCTTGTTAGGACACCGGGCACTGCTACACCAATACAGCTATGTTGGCATCCAGTCCTGGCCACCTGACATAATGTCTCACCAACACCTTCATTTTGGAAACCTCTGGATGACCCCTGCTAGAGTTTAGATAGTGTCTGGCAACAACCTTTGCTCAGGAGAGTCATTCTTCCTCCCAATAGCAATATGCTATCCTTGACTGTGATCGGGTCTGTCTGGGTCCAAAAGGGTTTCAATTCTGGTTGCGATGGCCCTTTGGTTTCCCCCATCAACACCAGATGCTATCGTTTTGCCAGGATGGTGTTTTCTGCATCCAAAGTCTGATATTGTCAGCGGTGACCAGAAGGGTGTCCAGAAAGTTTAAAAACAGAACAGACTTTTCTAGTGTTGGCACCAGCAGTGTTGTATCTGCTAGCAGGAGGTTGCTCAAGGCATCCTCACTTGTCACTTAGCCTCCTGGACAGTGTTCTAACTTGTAATTCTGTGCACTCAGAATAAGAGTCCACTGTTGAATTCGACATGAAGCTATTAGTGGCATGGTCCTGTCCTCTTTTAGCAGGCGTTTGTGGTCCATTACTATTACAAATTTACATCTATAAAGGTATTGGTGGAACTTTCTCACACTAATTTTGCCCCATCAAGCTTGTGCCTGAGCCTTTTACTCCAATCAGTGGTAACTGAACCAGCTGCTTCTTTTAAGAAATCAGAACCAAAGTTGTACCCTTAATCTATAGGAGTTTTCCAGTATAGGTTCTCAGCCTGGCCAAGGTCTTACGCAAACATAAGGGCAAGAGTCCAGAGCAAATTTTGATAAAGACTGGTTCCGCAATCGCTGATACAGTTGGACTGGTCTCAACCTCCATAGAACTGGGTGACCGCTTAGCCAGAAGTTTATTTTGATTGATTCTGATTTGGATGTTGCTAAGCAATTTAACTGTTTCAAACCAGATGTTGGTGGATTTTCAAGTCTGAGCTGTCTCCTGGATATGGGCCTATGAGTTCTGTTACTCAATTCTGGCCATCAGCATACCCTGTAACTCAGAAGCTCCACTTTCTGCATTTTATGATGACAGATTGATTAGTAGTACCTGTTTGAAGTCCAGTTGGACTTCAGTGAGTAGGTACTTTTACATAGTTACATCATTAATCCCATGTTATAAATAGTTTCTCAGCATTTCACTTTGGGTTAAACGAAAATCACATGCCTCTGTCAGTTGTCTTAACCTGTTCAAAAATACTGATGCGGATTTACCCAACTCTCAAATTGCCAAATAAAACCGATAATGTCTCAGAATTAAAGGTGGGTTGTATTATTCCTTAGCTAAATCCATCAACTCTTGAATGATTTCAGTATCTGATGCCTCATGAAAGTTAGGTTCCTAATTACCAAAAATGCTGTAGATCCACAAACTGCCAGGAGAATTCCTCATTGATTTTTGACTGCCCCAATATTATTTTCCAAGAAAAAGTAATGCATTCTTTCCACATACGGGCCCAATCTTCGACAGCAGGATCAAACATGTCAAGCTTCCCAAATAACGGCATGATGCCAGAAATGCTCACTGCAACTCAAGGACAACTTTTGTGAGTGAAACTCTTCAGAGGCATATCCCACTCTTGTGGTCACTGAAGTAACTCCACAGGGGTTGGTATTCCATCACCAAGTCACCCTTTAGTTATTCGTGAAGGGACCTTGACAGTGATTTAGCTCCCTCAGAACCAGCTCTCAGAGTATACAGAACCTCTGACACTCCTGTTCTTATCTGTCATCCACGGTTCCCTGATTAGACCAGGTTAACAGCCCCAATCAGGGAACTCATATTCTATGAGGTCCAATCAGATGACCTTGTTTCAATCACCACAGGCACATGTTCAATTCAATATTTCTTCTTCTATTTTATCCTCCATGCAAAGTGCAGATTCTCTGTTGGTTGTCGACAATTTAGCATTTTTATATGAGCATAGATATGGCACAGTGAGGAGCATGTTTTGAAGAATAACCTGTCAGATTTAGTAAAATATATCCTAAAAATGGACAAACACTAGGATCCCATGGCCTTACATCCAAGACAACACAAAGTGGTATATCTTTTTTATGAGCAATAGTTTATTGCTTGCAGTGATGCTGATGAAATTCTTGAAGTCTGCAGTACAGTGGTAATAATAAAGTGCTCAGGTAGAGTTATCTTCAGTATGTTTTATCCCTTAAGAGCAGAGATCAGCTATTCTTTGAGCGAGCAATGAACTCTGGAGCTTAATTGCAGCTGAGACGATAAACTAACATTGTATCAGAGATAAAAGGTACTGCAGATGCTGGAGAATCCGAGATAACAAGCATGGGGCTGGATGAACACAGCAGGTCAAGCAGCATCATAGGAGCAGGAAAACTTGACGTTTCGGGCCTAAACCCCCCATCTCCTATCTACTAACATCATCCCGCCCCCTTGACCTGTCCGTCGTCCCTGGACTGACCTATCTCCTCCCTACCCCCTTACCTACACTCACCTTTACTGGCTCCATCCCCGCCTCTTCGACTTGTCTGCCTCCTCTCCACCTATCCTCTCCTCTATCCATCCTCTATCCGCCTCCCCCTCTCTCCCTATTTATTTCAGAACCCTCTTCCCCTCCCCCATTTCTGACATTGTCAGCTTTTATCAATGATAACTTCTTTTGCACCCACTTTCACTTTCTGGTTGATTTTTCCCCTTATGTTTTGTCTGCTTTCCATCTCAGTTTCATCTTTTCCTCTGTCCAGTGTTGTGAACCTCGTGACCTGTAATCTAGGTTCAGATCAGTGATCTTACTTTGATTATCGAAATGCCACGTTTTAACATCAAAGCTGAGTAACTCCTGGAGTGGAGTATCTTGTAGTGTGTGATGTGAATTGAACTTTTTATCATTTTAGCACCCCCACCAACACAATGTTCTTGAAATGCCAATAGCTAGTGGCATAATGAGATCAACAAAGCATTTGAAACCTCAGAGTCCATGGGTTTTTCACCTTAACCCATGAAAGTTAGGGGCTGCTAAAGAAGGAGCAAGAAACAGGGAGGGATCTTGGTTGAATTAGAGTCAAAACAGATACAGTGAGTATAATAAAGACGGGAAAAGAACGATCAACTTAACGAACGGGAGGAAGAGACAAAAAAGAAAAATAAGTGATTCTTCCTTCAAAAGAAAAGCTAAAAACCCTATAGGAACAATTGGCAAGAATAAGATTGCAAAGTTTCATTATTTCCCTTTCTGGGCCTTCAAACAGTTTCATATCTGGTTCATAAATCATGTCATTTAACAGGGAGCTTACAATGTGAAATAAATGGCTGTGGTGAGATCCTTCTGTAATTACAGTGAAAAATGCAGCAATTTCCTGACACTTACTGAGAGCTTGACTTAGAGCTTCAGTTTGTGTGAGGTTAACAGTAATGCAGTGCCAATCAAATTGACATTAACTCATAACTCGCAGCATACAGCCGAAAATGATTTTAAAAGCTATTCAAAACCATTTACTGTTGCCTTAGCATACAGAAATCAATTTTTTAGGAGATTGAGCACTTTTTGATCTTTAAATATTTAAAAGATGCCTATTGGAGCCTTTGTATCCACAAAATGCTTAATTTTAACAGGTGTCCAAACAACAGATTAGATATAGCTAATATTAAATCAGAAACTGTTGGAGAAACTCAAGATTTATGGAGAGAGAAACAAAGTTAGCATTTAGAGTTCTATGTGATTTTTCTTCAGAACTGGGAGTCATATCGGGCTTGAAATGTTAACTTGGTTTCTCTCCCCACCGATGCTGCCAGACCTGTTGAGATACTCCATGCTTTCTGCTTTGATTTCACATTTTCTGCATCCACAGTAACTAAGGTTGTGGTGCATTGAGATGGCCTTGTGACACACTGGGTAACATGCCCTGCCTCTGAGCCAGTAGCTTCAGGTTCAAGCCTTGCCCCTTGGCTTCATGGCCCAGGAAGGCGTGTTCATAATATGATCAAACAAGTTGATTATCTGCCTGCAATTCCTTCCACTGCATACCAATGACAGGTGGTAAGTATGGGAGAGACTCCAGGTCAGGCATGTGCTGGAAAGAAATTAGACACACTCCTACGGCTATCCATGACTCCAGACTGCAACACACATGTAAAAGTGCGTGTTGCCATCGCAATTTGAACTCCCTGACTGAACTGTAGTAAACTACAGCCAAGTTATCTTGATTAACTTGCCTGGGGATTCTAGGCAAGTGTGTCTTCTTGCTCATCTTTTTAAGGGAGGAGATTGCTAATACACAACTTTTATAGACCATCGTTTAAAATTGATTTCTTTTGTCTTTGGTTTAGATGATTCTGGCCAAACTGCAGACAGGAAAAGAAGCATAGCTCTACCCATTATAGATATTTGTAATTATTTGAATTTATACTAGGATGATTTTTCCTGTGTGATATTTATTTAGGGGTCTGGCCATGTATCCTTTGTGTGCAGGGTGGTTGTTCTGCATACATATTAACTGATGTTTCCTTGGATGCCTTTGTCTGTGAAAATAAAATCTGAGGTTGAATTCATATAATCTCCCATCTTATTCAATTTTTTTGTGGTAACTTTGTGAGCATAACTGCAAATGTGGATGGACAAAATTAGCTAATTTATCCTTGCCTTTTTTTACTGTGATCTATTTTGTTGCTTTGTGTCAATTAATGGAATTAGTGTACAAGGTTCTTGAGCTACTTGCCAAGTGCTGTCAGAGTAGGTTAGTCAAAAGTAGTTGTTTGCATGTGGCCTTCAGTGGATATACATTTGGTATTGAGTAGCTCCCTTGAGCATTAGCTTTGCAATAAAAATGCTGTAGAAAAGGCCTAAATGAATTTCAATGAAAATGCTTCTAACATGATGGATGAGAAGTTAGAAGAAGATTGGATTTGACTATGTTGGGTCCATTTTTAAACTGGTAGGAGATTTTCTTCTTGATGATTAAACAGAGAGATCTAGGGTGAGAATGGGGTGGGGTGAAATGGAGGGTAAGGGGAAGCTGCTGTTCTTCAGAGAAATATGCAGAGGATGGGATCAGGTCGGGATCCCAGAACAACCAATCACAACATTAATTCTAAACCCAACTCCAAGGGCCTTGAATATTTCTGTACATACATTCCACTTTAGTTGTTGTTACAATCTTAAGTGAATTGAATAATTTCATTTCTCATAGAGGTGTCATTGGAACATTTAAGAATTATTATGTAGTGATGAACTACCTTGCTTCCCTAAATAATATAAACACTGACTTTGTCCATGTGACATTGAGCATTTTTTGCTCCTGTTGTAATTGGTCCTGTTAGAATTGCTGGAAACCATTCATATCTGTTGTAATCTGTCTCTGACCACACTCTTGCTTCTCACCTGCAATGTTCCCAACACTTGGGGCTCAATGGCCTACTCCTACTTCCATTTCTTTAAATTTCTCATTTCTTGATACCATCCCAAACCTTGCATTCCTCTGATTCCAGCTACCTAGGCATCCCCAATTTCCACCATTGACAGCTGGATCTGCTAAATCAGTGTACATAAAAGTTCATGGTCAATGTTCACCAGGTTGCAGGAATGAGATGGATCTCATGTCAATGAATCTGGTGTCAATCCTGGTAATCCAATGTAAAAGAAAATTATTCCCATTCCTTAGACGACATGTCCATCCTGGGCCTCCTGCAGTGCCACAAAGATGCCACCCGAAGGTTGCAGGAACAGCACCTCATGTTCCACTTGGGAACCCTGCAGCCCAATGGTATCAATGTGGACTTCACAAGCTTCAAAATCTCCCCTCCTACTACTGCATCCCAAAGCCAGCCCAGCTCATCCCCACCTCCCTAACCTGTCCTTCCTCCCACCTGTCCCCTCCTCCCACCTCAAGCCCCACCCCCATCTCCTATCTACTAGCCTTATCCCGCCCCCTTGACATGTCCGTCCTCCCTGGACTGACCTCTCCCCTCCCTAACTCCCCACCAACACTCACCTTTACTGGCTCCACACCCGCCTCTTTGACTTGTCTGTCTCCTCTCCATCTATCTTTTCCTCTATCCATCTTCTATCCGCCTCCCCCTCTCTCCCTATTTATTTCAGAACCCCCTTGCCCTCCGCCACTTCTGAAGAAGGGTCTAGGCCCGAAACATCAGCTTTCCTGCTCCTCTGATGCTGCTTGGCCTGCTGTGTTCATCCAGCTTCACACCTTGTTATATTATAATAGAAAGAGCTGTTTGCAGTAACGCAGTCGCATTGCACATGAGATAGAGAAACTGAGTTGTGGTCTGAAAGTGATTCAAACCATACTTCTGTAGTTCTCATGACAATTTTTCTTTTATTCTTTTACAGGATGTGAACCATTGGCAAGAGAAGCATTTGTTTCCCATCCCTAATTGTCCTTGTGAAATTTGTGGGGGAGCTTCCTTCTCGAACTGCTGCAGTCCATGTGGTGAGGGCACACCCATAGTGCTATTACAGAGGGAGTTCCAGTATTTAAATCCACTGACAGTGAAGGCATTTCTAGTGCCTGCAATGAAGCTGGATGCTCTGTGAAGGCTCATTCTTTCTTAGCCATTCTGTAGCAGTTTAGTGGCTCGTTTGGTCATTTCACAGACCTTGGGGTGTGGGGTCATAGTTAGCCCAGGAAAGGATGACAGATCTCCTTTCCTAAAGGTCAGATGAGTTTTTTAGTAATTTTATAATTTCATGGTCATTATATATGAGCTACAAAGAGTGGCCAATTCACAAATTTCCAACTCACCAAGCTTGTCGTATGGACACAACCTTACACAGGGATAAAGACCCAATAAATGAACATTTCCTGTCCGTAATAACAGCCCCGTTATACTGTCCCATATTGTGTTCAAGTTGCATACAAATCAACTTGCAAACAGACCTCAAAACAGAATCCATTCACAACCCAGGACGACTGTAGTTGTGTATTTTTCCCAAATTTATGAATTAATTTCTCCGGGTTGTATGGCGAGGTTTGGTGCTGTGTCTCAATTAGACCTGGTGTCTGGATTACTCTAGTCCAGTAATACTATCTTGTAATACACCACTTTCCCCTCATGTACTACCTGTTCTTCTTCTTCAGTTTTCTGCCTGAAGGTAGGTCCAATCAACAACAAAAAGATCTCCACTGCTGATGGGGCAAGGTGGCAGATCCCAAATCCAACCAACTGGAAGGTAGTTTAAACCCCATTGGCACTAATTTGGTCATGCCTTCCAGTCTACCAACTAAACCAAACTGGCTCTGTGTTGCTGTGGCAATATTCACCTTTACAAGTAATGGGGCTATGGGGTGATGGCAGAGGATCCTGTTCTTAACCTTCGCATGGCTGTCCAGGAATGTCTCCTGCTTTTTCAACCTGCAGTTGGCACATGTTGGAAAGATTTATGTGTTGATCGTCATCCTGTTTAGCCTGTGCTATGAACACACCTTCCTTGGTCATCAAGTCCTGAAGTCCTACCCAGAGTTCCTGACTCAGAAGCAAGGGCGTTACCCACTGCGCCACAAGGTGTCTGTTACCCATTATTAGAGATAAATATTAGAAAAGAAAGAGCAGAATAAGAAGCAACAAAGATTCTTAGACAACACCTTCTAAATCTACTGCCACTTCCCTCTGGAAGGACAAGTGCAACAGATACATGAGAATACCACCAACTGCAAGTTCTCCTCCAAGCCACTCACCATCCTGACTCGGAAATATATCATTGTTCCTTCAGTGTCATTGAGTCAAAGTTCTGGAATTCCTTCTCGGATGATATAGTGGCTCTATGTAAGCACATGGACTGCAGCAGTTTAAGACGATAACGCATAACCACCTTCTCAAGGGAAACTAGGGATCAGTAATAAGTGCTAGTCCATATCCCCATGGGTGAATCAAAAAAAATCAAGAAGATAATGATCTCCTTACAATTGAAGCCTGATTCTCCTTCAAAAATTGGGAGTTTCATTAGATTTGTTGTGTTCTAGATGCAGTAGATTTAAGATTATTTGAGCAGATCTGGCATAAATCTACCATATTACTTATTAATATCTCAGTCTACATTTAGCAGACAAATACTTTCATTATAATCAAGTGTCCTCAATAAATCTTCCCAGACCCATTCCTCAGTGTGTTTCACCACTGAATCCAGTGGAGTGAGCAATTAAAAGATGTAATATGATTCCCACACTGTACAAAGTACAAGAAATATGTGTTAATTGCTTTATGCTTGCAGAATGCAATTATTTCTGGTTTGTGTGTTCTAATAAGTGAAGCTATTATGCAGTTACATAATGTATGTTTTGCACATTTGCACTATATTAGTCACAAAAATCTTGAATAATTCAGTTCAGGTACAACAGAGGCTAAATTGGATAGCCACTGAAAATATGCATTGGTATGAGTTTTAATAATGACCTGGATGCTTTATTGTTGCCTACTCATTTGAAAGACCTCTGCATTCAGCCAGCATTAGCCCTGATGTTCATTGCTTCATTACTGGACTAAGACAATGAGCGATGAACATTGATTAAAGCTATCCTGCACTGCTTAAAGTTAGTTTGCCATCTCAGAGCAGAAACACGTTTCAGGTGGACCAGTGGCCACGAGTTGTGATGAAGAGATTGTTAAATGTGGAAAGTCAGGAATATATCAAAAGGGGAAACAATAGGTTTCAATGTTTTCAGAAGCTGGAATCCTTGATGGAGAAGATCAAAGAGGAAAGTGTTCTGCATCTAGAGGGTCATGTTTCAGACAGTCAGATGGCAGAGAGCCTATTTAGGAGCCAGGGAGGTAAAGTCAAACCCTAAAGGACTGGATGTGGTGTTGCAAGAAGTGAATGACCTTACACAAGAAGTCAATGTCAGTAAATTCCTCTTCAAATGTCATACCATAGCAAATGTAACACAAGCCTCAGCTGAATCATGACACTCATCTTTTATCTACCAATGATCTTTATTAATCAGTAACCAAATAGGCAGCATGGTGGTTCAGTAGTTAGCACTGCTGCCTCACAGCGCCAGGGACCCGCGTTCAATTCTAGTCTCAGGCGACCGTGTGGAGTTTGCAAATTCTCCCTGTGTCTGTGTGGGTTTCCTCCCACAGCCCAAAGGTGTGCAGGTTAGACGCATTGGCTATATTGCCCATGGTTTCCAAGGATGTGTGGATTAGCTATGGGAAATACAGGGATAGGAGAGAAGGGTGAGTCTGGCTGGGATGCTCTCCAGAGAGTCGTGGTGTGGACCTGTTGGGCCAAGTGGCCTATTTCAACACTTATAAGGATTATATGAAAATTCACAACATTCATATTCCTCACCGTCATGGCTGCGAGCCTCAGACACATACTTTGCACCTTGCAACACTCTTAGCTCAATCAACTATTACATAATTTCCAAACAGACTTTACAAGACTCATTGCCAAATTTTCTTCTTTCTCATCAGTAGCAGGGGCTGACTGGAGTGGGATAAGCGGGCTTACATCTATACAAGGGACTCAGTGCTATTTGTTATTGGATAGCAATTGTTCAGGACAAGGTCAATGCTAGAATGAAATGATGATGATAGTGTTCCAATATGGAATATTCCATCTCACTTCCCACTTGTTCCTGAGTATTTTCTTATGAAGAAAGGTAGATGGGGCTAAGGAGGCATCTCCTGTTTTCTGCTTTTCCCTTTATTCCATTACAATCTCTCCCATTCCGGCATCTTCCTTTCAGTTCTGGGAGGCACACTTCAGGAAAGATATGAAAACAAGAAAAAGTGTGCAGAAAATACTTATGAGAATGTTTTCGAAGAAGAGGAATGTCATTACATAGATAGATTGGAGCATTATGTTTGGAGAAGAGAAGGGAAGGTAGAGGTGATAATTGCTAGAAGTATTCAAAGTGAAGAGGGGTCAGGATGGAGTAGACAGGGAGAAACTGTTTTCCTTGCTGTAAGGATTGAGAAAGAGAGGGTGCCCTGATTAAGATGCTTGGTAAAAGGAACAATGATGACATGAAGAGAAACTTTGTTAAGCAACGAGCGGTTATGTTGGGATGCGCTGCTTACCCATTATGGTGGAAGCAGGTTCAATGCAGGCACTCATGAGTTAATTGGATTATTATGTAAAAAGGAAGAAGGTACGGGGCCACGGGGAGAAGTTGGGAGAATGAGTGCACTTCTCTTTCAGAGAGTTAATGCATTCACTTGCACAGTTCATGGTTTATTATATGTTAATCCACATAAAATGCACCACAATGAGTCAGGTGTTGAGTCAGGTATCTGACTTTTATTTACACTAACTATTCACAGAACCATAGAGTTTTTTCTTAAAATTCAATAGTGGGATATGATTTGACCAGGATTTCTCGCCCATCCCGAGTTGCCCTTGAGAAGGCGGTGTCGAGTTGCCTTCTTGAGCCGTTGCAGTCCATATGCTGTAGGTTGACCCACAATGCCAGTAGGGAGGGAATTCCAGGATTGTGAAGGAATGATGATATATTTCAAAGTCAAGATGGTGAGTGGCTTGGAGAGGACCTTGCAGTTTGGTGATGCTCCTATGACCTGTTGCCCTTGTCCTTCTAGATGGAAGTGGTCGTGGACTTAGAAGGTGCTGTCTGAGGATCTTTGGTGAATATCTGCAGCGCATCTTGTAAGTAGTGCACACTGCTGTGACTGAGCATCGGTGGTGGAGGGAGTGAATGTTTGTGGATGTGATGCCAATCAAGCGGGCTGCTTTGTCCTAGATGCTGTCAAGCTTCTTGAATATTGTTGGAGTTGCACACTTCAGGCTAGTGGGGAATATTCCATCACACTCCTGACTTGTGCCTTGTAGGTGGTGGACAGGCTTTGGGGAGTCAGGGGATGAGTTACTCGCCACAGCATTCCTAGCTTCAGACCTGCTCTTGTAGCCACTGTGTTTATGTGGTGAGTTCAATTGAGTTTCTGGCCAAAGGTAACCCGTAGGATGTTGACAATGGGGGACTCAGTGATGGTAACACCATTGAATGTCAAGGGGCAGTGTTAGATTATTTCTTGTTGGTGATGGTCATTGCCTGGAATTTGTGTGGCTCAAATGTTCCTTGCAACTTGTCAGCTCCAACCTTGTTGCACCTGAACACGGACTGCTTCAGTATCTGAGGAGTTGTGAATTGTGTTGAACATTGTGCCTTCATCAGTGAAAATCCCCACTTCTGACCTTATGATGGAGGGAAGGTCATTGATGAAGCAGCTGAAGATGATTGGGCGTAGGACACTACCTTGAGGAACTCCTGCAGAGATGTCTTGGACCTGAGATGAATGACATCCAATAACCATAGCCATCTTCCTCTGTGCCAGGTATAACTCCAAACAGGTTATATATGCACATATATAATCTGAGTTGTGTGCTTACTGATGTTACTGGATATTACACATACATCTACAAACAAATGACCACATTGACTCTGTTATAGTGAAAGAATGACTACAGGTAAGCTCAGGTCACATGTTGTGATGTTCAATAACTATCTTAAACGTATAGACCTGTCAGGACTGGAATCTGGATTAGACAATACAGGCTGATTGGTGTCCACCCCTGTGGTTTGACCATTCGGTGATTTGAGTGGCAATTTCAGCTACTTTGTATCAAAGATCTTCATCTGTTTCATATAACTGTAGCTTCCTTTTTGGGAATATCATTCTCTCTCCATCTGAATTATGGCCCATCTCATTCCCCCTATAAAAGCAGATGCATCATTCTCCGGACTTCCATCAATAATGATGGCGATGATTGACTTCTTAATGGTAATGATTTGAGTACCTTCTAAAGCATGTCATCAGGGCACAATCCCTGTATTACTCAAAATACAATTTATTTTGCATGTTGGAACTGCTGAACGGTGTGGTTACTGTTAGTCAGGAATTACACCTTTTGACATTGTTTTCCAAATGTTTGCTGCATTTGCACTTAGGTTGGCCACTGTTTCATCTGTTCTGGTAAGCTATTTGTTTTAATTGAGTTGATATTACCGCCAAAACAATGCAAGTGTTAAACATGACTATGGTATTGTTGATAACAAGGTGTAGAGCTGGATGAACACAGCAGACCAGGCAGCGTCTGAGGAGCAGGACAGCTGACGTTTCAGGTCTGGACCCTTCTTCAGAAAATTTCTGAAGAAGGGTCTAGGCCCGAAACGTCAGCTTTCCTGCTCCTCTGATGCTGCCTCGCCTGCTGTGTTTATCCAGCTCTACACTTTGTTATCTCAGATTCTCCAGCATCAGCAGTTCCTACTATCTCTATGGTATTATTGTGTAACATTGGTGTATGAATGCTTATTTGCTGGGTTCGACCCTGTTCACTTCTTAAGCACATTACACAGGGCTTATGCAGTGCAACAAGACAATGTTAAAGATTGCCTATCACCTCTGGAGCATGGCTTAGAAAGCAGCCCAGACTTCTGGGAATAAAGTCTGTGTTGTCTGTATGAATAATGTCCCTGGACTGGCTCCATCTAATTCCTTGTGAATGATATCCCTGCAGTCTAAGCCAACTACTATTGCATATAAAATTACTGCTGAATTATGTTGCTCCAGACAATAATTGGAGTAGAAAATAGAATGTGACAGTGCGGCTGTAGGCACAGTGTGGACATTGGGGTTTAGGTGCATTGCTAATGTAGAGTAGAGGGAATACACCTGCATGGAGCAAAGGGAGTCCTCTTACCCTTGTTATACATGACCTGGAAAGGTTTGGTGTTAACACAAAGAACTAAATTAGGGAAATGCTGACAACCTTCACCTTCATCAAAATAAAATCCAAACTAATGATTTGAATCTTCATCTCAGCAATTGGATTGGGCTCCAGGTTAGATCCTATCAAATGATAGTATATTCTATCTCAGAGAGGTTTAAATGAATTTGCTACTCTATTGGCAGTGAGAGATGTAAGCGTAAAGTTTCCTCAGCTCCCATGCACTTCGCCAAAGTGACCATTCTTCATGTGCCTTGGATGTTGGCTGTTGGTAAGCCAATAAAGGACAGCTTCCATCAAACTTACTCTTGTCTGACACCCACACACTTTGAAGCAAGTTGCACAAGAGAATGATGTGGAGGAAAAGCCAAGACCAACTTTCCCTTAAACCCCCTCAACATCGGACCTCTTCTTTTCCCACACCTCTCTGTCAGGCTTTCTCAAAGCAATTGTATCATGGTTGTTGTTCAACTGAAGTCAATTAATGCGAGGCTAAAAGATTGATTCTGGGTCATCACTTCTACAGGTCACTACCAAATCATTTGGCACATTTATTCATTGAACTTGGGGACCAACTTGCTCAATTGGCTTTGAGGGCTGGCTTGTGGTTCAAAATGTTGACAACAACATTGTTTTCGATTGCCATTCTGGCTGAGGTAAAGTTGGAACCTACATCCTTGTACCTACATCCTCCTCCGAGAGTGGAAGGCAACAACATATCACAAAATATCTGCCAAGTAAGTAGCTCAGGGTGAATTGTCAGCAGATAATAATTAAAGTACCTGCTTTTGGGCAGACAACATGTAAAATACCATTCGTTGGACAAGAGGAAGGTTATTTGCTGAACCATCAACTCAGATTATTATGATGGTTAAATGTTTCATTTTAGTATATCAATTGTTATACGGGAGACAATAAATTATAATGTCACTTGACAGATGCAATAAAATAATCCTCTATGCAGTAAAGGTTGTCTGTTACTTCACCATGCAATTGTTGTCAGGTCGTGTGAAGTTCAGAAAACCAGCAAAGGCACATTGAGGGCTTTACAAGATTTCCAATCAATACCATGTTATTATTCCCTCATAAATGTCTGATGAAAACCAATAATACTTTACTATCACACTATTATGCTTCAATGTTTGTACCTAAAGGGTTATAATCTTGTACTGGCGGATGATTAGCTGTGTCAGCGCAAATGTGGCTTTTGTTGTGAAATCTAATCAGGTACACACCAGAAAAGACTGCAGAGCTTCAAAACATGTGATTTGTATCGATTGGTTATTTTTAGCACACGGCATGCAGCTATCCATCACACGAGCATCTGCTGGTCAGTGGGAAATAACCAGGGAATAGTCCCAATTCTATCCATTCATTTACCAAATTCTATCAGTATTGATGGAAGACGCATGGTTACAAATAGGTTACTGAAACATAATAGATTTAAGTGCATGCAATGCACAGAGGTTCCAGCACATCTTTCTTTCCACTGACATCAAACCTATGAATGCTTTTGCGCAAAAGTTTTTCTTAGAGAAATGAGATTTGTCACAATGGATAGCTGTTGTTCAACATTTCAAAATGTAAAGAAACTGTTGAGAGTTCACCCCTGATCCAGACAATATGAATCACCAGCCATTGCAGTCTTGATTAAAGAATTCAGCTCTTTTTTTCCCTTTATTCATGGATGAGGGCATTGCCGGCTTGGCAACATATATTGCCCAGAGAACAGTTAACAGTCAACCACATTGCTGTGGGTCTGGAGTCACATGTAGGCCAGAGCAGGTAAGGGTGGCAATTTCTCTCCCTTAAGGACATTAGTGAACCAGATAAGTTTTTCACCAAACAATTGGCAATGGTTTCTTGGTCATCATTAGACTCTTTAATTCCAGATATTTATTGACTTCAAATTCCACCATCAGCTATGGAAGGATTTGAACCCAGGTTCCCAGAACATCATCTGGGTCTCTGTGTTAACCGTCCAGGGAAAACACCACTAGGCCATTACTTTCCCTGGCAACTTGCAAGTTGTGTGGGTTAATGCACTTTACCTTTGGTCCTGTTCTGTTGTAAATCTCATGACTGAAATTATTTCACTCATACACCCCAATGGGATAATTAGAACAGTTAGCATGGTCTTGCCCACAACAGAAGACTGCTTTCCTGTGACCACAGTACCTCTTGCTAGTTCTGGCCAAGCAAATGGCTCATCCACCATGATTTATATAGCTGGCAAAATGGTACATGAAGGGAATGGAAATGGATACTCTCCATGATGCCTTCTCATGCCATTTCAGCTCCTTGCTTGCACCAATGCATTTCCCATTGTTAATTCACCTAGGCTGCACTTCCCTGGACAATATGGGCAATTTAGCGTGGCCAATCCACCTAACCTGCACACCTTTGGACAATGGGAGGAAACCAGAGCACCCAGAGGAAACCCACGCAGATACAGGGAGAATGTGCATACTCCACCCACACAATTACCCAAGGCTGGAATCAAACCCAGACCCTGGAATAGTGAAGCAGCAGAGCTAACCTCTGAGCAACCACACTGCCCATCTGCCCATCTTACTAACTCTTGTTCATCTTGTACTCACAAGGACAAATACAAGAATGCCAAATTTGAAAGAATCAGAACAATTTTTATAATAGGGGAAAGGGTACTTCTTTGTTGTTTGGCAATTTGACTCTAACTGGCCAAGATGTTCTCATAGGAGAATCAATGGGAATTTCTAGGCTCCCCAAGCTCTTTGGTCATTTGAGAAAGCCACAGCATTTGAACATATTTCTGTTGCTTGCAGGGAATGGGTCCCTGAGTCTGAACATACAAAAACAGCTATGTTATGAGCTCAACTGATTATCTTAAATGATCTCAAAATTTTAAAATATTCATTTCCAACAAAAAATTAAAAATACATTTTCATTTGAAACAGCCAGCATCATAGGAAGGTGATAACCTAGGGGTATTATCACTGTGCTATTAATCCAGAGACCCAGGTTATGCCCTGGCGACCTGGGTTCAAACCCTACCATGGCCAATGGTGGAAGTTTGTAATTCAATTTTTTTTAAAAATGTCAGGCATTAAGAATCCAGTGAGCATGAATCCGTTGCTGACTATCAGAAAAACCCATTCGCTAATGCCTTTTAGGGAAAGAAAATGTCACCCTTACCTGGTCCAGGCTACATGTGACTCCAGACCCACAGCAATGTGGGTGACTCTCAATTGCTCTGTGGGCAATTGGTGATGGCAACAAATGCTGGACTAGCTAGTGGTGCCCTCATCCTGTGAATGAATACAATCTGTGTTTCATTTCTAGATCCAGTACCTGGATGCCCATATATTCAAAGAACTTGACTGTGAAACAGAAATTTGAAGTGATGAAAGCCATATTCTTGAAAATTACTGTCATTGAAATATAAATCTCCAACACTCTCAAATATTTCTGTCACCTAAAAGTGAGTTTAAAATGTGGAAAAATATGCTAACTGAATACCAGCCGCGAGTCTTAATAAAACACCGCCATGATTTAGATACACTGAATATTTTGAGCTATGTTTACAATGTAAACAAATTCGTTCCTATTCATTGAACATAAAACTGAGCAAGAAAGTGTTGACACCAACGTTTTTGTTTCATTCAATGGAGTCTAATGGAAACCATCGTCTTCATTCGGTAAATTTTCGTCTTTCTAAAAAAAAAATTGAAATTGCAGTTCCAAGACTGAAGTTACTGTCTTGAGAACCGTCAGTTTTAGGCTCAAGTCAGTTTATCATGTTTATTAAAATTTCAATGATTAAAATGAAGCTTACCCTGAAATAAAGGAGTTTCCCTTCAATATTTTTACGCTTTAAATGAAATAGCATTGTGTCTATAACTGTGAGACATATTGCTATATTTGCTTTTCTGCATGTATATAGTACATTTTCAGTAAGTTAACACCTATCTCTTCGATTTTTCTTCTCTAATTAAACAGGAGAAAAATTGCTAATAGACCATAGAAAATCCTTGTAATGACAATCATGACCTCAGTACCAATGCATAATATATAATATTTCTGGAAAAAAACTTTTATTCGCTGTGTTAAATTGATGATGTTTCAATTTTACAACATCCCTGATGTGGAATTGATAAAAAAAATGTTGAAGCTATGTTGTTATTTAATTCTTCTATGCTAATGGCCTCCTTGGGGCATTACCTCCTACATACGAGGAAGCAGACAGGTGAACTGCTAACAAGCTGTGAGATGTTGTGTAAGAGCATCCCGTGGTGAACCCTCTCTTTAGGCAACCATCTGGTCTCCCCTTGACATTTTCCTGTTGTGGCACATCTGAGATTCAAAGCTCAGTGGTGAGGAAGACTCTGCTCCCTTCTAATCCTTGATGTGTTTCATCCAGAGCACTGCACTTATGCACGAACCTAAGACTGATCACTGTTGGAAATCAGCCTGAGGAGTGAAGTATAAGTCTATCTGACATCTATGTTATAATCTTTCCTTGCTTTGCCTCTCCTGTCAATATTATTTTAATATGGATCAAAGCAATTGTTTATAGTCCATGCACTTCTCCTTAAGCTGTCACAATTGCTGGTGCACAGTTTGTTCCACTTTCTATGCTCCAAGTATTTTAAAGTCTGATGGACTTTCTCCTAAGGCAATTTGAGCATTGTCTGTAATAATCTGATGAACCCGTGAGGGCAGCAGTATGTAAACTAGACTCCAGGGTTTGCCGGGAGTGCATTATACATCTGGAGAGTTTGAATGTGAGTACCAGAAAATGAGCCCAGGGCCAACCCATGGTTTACTGCTGTTCATGATGCGAGTCCAATAGATTAATTCTGTACTTTTCTAAAAACGTAATTCATCTAAGCTATCTGCAAAAGTAATGCAGAGAATTAAAAACAATATTTACTGCTGCAAATTCTTGTGCATTTGTTTGATGGATATAGAACATTGAGGAGTGGATCATCATTCTTGAGTTCCAGAATATAGGTCTGGTTTAAACACCATGATTAATCACAAAGTGACCATGTTGAAATGAAGCTCTCAACATTGAATTCTGTAAATGTTTAACAATCTGCTCATCTCACAGTGACAATTCAGAAGACAATCTCCTGATGTAGCCTATGGTGCAATAGCAGACAGGGTAGATAATGGCCTAGTGGTATTTTCACTGGAATATTAATCCAGAGACCCAGTTAATGTTTTGGGGACCTGGGTTTGAATCCCGAGATGGCAGATGGTAGAATTTGAATTCAATGATTAAAAAAAACCCGAATTAAGAGTCTTATGATCACCATGAATCCACTGTCAATTGTCAGGAAAAACCCTATCTGATTCATTAATGTCCTTTAGGGAAGGAAACTGCCATCCTTACCTGGTCTGACCTACATGTGATTCCAGACCAAAAGCAATGTGGTTGACTCTTAACTGACTTCTGGGTAATTAGGGATGGGCAACAAATGCTGGCCTAACCAGTCACGCCCACATCCTGTGAACGAATTTAAAAAAAGCCTCATTCAGATTACGAATCTTGATTGAAGTTAATGATTCCAGTACTTTGTGTAAAAAACCATTGCGACAGATGTAGAGTTTGTACACCACTACAGCTGTAAACTACTCAATGTGGGAGATAACCGTTTTTAACTGAGGAATACATTTATACGATAACTTCCACCACTTCAGGAATTCACACAAAAATTGAGGGTATATTGGCCAGAAAGTCAGTATATTTACGTTGGTTCATAGATCTATATTAGGATTACCCTGGTCGTCTTCAAAATAGTACCATAAGGTTTTGATGCCCACCTTGGAGGATGGATGAGGTTTCAGAATAATCTTCCAAACAAAAGACTGCACTTCTGGCATTGCAGTGCTCCTTCTGCATACCCTTATAATATCATACAGATTGAGCTTTATAATAGCAACTTCAATTTGAGGCAGATCATAGATAACCTCCTGTTAATATGGGATGTCTGGCAGTGTTTTGCTTAATACTTGTGCTTCGGATACAGGGATGACTGTTGAATCAGAACAAGATAAATAGAATGAAACACATTTTCCTGATTGGACATTACAACAGAATTAGAACAGCTGGATATGGGCCCCATACTTATATCCTCCAAGGAAATCAGTTATCATGGGTGGCATGGTAGCTCAGTGGTTAGCACTGCTGCCTCACAGCACCAGGGACCTGCGTTCAATTCCAGCCCTGGGTGAATCTTTGCATGGAGTTTGCATATTCTCCCTATGTTGGTGTGGGTCTCCTCCCACATCCAAAGATGTGCAGGTTAGGTGTATTGACTATGATAAATTACCCTGTAGTGTCCAGGGATATGAAAGCTAGTTGGAGTAGCCCTGGGAAATGCAGGGTTATGGGGAGAGAGAAGGGAGGGTGTGGTATGCTCTTCAATGGATTGGTGTGGAGTTAATGGGCAGAATGGCCTGCTTCCATTCTGTGTTTCTATCATCAGACACATGGCAAAATGTCAGTTTTAATCTTTGAAATATTATCACAGGGTATTGTTTATTGCTGAGACTGTGATTAATGTTGAGGAGTGTCTGCATTGCTGAACAATAATTAATCCTGTCTGACATGGACTTGTGACGTGTGAGTTTGGACAATGCTCATGGCCACTCTAAGTATCTACGTGACCCCTTCCTCCCACAACTTAGAAGTGGACTCTGCAAATGTCCAGATTAGCCTACACAAGCAAAATCTTGGAATAAGTGTTCAGTTCCCTTAAATCCAGGTCAAATTGAAGGAAGCCATCAATCTCAACAGTACACTTTAAAATGTTCTGGTGTGTGTGAACCATGTGTGACATGGCACCAGGAGCAGCTGCACATCTAACAATGTTCAAAAAGCAAAGGATGTAGAGAAGATGCTGTATATAGTCTAAAGGATTCATGTGAAGCAATGGAAGGTCGCACGTTTCATTGGACATCATTCTTTCCAGCAACCTCACGGCAGAGATGACATTTTTACTGCCATAAGGTGAGAGTTTACTATATTTAAATAATAAGGTTGAGTTTGACTCATTTGAGTCTTTTTACCAACCTTTCTCCTGGTTACAACTCTAGTATACTGAGAAGGTCATTTTGACCTTTAGTGATGTATAAATTGGACGATATTGACTGAGTCGTCTTTTAGGTGAACCTCTCGATTGTTTGGTTTCTTTAAAATTAACGGAACATAACACGGGGAGAAGTGTCAAATGACTGACGGAGTGCACGTCATGTATTTTACACTATCATTATAGACCAAAATTACCTGACCTGTGTCTTGCTTGTACAAATATTAGTATTGGTCAAAGTGTAATCTCATTCACTTTGAAGTGTCACATCACCTTCCACTTGAAACATGAGTTGCACTAATTTGAAAAAAGTAGTGTCCAGGCTAAAATCAATTTCAATAATTTCAAATCGTAACCATCTTATTGTGGACAATATTTCAACTAATCCCATACAGTCCTCTCTCGCCATGAAAACCTTTGGATGAATCAGTGACTCCTGGTTCTCCAACACAATGATCAAGGTGACAGTAAAACCCTGGACATGATCAAACAACTGTATATACTACACCACATAATCATTCCCATTTCTCGAGACTTGTAGATGACTTGATGAAACCAAAATGAAACAAATATTACACTGAGTTATTTATTGTCACATCGATCTAGACAGATGTAGTGAAAAGTGTTTTGTCATCACAAACCAGCATCATTTTGAGTTATGAAAAGAATAAAAGAAATTACGTAAGTAGAGTCCATCTTCTGGACAAGGCTTCTTCAAACACAGCTCCAGGGCTTCTGCAAAGGTGTCCCAGGCTTCAAGGAGTTGCCCTATTTCAGGCCTATTGCAGCCAGGAGCCAATGTCCCACTAAGTCCCCAAGCCCTTGCTTTGGGCCTGCTGTAGCCAAAGGTCTTCGCTCCAGGCACCGGTACTGCTGCAGCCAATGACCTGCCAAGTCCACACTCTGGCTTCCTCATGAAGCCAGAAGAATATGGCAGGTCTGGCAACATCTGGAGAGATGGAAAAAGTATTTCCAATTTTTTCTGCTTCTTGAGTGGGTGGGTAGGTGGGAATGAAATCCAGTGAAAGAGAAAAACAGTATTGCAAACAAAGGCCTGGTAAATGTTATGCCAGGGAAGGAAAGAAACAAAGAACAGGGACCAGAGATAGGTCAAAATGGGATGGCCGTGCTGAAAGCAGCCTTTGTGATGTAGTGTTGCGGGGGTTGGTAAAGGACATGGAGGAAGGAGTTCAGGTCCTAACATTATTGCACTCCATGCTCTCAAATCCAACTCTAACATGATAATCAAGCCTGCCGACAAGGGTGGTGCCGTTGTTGTCTGGTGGACTAAATTCTACATTGCAGAGGCTGGGCACCAGCTCTCAGATACCTCATCCTATCTCCCCCAGGACCATGACCCCACCATCGAACATCGCCATTGTGTCCACAACAGTCTCTAATCTCGTCATATCTCGGGACCTCCCCTCACTGCCTCCAATCTCATAGTACTCCAAACCCGCACAACCCACTTCTACCTTCTCCAAAAATTCACAAACAGCAGACCCATTGTTTCTGTCCATTCCTTCCCCATGGAACTCATCTCTTCCTACCTCAACTCGATTTTTCTCCCTTTGTCCAGTCCCATCCCACCTACATCCATGATTCTTCTAATGCATTACATCAATTTCAGAATTTCTAGTTTACAGGCTCCAGCCGCCTTCTCTTTACCATGGACATGCAATCCTTTTACATGACCTTCCGCCATCAGGATGGTCTCAGGGCTCTCTACTTCTTCCTGATAAAAAGGCCTGAACCATTCCCATCCACCACCAGCCTCCTCCACCTAGCCAAGCTCGTCCTCACTTTGAACAAGTTCTCGTCTGACTTGTGCTACTTTCTTCACCTCAAGAGTGTGGCCATGGATACCCACATGGGCCCCACTTATGCCTATATCTTTGTGGGATACGTGGAACATTCCTTGTTCAAGTCCTGCTACGGCCCCCATCCACAATTGTTCCTCCAGTATATTGATGACATCATTGTTGCTGCTTCTCTCTTTTGAGCAGAATTGGAAAAATTCAGCAATTTTGCTTCCAATTTCCACCCCACTCTCACTTTCACCTGGTCTATCCCTGGCTCCTCCCTTCCCTTCCTTGACATCTGTTTCCATTTCTGGGGATAGGCTGGTCACCAACGTCCACTACAAACTGTGGGAGATGAGCTCCGCTAATTTGCACAAAAAAACAATGATCTGCCCAGGCTGGAATCAATTTTAATAATTTCAAATCAAAACCATCTTATTCGGACAATATTTCAGCTAATCTCATACTGTCCTCCCACAGTTACCTTGACTATACATCCTCACACTCCGCTTCCTGTAAAGACTCCATTCCATTCTCCCGATTTCCCCACCTCCATCACATCTATTCCAATAATGCCAACTTTGACAAGGGGCCTCCACAAAGTTTTTTTTTCTTAACCAAGGATTCCCCGCCACTGTGGTTGGCAGGGCCCTTAGCAGTGTTTAACCCATCTCCCATACTTCGGCTCTTGTCCCTTCCTTTCCTTCCCACAACATCAGAAGGGTCCACCTGGTCCTCACTTACCATCCCACCTGCATCCACATCCAAAAGCCATCATTTCTGCCACCTGCAGTGGGATGCCACCACCTGACACATATTCCCATACCTTCCCTAGTTAGCATTCCTCATGGATGCTGGTCCACTCCTATTCCATTCCCAATATGTCCCCACAGCCCCATGGCACCTTTCCCTGCAACCGCAAAAGATGTAACACCTACCCATTTACTTTCTCCCTCCTTAATCTCCAAAGCCTCAGACAGGTGAAGTGGCAATTTACCTGCAATTCACTCAACCTATTGTACTGTCTTTGCTGTTCATAAGGTGGTCTCCTCTACAAACAAGGGGGAAACAAAGTGCAGACTGGGCGACCATGTTGCAGAACGCTTACGTTCTGTTTGCAAAAATGACCCGCATTTCCAATACCTGCCACTTCAACACACCACTGTGCTCCCTGGCCAACATCGCTCTCTCAGGCTTGCTGCAATGTTCCAGTGAGGCTCAGCTGGAAGAATAGCACCTCTTTTTATGCTTGGGGACCCTGCATCCTTGAGGACTCAATATGAAGTTCAATAAGTTTAGAGCTTGAACATCTCCTTCTGTGTCTTTTACCCAACCCCACACCTCAGGCCTTGTCATCGCCTGCAACAAAATCAGACATTGCTGGAAAAGCTCAGCAGGTCTGGCTGCATCTGTGGAGAGAAATCAGAGTTAACATTTCGAGTCCAGTGACCCTTCCTCAGAACTGACAGTAACTAGGAAAGTGCTGTTTTTTTATGCAGGAGATAGAGTGGGGGCTGGGGGTCAGGAGTAAAGGATAGTTGGGGATAGAGCCCAAAAAGAGTGAAGAATAGTTGGACAGACAAAGGAGTGGGTAACGATCTGTCTAGGCAGGTAAATAGCCTGTCATCACAGGGGCTACTTTCAGCAAGCCAACCCTTTTTGAGCTACTTACGGTCCCCATTATCAGCTTTACTCCTTCCCTGGTTTGTCATCATCCATCCATTTGTTTCCCCAGCTGTCATTCTCATCCTTTGGGCACCTATGCTCCACCTATGTTCTGACCCCTTTAACGTCCTCCCAAACCCGTCTTCAGCATATCATTTCCCTAGCTACTACTAGATCTGAAGAAAGGTCACTGGACCCAAAACGTTGACTTGTCTTACTCTCCACAGATGCCGTCTGACCTGCCCAGTTTCTCCAACAATTTCTGTTTTTGTTTCAGATTGCCAGTGTCCGCAGGTCTTGGTTTTGTCTTCTGTGTTTCTTTTTATTTCAGATTTCCAGCAGCTGCAGTATTTTGCTTCGTTTCAGAGCTCAACTTGTTTTCCGTCCACACCAATCAATCAGATTTTGAGAATATTAAAATTGACTGTTTTGCTCTGAAGCTGGGTTAGTGAGCCGGAAGGAGCCTGCTCCCAGTGAAATGATGTATGTGGCTCCCATTCACTTTAGTTTCCATGGACTTCAGCAGGACAAGCAGGAAGCCATCTGATTTTTAATTACAATAGTCCGCTCAAGCAATTTAACATCACACAGTATTTAAATTGAACTGTAAAGTACTAATGCTGAAGAAGGCAATTGAAAATCATTTTATTGTATATGAATAGGGTACAAAGTTATATTTCTGTCTTTAGTGTGGTCTTATAGGGGTGTATTTGGGTCCTCTACAAAAAAGTGTAGTTTTTAATGTCATTCTGATAACCATTCTTATGTGACAGATATTATATTTACTAATGACCATTCGAGTCATGGATAAGGGGTAAGTCTGATGGCTGATATAAATAAACAAGACTGTAAATAAGGATTTTAAAACGTGGCATTAAAGTCTATGCCTATTTCAAATGCAAAAGGCTAAAAGAAAAGGGTTGGTGCCCTCTGATTTCTGAGCTCTGCCTTTCATCATATTCACTGATTAATCCCATAGCATCTCGCACATGTAACATTAAACTTTTACACATATCTCTGAGCTATCTGTGACACCTGTGGTATTACTGATTAACTTATGGAACAGTTCTGGAGCTTTTCCCTTCAGTCTGGGCATGATGGGCTTGTGGTTCTTTTCAACAGATTAAGTATCAGTTCCTTTTGCCTTTTGCGTAACGAGCCATTGTAAAATGGATCAACTGTTCAGAAGTGAAGAAAAGCACCAATCCACAATCTCTTTGCTGTTCTCCTTAAGCCTCAGTTCTCTGCCTGAAATCAGGTCCTGCCCACAGAACCACAATCTCCACCTTGGGGAGGTGGCCAGCTCCTGAATCTATCTGCTGGAGAACATGTACTGAGCCCTTGGCATCACTCTGATCCAAACTAGATGTCCAGCAAGCTGATCCCCCAAGACATCTCAATTACAGCATGTTGTAGCTTGAAGATCTGGTCGAGGCTCCAATTTTCTTTCCATTGTGTATCTATAGAATCCATAGAATCCCTATGGATCTGACTAGGAATCTCTCCTGCTCTTACTGCCTGCTGCTGTTACTGTGTTGGAAAGAATAACAGATTGTTCTCAATCTGTTTTGTACCATTATGAATCTTCCTTTGCTATTAATCTTGTACCCCACATCATCTGGTTCACTGCACCACACTATCAGAGATAATAATTGACAAATTGACTGGGATTGTACAGATTTATCTGAAGATTCTGGCAAAATAATGATCAGCTGGATTGCGTCAAAATTCATCACACATTGACGCTTTTGTAAAGTATCAAAGGAGTTGGAGGTTCTTTTGATTAAATGTCATAACCAGGTTCCCACTGTCTGTTTCAATGATTTAAATGGTTGTTGAAGATCCTGTTCAGACAAAGCTCGTTTTGCTGAGATTTCTCCCTCAACAGATGCCATTGAAAACAGGTTGACTGATTTTTCACCTTGTCCCTGCTGGTTTTGTTACAGGTATCCTTCACATCAATTCATTGCAGTTGAGTTTGAGATCATGTGAACTTTGATAAGGTTTTCCCAGCCTGTCAGCTTTCTAACTTCATTGTATTTGTTTCATGAAATCTCTGTTCAATATTTCTACTTTTCTCTGCAATAAGTGGCATGATTCTTGCAACTTGCCAGCCATTCATCTCTGAGAAGTTATCTGAACTGACTTGCAACCTCACCTTCTACTTCAGTTCTCAGTCAATCTGCTCTGACCTCCGAGGATGATGGAAGAATTGTCTTTGGGATCTGACAGATGCTGCAGACAAGTGCAGGTTTCTACTCCATTAACATTGAATGTTCAACTGTTGTTGAACATCTGGGTAGCAGCTCAGTTAAACCTTATACAAGCTCTTGCAATTACGCTAGTCTGTTTAAGCAATTTAACATAACACGTTATTTAAAATGAGCTGCAACTCACAAATATAAACCAAAAGAACTGTGGATGCTAGAAATCAAAAACAAAAACAGAAATTGTGGGAAAACCTCTGCAGGTTTGGCAGAATTTATGGAGAGAAATCAGAGTTAATGTTTTGGGTCCAGTGTCCCTTCCTCGGAGCTGATGGTACCTATGAAAGATTTGGCTTTTATGCAGAAGATAGGATTGGGGAGGGGTTAAGGATAAAAGTAGGTGGGGAATAGAGCCCAAAGAGAGAGAATAACAGTTGTGCAGACAAATGAATAGATGATGATCAGCCTTCCAGGTGAAGTAGCAACTAACCTGCACTTCACTCCATCTGGTTTACTGTATTCGCTGCTCACAATATGATCTCATCTACATTGAGGAAATGAAGTGTAGACTGGGTGACCCCGTCACAGAACACCTACATTCTGTCCACAAAAAAAACCCTTGAGCTTCCAGTTGCCCACCACTACAACACACCACCCTGCTCCCTGGCCAACATCTCTGTCTCAGGCTTGCTGCAGTGTTCCAGCGCAGCTCAGCACAAGCTGGAAGAACAATACCTCATTTTCCACTTGGCAACTGTACAGCCTTCTGGACTCAATGTCAGGTTCAACAATTTTTAGGCTTGAGGACCCTTCTCCCATGTCCTTACCCCACGTCCTACATACCAGGCCTTGATATCACATAGTTTGCCAACACACACAACCCATTGTTAGCCACTAATTGTCCCCATTCTCCCAGGCTGATCGTTGCCCACGCCTTTGTCTGTCCAATCCTAATTTGTCTGGTTCCTCATGGTAGACTGGTTAGCAAGGTCAGATCACGTGGAATACAGGGAGAACTAGCTATTTGGATACAGAACTGGCTCAAAGGTAGAAGACAGAGTATGGTGGTGGAGGATTGCTTTTCAAACTGGAGACCTGTGACCAGCGGTGAGCCACATGTATTTGATACTGGGTCCACTGATTTTTGTCATTTGTATAAATGATTTGGATATGAACGTAGGAGGCACAGTTAGTAATTTTTCAGATGACACCAAAATTGGAGCTGTAGTGTACAGCGAAGAAGGTTACTTCAGAGAGCAACAGGATCTTGATCAGATGGGTCAACGGGCCAAGGAGTGACAGATGGAGTTTAATTTCGATAAATGTGAGGTGCTACATTTTGGAAAGACAAATCAGGGCAGGACTTCTCCACTTAGTAGTGAAAGTGTTTGAAATATTTATTGCCCTTGTCCATGTAATCGAATTTGTGGGACTGAGATTTGCAGCAGACCTGAAGTTTTCTTCTCCCAATAATGAATAGATACATGTTTCATTAAAACTTTCTTGACACTGTCCAAGCATGCATCCCAATGAGATTGTCTCTGGCATAGTGGGTGGTGGAATATCTTGTTCAGTGGTGTTAGAGCTCCAAGTTTGTACAAGGATATTGACGCAACAACGAAGAAAGAATGATGATATCAACCTCAACCACAGTGTATGCTGAAGGATTTTGAATTATTAATTGCTTCTGCCCTTGTGACTGAATTTGTGGGACTGAGATTTGCAGTTATAGCCATTCCATGTTGGCTGTGGCTCAGTTTGTAACGTCTTGACTTAGACTCAGAAAACCATAGATTTAAGTCTGATTCCTGGACTTGACGACAAAATTCAAGGGTGTACAAGGGTGACTAAACTGAGTCTCTGATTAGTCCCTGAATGAGAGAGTGTTGCACTGTCAGTCAATCCAAATAAGCTGTTAAACTGAAACCCTACCTGCCGTTGTGTTACACGCTTGGTGTAGAACACACGATGTCACTGTTTTAAGGAGGAGTGAACCCTTATGTCCAGATCAATATTTATCTTCCAATGATCATCACAACAGCAGTTTATCTGGTTGCGAGTTTGATGTTTCCAGTTCCAGGTTGCATGTTTCCAGTCTGAGAGAGTACAAATTGGCTACCCTGTTCTCTATATCACAGCAATGACTACACATCAGAAGTACGTGGCTATAATATGCTTTGGGTTATAGCATGCTTTGTTTGTAATATGCTTTGGGACACTGTTTGTCACGAAAGGTGTTTTGTAAATGCAAATCTTATTCAAGTCTCTGCTGGGACTTTAAGTTGTTAATCTGATTGCCAAGCTTTTCTGTTTAGCAGGACCTCCTTCAGCAAAAAGGGGATATGGCTATTTTCTAAAGCTTAGGTCCATTACATAAATAGATGTAAAGTTCATATAATCCCTACAGTGTGGAAGCGGGCCATTGAGTCCACACCAACCCTTCAAAGAGCATCCCACCCAGACCCAATACCCACCTGATCACCGTAAGCTTGCATTTACTGTGGCTAGTCTACACATCCCTGGACACTATGGGCAATTTAGCATGGTTAATCCACCTAACCTGTACATCATTGGACTATGGGTGGAAACTGCAGCAGCTGGTGGAAATCCACAGGGAGAATGTGCAAACTCCACACAGTCATTAAGGTTGGTATTGAACCTGGGTCCCTGGTGGTGTAAGGCAGCAGTGCTAACCACTGAGCCACCATGCTGCTCTTCACTTACTCTCCCCATCTGCTCCCTGCTCATGAACTAATTCACTGTCAATGCTAATGTCTCACCTTATTGATATAAACCTTGTTTTTTTTATTATTCGCTTTTATGTGGCATCTGTTGTGGCAGTAGAAAAGGAACAGAAGCTTTCCAGCTCCTATGATGCTGCTTGGCCTGCTGTGTTCATCCAGCCCCACACCTTGTTAACTCAGTTCCTTTTCTCCATTTTCCCCATATCCTTTGATTGCCTTAGCGCCAAGCTATACCTAACTTCTTCCCGAAAACATTTTATGTTTTTGCCTCAACCGACAGAGAATTGCACAGGCCAATCATTGTCTGAGTGAAGAAATCTATATCGTGACCCCTGTTGCAGACTCTCAATCGATTTTGGAGAATTCTTTGGGATTCTCTCTCATTCTCCTAAGTTAGTGAAAGGAAGAGAGTGGTTAAAGTAAATTTTTGTCCCTTTGAAGCAAAGACAGCAGAAATTATCATGGGGAATGAGGCACTGGCATTGACATTGAACAAATATTTTGCGTTTGTCTTCACAGTAGAAAACACAGTTACATATCAGAAATAGAAGGTAAGCTCGAGCTGATAAAAGTTGAAAAGCAGTTGTAATTAATATCAGTAGAGGAAGAAGTACCACAGAAAATTAAGCAATGAAAATCTGAAAAATCTCCAGAAATTCTATGGTTCTAAAAGAGTGCTGTAAAGATAATAGATGGGGTGGCTACGATTTTTCAGAAGTTCCTGAAATTTTGGAATAGTCCCCACTGCTGAGAATTTGGCAAATGTAACATTGATATTTTGAGAAGGAGGAAGAGTAAAAGCAGGGACCTACACACTACTTAGATTGTCATTCAACATCAAAAAAGTGCTGAAATCTATTTAAGGGAAAACTTGGGAAACTTTGATTGGAATAAGTCAACATGGTCTTATGAAAGAGAAATCCTGCTTGACAAATCCATTAGAATTTTTCTGAAAGTGTAACTCATAAATAAAGTGGAAGTCTAGATAAAGTGGAACTAAGAAATTTTTTTAGAGATAATAAGGTGTAGAGCTGGATGAACACAGCAGGCCAAGCGGCATCAGAGGAGCAGGAAAGCTG
>JAHRHZ010000028.1:367187-382198 GCA_024137785.1 Ginglymostoma cirratum
GGGCCTAGATGAAGGGTCTAGGCCCGAAACGTCAAGCTTTCCTGCTCCTATGATGCTGCTTGGCCTGCTGTGTTCATCCAGCCCCACAGCTTGTTATCTCGGATTCTCCAGCATCTGCAGTACCTTTTATATCTATAATGCAACAACAAATGCACGCACACAAAAGTACATGTAGTGAGCTTACAAAGAAGATAGGAGAGAGGTATGAAGTCAAGACAGAAAGGTAACAGCACTTGCATTTTACAGTTTGTTTGGGTTCTGTGACAGTGAAATTTGAATCCAATTGTTTAACTCTTGTCTTGTTTCCTGGATAATGTTGAAACAGCATATCTCCAAGAGTTCTCGGTTGCTGTTGTTCCACTTTGTTTTTTCACTGGTACTAATATACTGAGATGGACAGCTGGAGAGAAGGAGAGAGGAGCTTTCTGTGTCCCCTGGCTGATAACAATCTGTGCACCCTTTTTCCTGATTTGTTGCTCCAAACTACCTGCTGAAGTATGGTTCACCTTCATTTCAAGTCTTACACCATTGAATTTGTCAAACTGAACACTCTGCAGGTAACCTTTCATCTTCAATATGAGAAATTGTACACGCTCCTGTGAGTAAAACAAGAGATGAAAGTTCCTTGATATATGACAGAGTTTCATTGATTCTTGCTTAAAAATGATAATTCCAATGCAGTCATTTTTTTGTATGTTTCATGTCAGTAGCATGGTCTTGTCATGTGATCACAGCATTTTGGTCAACAGGGTCCTTTTTTAAAATAGGAAATTGAATCTGTGAAAGTCTCAGGTGTTAAAGTCAAAAGATGAAAGTTGAATATTGACAGTCTATTTTCAGCAACGATTGTAACAGCATGGACGATTCACAGCAAATTTGCAGGTCAATTTGTTGGACCTGGAAGCAACAATCCAGCACCTATCTGACCACAAGAAATATAAGGGATTACCTAATGCATATAGTTCTGTTTCACTTCTCTTAACTGCTGGACTTCTCAAGACCAGGAACATCTAAGCAACATAACTTCAAAAATCATGTTAGAATTGAGGCACACAGCCTTATGTTTTCAGGGAACAGCACACTCCCTGAGAGTGGTTTTTCCAGAATCCTGTTGCACTGCCACCAGAACTGGAAGTGGGCACTTGCAAATTTGGGTTGGATTGGTGCTTAACATTACTTTCCACCCAACCCAAACCCACTCATTCCAGGATTTAAAACTGCCTGCCGTACGGTCAAATGAGGTTCAATCTCTTTAAGTCCATTGACGATCAAACCAGTATCAAGATATCATCCCACAGTTCCACCAATTTGCTGTGAGGAATAAAGGTTTCGTATGGAGTTAAATCAAACACATTAGTATCATTCTGATTTCCAGATGATTTAGAGTTGAGAGATTTATGGAGGGTAGAAATATCGCTTTTGGTGTTCGTACAAATTGGGCTCTATTTTCTTCCCCTCCAATTACAATTATAAACAAAAGCAGTGTGACTGGGATGTGAAAAATGATTATTATCTGGATTGGATCTGGAAAATAGCTGCACACTAATGTAACAGCACTGAGCATTGAGACACATTATTGGTGCATTAGATGATCTATGTGACTTTATGAATAAGTTTCTTTTCCCCAGCTCCCCATGCTACACATTGCTCTTAGCAAAGAAAGTGAACAGGAGATCTACTCTTAGATGTTGCATAGTTTCTGATGAAAATGGGGATGATAGTAGATTTGGCGATCACTCTCATTGTTCTTTCCCAATCATAGCTTTCTGTAACAGTGTTATATATCAGGGTGCATGCTGAAGGCTATAATTTGCGTACAGTTCAGAGTAGACTTCTCAATATCACTGGTAATAGAAAGTCCTAATCAGTTTCACCTGTATGGCATCATTGACCCTATGGCAATTGTTTTGAAAGAGTTAGAGAAGAGTTATCTTCAGCCCATTACTCAGTATGATGATGATGCTTAAAAACAGGATTGGTTTTGGTCTCACAATTGTTTCCCGCCTGTCAGTTTTCCTATTTAAGGTCACAATTGATGGGAATACCAGTGGACTGAGAATGTATGTCAATAGAGAAAAGTAAGAATGATTAATCAAAGAAAATTGACAAAGTGGTTTGGACAATACATTCCCAAGTTAGTGTTCTGGACATTATTTCTCCTTCAATTGATTTTAAAACTGATTTTCTCATCATTATGACAAAGTTGTTGGGAGACTTTGCTGTGAATAAATTGGTTGCCGTGTTTCCTAAACTACAACATTAATTACATTTTCAAAACGTTTCATCAGCTATCAGACACTTTACAATTTCATGAGATTATTAAAGACATGACATAAATTCTTTACTTTAGTACTTTCTGGGAGCTACATATTCTGTTTCCATGCAGAATGGCAAATCCATTTTTGCAGAATTTTTCCCTGAAGTAGCCTTCCGCTACCCTGGTTAATACATTTGTTCTGAATTCCTGGACGTCAATAATGCCTTAAAATAGTGTGGGAAGTGAGGAGACAGGCGTTCATGTGGATGTTGAACTTGTCTGCGAACAGTAAGGCACAAATTAAAATGTCAATGGGCAGGATTTCGCTGTGCAAATAACAGTGAGACAAACAGTGCTCATCATTATTTATGCATGAATTGGACAGGAACTTCCAGCAAGCACAGACAATCAATTAAATGCAGGAATCTGGAACTCACTGTCCAAGATTCCCTGCTGTTTCAAAGGCCTCGTGAAAATGCATCTGGCCATTGCACAAGCATGCTAAGCCATGTGATTTTGCTGCAGTACCTCATGAATGCCATCACAGTCCCTGCGATAATCCCCTTACAATGCCCACATGGAATCACTAATGAATCTCCCTGAGGAGCTCACTTTGCATTCCCGCGGTAACAGGGCAATGGCCTGTCGAGTTGGAACTCATCACCTGAACCCTTTATAAAGCAGACCCGAACGTTGATGCTTGAATGTAGTGTCCATCAATGCTCTTGATGCCTTTAGAGAGAGGTGGGCACCGCAGGGGCTACAGTGTTGTATTTCGCTCTCTTTCTATTGTTACGTATGCAGTTGAGGCTACATTGGAGTAGAATCAACCTGAGGCCTCAGTGAGTGGTAATGATGGTGGGTATCCTCTAGGCCTAAACTGTGGGCAGCTGGAAAGAGGTAAATTAAGATTTTAAATTTGATGAAGATCTCCTTATGGTCAAGCAGGGAGCAAGAATCCTTCTTCAGGCCTCATTGGGGCCGCACCTTCCCCATCATCTCCTCATTGTGAATAGCTATGGAGCCTCTGCCTCACTTTGGAGCCACGGGCTATTCCGCCAGATTCCCCACAGCAACCACCTGCCCCTGAATTCCTGCTCCTGCTTATCAACCAGTTATGGTTTCCTGAAGGGTCCCACACCAAAATAAATCTCCCCCAACCACAATCCCTGTGCACCCTCACCCCACACTCCAAATGCCACCTCCCCACCCACCACCACCCCAATCCCCCGTTTCCTTCCAAGAGCTAAATTCACTCCTGACTCCTTGATACCTGTATGTAATGTTCAGACATGATGGACCAAGTGGCCTCCTCCTATACCATAACAATTATGTTATTCCATGATTTAGCCGCTCATTGCAGCTCCCTCAAGTTCCACTCCCAGCTTGTGTTAAATCAGATACTACTCTCCATTCAAACTGACTCCAGTATTTAAATTGTCTTTGCTATTCAGCATGCAAAGAGACACAAACATTAACTTTTTCTACACTTGGTTTGCACAGTTATCACCTATGTAACGTAATAAAATTTCTGTTGGATAACCTTCATTTTGAAACAAAATAACTAAACCCTTGATCTAAATTTAAGTTTCCAGCAGTTATTTCTGCATCAATTTGAGGCTCATTCTCTCTCTCTCTCTCTCTCTCACTCTCTACTGGGGCAGACTGAGTGCATTCTGCAACTTGTTGGTGTGGGAACATACTTTAGTTCCAGTGAAAATGCATTTGTGTGGAGGGAACATTTTACAACCCCATCTCATTCACCATGTGGTCAATTCTTGGCCATTTTCTTTAATAGATTAGACTCTTGTACAAGTTTACTTTCATCCCTTAGTTCACTTGTTAATTAAATGTTATCTGGTGTCATTTTAAATCATTAACACATTTTACTTCAAGTGGATCAATGACCATGTTGTAAGAAATTTCATGTAAAAATTAACCAATATTCTTGAGGTCATTATGCCCCTACATATAGCTGAATGCTGTTTTTATCCCTGCAGTCACACAGAATATCATGCGCCCGCACTGACTGGAACTCTTAATTATGTTTCTTTTCTTGTAAAGCTTTCATTCGAGCTCAGCCACAGGAAATCATAAGAAATGCAACTTGTCAGAAGCCTTTCCACGTCCGTAGGCTCTAAATTAATTCCAGTCTCCAGCTGCAGTCTGAAGTTGATAAATTCATCAAGATTACATGCAATAATTTAAATGTTAGTGCAGAAATCTTCACCAGACAGAGGTATAAAAAGTTTGGGTCAGTTGTGGTTTGTGAGTTATAGCGTAATTAAAACATGCGGTTTTATAAAACTGTACGCATTGACCGGAGTGTTGATAGTCAGACCGTATCACTTTAGGTTGGGGAGGAGGAAGAGTAAACAGTGAGGAGTAATGACTATGAATGCAGGCTGAGTTTGGGCTACACTTCTCGATGGTCTGTTACTATCCCTGTGTAGTGTAATGGTGAGGCATAGAATAGCTGGCACCCTCAGCTATGGAACATACACTATTCATGGTTTGAAGGAATAACTTTGATGAAAAGTTTGCACTTCATAATCCGACCTGTAAAGAGGTGAAACTGCCTCATTTTGTGTCTCCTCCTCATAATGAATAGAAATGTTCTACAGAGATGAAAGCTTTGTGCAAATTCACTTCTCCAGCACCCTCTGTACAGCCGTTTCATTATATTCCTCGCTCTATTCTATTACCCTAATGCACTTTGTAAGGCATGATCTCATAAAACAGAACTTTTATCTGTACCTAGGTACATGTGACTATAATATGTCAAATCAAAATTAACCCAAACACAAAATCTTGTGGATTGTACAGTTTTCTCATTTCATAATCTGACTGAAGAAATTTGCTACAATGGTGCTCGGGATAAAGAGCTGTTCTTACAATTGGGTTGCTTCTTTTCAAAGCAGGGAAGACAAAAATGAGATTTGATAGAGGTGCTTAAATTTGGGATCACTTTAGATAAAAATATATCAAGATAAATTGATTCTATTGGATGATGGACTGACTACAATAGGGCACAGACATAAGGTGGTTGGCTAACTGAAGGCAACGTGCCAATAAACTATTTTACGCGACAAGCAGTTAGAATTTAAGTTGCATTGTGAGATAAACAGGTGGGTACAGATTCAACAGTCACTTTCGAAAGGGCATTATATAAGCTTTTAAAGGAGGAAGTATTGCAGGAAATGTGGTAAGAGCTAGGAAGTGGGATCAACTGGATTGCATTTTGATGGAGCTGGTGCAGAACTAATGGACTGAATGTTCCTTTTCTGGTTTCTATTTTAGAGTTCTGCGATATGAAAGTGCGTGATTTGTCAAGTGCAACCATTTTGTTTGTTTTATCTGCCCTTGATGCAAAGCGATAGCCCCTCTAAGACTCACACAGACTGCCTAATCAGGTCTCACCAGAAAACCAAGATTCATTTCAATAACCCTAGAGGTCAGGGTGTGATTTTATGAAAAGCCAGACCTAACAAGAACCTGCAAAAGCCTTGGTGGGACTGCTGAATATGAAGTAGGTCAGAAAGGATGTGATTTGCCTTTTATTCTAAAGAATCAAGGGGCACAAGTTAAAAATAAGCGGGATGCCTCTTAGGTCTATGAGAAGACTTTCTTTTTTAAACAGAGTATTTTCTACCAAAGAGGGCTGTGGAGGCTCAGTCTTTAAGTATGTCTAGGGTAGAGATCAATAGATTTCTGATGACCAGTGGTGTGTGGCGTTTGGGAATGGGGTGGGTAAAAGGCTTTGAAGTATTTGATCATCCATAATTGTGCAGAATGACCGGGCAGCTTTGATGGGCTGGATGGATTCCTCCCGTTCCTAAGAAGGCTTGTCTGGAAGGTAGACTGATCTCATGTCACTTGCAGCCCTTCCTCTTAGGCTGAATACTACCTCCTCAGGGTATCATTGATGAAGTGGATCCGGGGGTGGGGTGCTGGAAACCAAGCATTCCTTTGAAATTATGACTTTTGGAGAGAAATTGCTGCAAGTATGTCCGCCACTCAAATGTGTCAGCAATAAAACATTTTAAGCCACAGATCAGTGCCCATAAAGGCCAGAAAAATGGTTAGATTCATTGGGAACTGAAAGTCTTGAAGAATACCTGCTCAACATGGAGACAACCAAAAATAGTGGTCATACTTTCTTCAACAAGAGTATCTTACTTTAATCCTCATCTTTTAGAAGGTTTGTTCCCTCTGCTTTCTGTAAACATGCGGATGTGGAGTGTGGGATATAATGTTTGAATAGAGAAGGAAGCTATTCCAAGAAATAAGAACTTGCATTTAATTAACATCTTTCACATCCTAAGGATACTCCATTTGTTAGATTGATCCAAGCCAGATGATGAAATATGAAATACGATGTGGAACATTTTTTGTTGAGCGTAGGCTTCCTATTAATTTTGTAGGATGTGGGTGTTGCTGGCTGGCCAGCGTTTCTTGCCCATCCCTAGTTGCCCTCGAGAAGGAGGTGGTGAGCTGCCTCTGGAACCGCTGCAGTCCTCCTGCTGTGGGTTGACCCACAATGCTATTAGGGAGGGAATTCCAGGATGTTGACCCAGTGACAGTGAAGGAATGCCGATATATTTCCAAGTAGGGATGGTCAGTGACTTGGAGGGGAAATTGGAGGTGGTGGTGTTCCCATGTATCTTCTGCCCTTGTCCTTCTAGATGGAAGTGGTTGTGGGTTTGGAAGGTGCTGTCTGAGGATCTTTGGTGAATTTCTGCAGTGCATCTTGTAGATAGCACACACTGCAGCTACTGAGCGTCAGTGGTGGAGGGAGTGAATGCTTGTGGATGGGGTGCCAATCAAGCGGGCTGCTTTGTCCTGGATGGTGCCAAGCTTCTTGAGTGTTGTTGGGGCTGCACTCACCTAGGCAAGTGGGGAGTATTCCATCACACTCCTGACTTGTGTCTTGTAGATGGCAGACAGGCTTTGAGGAGTCAGGAGGTGAGTTACTCGCCACACTATTCCCAGCTTCTGGCCTGCTCTTGTAGCCACTGTGTTAATGTGGTGAGTCCAGTTGAGTTTCTAGTCAGAGAGCTGATAAAGAAGACTCAATCTCATTCTGAAAATTCATGAACTGAGCTTGAAACCATCCAATGAAGATGAAGTTGGGATATGATTCTCAGCTTCATTCTCACTTCTAACCTTTAACACCTGTTTAAGAGGGAACCTTTAGCTTACTAGTAACATTGTTGCCTCTGAATGTAGGAAACAGGTTCAATGAATGCAAGTTAGAGAACATGCTCTTGAATGAATGAGTTTGCAGGACCTTTAGGCTCAGATGGAATGACCACTGCCTCACAGGGACAAATCACACCATGTCCCACTACCTGTTCGTGTTAGCTCAGGACCCATGTGCAATCTGGGCACAAGGACTTCCTCAGTTTGGTGAAGATTCTAGCCATGGATAGAAAGGTGCACACACCCATTTCAGTTCCTTATCTGGCAATGGTTCAAATTTAGGAACCACTACTTTGTGTTCAAATCCCTCCATGGACTTGTCTCTCTTGTTCTCTATTACCCGCTTCAACATGTTGATAGTGGGGGATTCAGTGATGGTAACACCAATGAATGCCAACGGGTGGTGATTAGATTGTCTCTTATTAGTGATGGTCATAGCCTGGCATTTGTGTGATGCAAATGTCATTTGCTAGTTGTCAGCCCAAGCCTGGATATTGTCCAGATCTTGTTGCATTTGAACATGGACTGCTTCAGTATCTGAGGAGTCACGAATGGTGCTGAACATTGTGCAACCATTAGCGAACAACCCCACTTCTGACCTTCTGATGGAGGGAAGGTCATTGATGAAGCAGCTGAAGATGGTTGGGCCTCGGGCACTACCCTAAGGAACTATTCATGGATGCACACAGTGTCCAAGCAAACAGTCTTTATATATGCTTACAGTCCTCAATCAATAATGCCAGTCGCTGTGTAGATTTCATAATATAACCAACCAAACCCAACAGCAATGCGTTTCATTACCCACGTTGTCACTGCTGAATGGTAGGCAAGCACAACAACCCATTTATACACAGCAGGATCTGACAAACAACAGTGGGAGGAATGACCAGTCCATCTGGTTTTGCCATGTTGATTCAGGGATGACAATTGACCAAGACATCAAAACCCTTCCTTGATGCTCCTTCAAAGCTTGCCATGGAATCTATTAAACCCACCCAAAGAAGTAGTCAGGCTGCAGTTAAATGCCACGTTCAGAAGCTGGCACATTGAAAGCAACATTCCATATACAGCGTTATTGATAGGAACTTGCATCGATGTGGCAACAGTGCGTCCTCTGTATAACTGTTTGGCTCACTGCTTTCTGTATATATAAATAACTGTACACCCACACAAGGTGATTTATGCTATAGATGTTCTGTCCAATGATCAGCGAGTTACTAAATCTATGAAGTTGACTTTCTCATTCAGTCACTGAGTATATTCTATTACAAAAATCCTATTTTTTCCATAGCAAGAGGACCCGAAGAAGCTAGGAATTGTAGGGATGCTTAGCTTCCGAATTTTTTTTAGTTCTTACAATGAGGCTTTGACGTTATTTTCTATTTCGCCTCAGGGGCCAAACCATTAATTGAGATTCAACAAGTCAAATTGAGATTCCGAGCTTCTCAACTCTTCACCTCTAGAGACGCATTGTTTATTTCTTGTAAAATCTCTTCCGAAATATTAAGTGACAGATAGTAAATTTGAATTAGAATTAGATTTGTCGTTACATGTATTCAAATGAGTACAGTATTCAGTTTACAAGTTTCCACTTCCAGTGCCATCTTAGGTACAAAGGTACCAAGGCACAGATTCTTCAGTATATACTCTTAGGGGGAAAATACCCCAGAAAAATAAAGAAATAAAAAGTTCAGGGTAACAGGCATTCCAACCCAATCTATTCCAGCACCTAGCTTCCAGTCCATACTGGGCCTCATCTTGAGGCTTTCGAAGCAGGCAGACTGCTCTGGAATCTCCACAAGGCCAGAAGTCTTCACTGAGGGCATGTCGGGCTGAAAGACTGCCACGCCAGGCCAAGAGATCACCATGAGCCGCCGGGAGATCGCTACACTGGGTCTACGCTGAGGCCAGGAGTTTGGGACGTCTCCAAAAAGAAAGAAGGGAAAAAAGAGAAAAAAAATGTCAAGAAACAGACAGAGTCGACAAGCTCTGTCTGAAGAGTCCCACTCTGCCGCTATCTTTTCTTGAGGTACATTTTGAAGTAATGAGGTGCATTTTGAGGTTTTGAGGCAGATTTTGACTTTGCCAGATAATATAGAACAAGTAGCAAAGTTAACAACCATTTCACAGCCCTTCCAATGTTAATTTGCATTGAGGTCAACATCCCTTTCTTTCCCATCCATGTTGATCAAGTTGGCACTGACGCTTGATAATCATTAACAGATAGCCAACTGTGCCAGTAACAGCAGGAGAACAGACCACTTGCAGGGTTAATGCAGGGACCAGGAGATTTGTTGGCTGTGGCATGAGTAAGAGATTCACGATGTGTAACATTGCAGAATTGCCTGACACAAAAACAATGAAAATTAGTTGTGCATTCTTTGTTTCCCCTAAGAACATTACGATTTGCTTTTATTTTAAAAGGAACAAATGTTACATTATCCAAGGATGTCTTGTGACACAATAGACGGTGAGTCAGAAAATCTGGATACTACTCGAGACCTCAGATATTATGCTGAGATTGTACAGGACATGGTGAGGCCTCTTCTGGAATATTGTGACCAGTTCTGGTTCGCTCTGTTACGGGAAGGATATTATTAAGCTAGAGAGGGTTCAGGAAAGATTTACCAGTATGTTGCCAGGAATGGAAGTTTTGAGATATAAAAACAGACTGGAAAGGTTCGGATCTTTTTCACTAGGGGCTAAGAGGTTAGGAGTAACCTTTTCGAGGTTTATAAAATTATGAAGGGCTTAGATAAGATGAATGGCAGATGTCTTTTCCCTAGGGTTCAGAATTTCAAGATGAGGGGGCATACTTTTAATTTGAGAGGAGAAATACTTGCAAAAAAAAAAATGAGAGACAACTTTTTCACACAGAGTGGTTCATATGTTGTGGAAACTAAAAAATGTTGGGGATCACAGCGGGTGAAATAGCATCCATGGAGAGAGTGAGCGGCTAACATTTCTAGATGACTCTCCATCATATGTGGAACGAACTTCCGGAAGAAGTGGTGCATGCAGGTACAGTTACAATGTTTAAAGGATATTTGGATAAGTTCATGAATGAGATAAGTTTGGAGGGACGTGGGTCAGGTGCAGGCAGGTGGGACTGGTTTAGTTTGGGATTATGGTCAGCATGGACTGGTTTGACCAAAGGGTCCATTTCTGCGCTGCATGACTCTATGACTCTATAAGACCTGAGGAAAATGCTTTCAGAACATGTTCAAACAGATTGAGGACCAATATGAAAATCCTTCCATCGTACGGTAGGCAGTAAGAGTGCGAGAGATTCCTGGTCAGCTGTGTGATAGAAAGAATTTGGAGCATCATCACACCTCCAGGCCGCAACATGCAAATAAAGTGAGTGTCGCCTCAGTAACACAGATTGCCAGGTCAGGGGAGGTGCTGAGTTTAGGCAGTGTGGATCTGACTGGAGATCGCTTTTCTGGCTGGGGTGAATCTGGGCGCTGGTACCTTAGGTAGAATCTGTCTTTGGGCAGAGAGCTGATAAAGAAGACTCAATCTCATTCTGAAAATTCATGAACTGAGCTTGAAACCATCCAATGAAGATGAAGTTGGGATATGATTCTCAGCTTCATTCTCACTTCTAACCTTTAACACCTGTTTAAGAGGGAACCTTTAGCTTACTAGTAACATTGTTGCCTCTGAATGTAGGAAACAGGTTCAATGAATGCAAGTTAGAGAACATGCTCTTGAATGAATGAGTTTGCAGGACCTTTAGGCTCAGATGGAATGACCACTGCCTCACAGGGACAAATCACACCATTCCCACTACCTGTTCGTGTTAGCTCAGGACCCATGTGCAATCTGGGCACAAGGACTTCCTCAGTTTGGTGAAGATTCTAGCCATGGATAGAAAGGTGCACACACCCATTTCAGTTCCTTATCTGGCAATGGTTCAAATTTAGGAACCACTACTTTGTGTTCAAATCCCTCCATGGACTTGTCTCTCTTGTTCTCTATTACCCGCTTCAACAACAAACCCTCAGGGAACTCTGTGTTTCTCCATTTCTGGCTGGTTGCACACCTCTTTCAACCCAACATTGGTCACTATGACTTCAACCATCCAGGCTCTCACTCCCTCCCTGTCTCCATCTTTTAAATACATTTTTACACTTTTTATTTATTTTAACTCTTACATGGGATGTAGTCATTGCTGGTAAAGCAGCATTTGTAACCCATCCCTAATTGCCCTTGATCTGAACAGCACCCCAGGCCATTTCAGAGGGCTGTTAACAGTCACCCACATTGCTGTAGGTCTGAGGTTACATGTAGATCCTACCATGTAAGGATGACAGGCTTTCTCCCCTAAAGGATATTAATGACCAGTTAGATTTTACAACGATGATTACATGGTCACCATAAGACCTTAAAAAAAATTCCAGATAAAATTGAATTCAAATTTTATCATCAACCATAGTGGGTTTTGAATTCATAACCCCAAAGCATTAACCTGATTACCAGTCCAAGGAGATATTGCCACAACCACCTGCCTCCCCCTACGTCTGACTTGACGTCAAATTTTGTTGGATCCAATGACCTGGTTTGCACCAACTGTAAACACATGGGACCATTGATATTAAATTCACAAGGGCAGGATAGGAACTTGCTACTCAACTAACACTGGTATTCCACTGGAAAACAGCTTGTGTTCAAAACAGAGCCACTTCACCCTAGACATGGCTACAGTCCTCACAGAAATGATAAGAAACTGTTCACATCTGATACTCTTCCTGTCCGAACGCTGGTTCCTAACATTATCTGACTCTGTCTGCCTGGAGTGCATCCTCTCAAATGAAGAAATGCTTGCAACAAAAACATGATGGATCCAACCTGAAGCCCAAAGCACCCTAAGTAAATTATTCAGTGTTAGTTTATGTTTCAGAAAATTACATAGCGGCATCACCGTACATCATTCTCATTAACTGGAGAAGGATCGTTGAAAATGGGCACAAGTGATTCATTTTCATACAGGAACACAAATGGTTTTCTGCTAAACAGACTTCTCATGATATTGGCATTCACATCTTATTAATGAGACACTACAAAGGCAATCTTTGAAATGGCACCCCCTGTATGAAGTAATTTTCTAAATCCATGTCAGTTCTCTATCCTTTTGTTACACTCTCCAATCCAAATCTTTGTCACACTTTACGATCTAAACCCTTGATAAATTAACAAATTTGCTCCATGAGAAGTGAAATTCATCAAGGTGGAAAAAGACTGCTCATGTATTTAGTTTATAGCGCATTTTCATCTTTTCACAATTTCCTTACTCTCCAATAACACTATGAGGGGCTGAATTTCAACCTACAAAATACAGGTAGGTCATGGTCAGAAGAGATGTTAAATCACTAGAATTCTCAAACTGATCTTGAATCCATCTCCAACCCTTTAACTTTCTGGATTATCAGGAACAGGACAAGTAGCAGATAGCCAACCTATTCCCAAGAGGTGGATTGTTGATTGTAATATTATCCTGAGGCTGGCAGATTTGCAGGTATATCCCAGTCTCACTAAGCCAGAAAGTTAAAGGGTGCTGAGGCCAGACGTTAAGTGGCTTGACAGAACAGCTTGTGGGCCAGGAGATCAGAAGGACATTCCTCAGCCTTTCAGGACTTCTCCCTTTCCATGGATCAAGCCACACTACAACCCCCACATTAGATTTCCCCTCCTACACAATAATCCTATGCAAGGAAAGCCACTTGAAGTCCAACCTCTCAACACCCAACAGCACCATTGTAGCTAAAGGCAGTTGACTTTGAGCGGAGGCTGGCTGTAATATCCTCACTATTGACTAGAAGCCAAACCTGTCAATTAGACTGTACTCCAGATGGGAATTTTGGGAAATGTATAAAACCGCATGGCGTGGGGTTAAAATGCAATAGCATGTCGGGGAAACGCAACATTGCTGATGTATTACCAATCCCAGTTAAGACCAAACCTTCAATATGGTTCTTTAGGGGTAATTGGGGATGGGCTATGAACATTGCAGAATGACAACCCCCCAGCAGCACCCCAACACCCTCACCCCATGCCCGTTTGCCACCCCTCCAAACTTCCACCATCACTATCAATATCCTGCTGGCTACCATTGGCCACTCAGCTGGCGTCGCCATATAAACACAATGTCTACAATAGCAGTCAGAGGCTGGGAATGCTGCAGTGAGTAACTCATTTCCTGACTCCTCAAAGCCTGTCCATCATCTACACAGCACAAGTGAGGAGTGTGATGGAATACTCCCCACTTGCCTGGATGGTGCAGCTCCAACAACACTCAAGAAGCTTGACACCACCCAGGACAAAGCAGCCCATTTGTTTGGGACCACATCCACAAACATCCACTCCCTCCACCACTGTTGGTCAGGAGCAGCAGTGTGTACTATCTGCAAGATGCACTGCAGAAGTTCACCACAGATCCTCAGACAACACCTTCCAAACCCACAACCACTTCCATCTAGAAGGACAAGGGCAGCAGTTACATTGGATCATCACCACTTGCTAGTTTACCCAAAGCCACTTATCATCCTGACTTAGAAATGCATTGCCGTTCCTTCAGCTTTGCTGTGTCAAAATCCTGGAATTCCCTCCTGAAGGTCATTGTGGGTCAACCTACAGGATATGGACTGTGATGGTTCAAGAAGGCAGCTCACTACCACCTTCTCAAGGGCAACTAGAGATGGTGCATTACACGCTGGCCAGCCTGTGATACCCATGTCCCACGAGTGAATAAATATAAAAAGACCCTAAACCATTTGAGATTCTACTTACCTAGCACTTTGGTACCATACCCACCTGGTGCCCTGGTTACTTGGCACCCTATCCTTACACTTCTGGTAACCTATTCCCTGGCACCCTATCCCTACCCTTCACATAAAACATTCTCTGGCACCCTATCCCTACCCTCACAGGCACCCTGTTGACCTGGCACATTATTCCTGCTACCCATCTGATACAGCCCTCGGAGCACCCTCACCTCACACACACTTCACATACTTACCCTACAACAACAGGTATGAAAGTGTAAGAATCTTTGCTTTTCCAAATCTGGGAGCAGATTGCTGTGAAAAGGACATGAGGTTTGCCTTCCTCAAGATAGTTCTGCACTATGAAAGAACTGTCAAAATGAAAGTTCAACTCTGCATTTCTGAGGCAGACTTGAGAAGAATCTCCTGTCAGAAATGTGGAGCTCCCTTCTTTTGTCAAAAAGAAGGGCTAAAGTGGCAGTCTGCATAAGGTTGCCACTCCTTGCAAAATCCTGCCTACAGTACCAACCTCGCACTGCTCCCAAACGTTGTATGGTCTAATGCAGCTAGAGTGCACACCATATAATCCCAATGATCTCCGAGTTGTAGAGAAGTAAAAAACCTCTCCTGGTACTTTTAGTCATCCAACAGTATGGCTTCTACTTTCTAGTTTATAGTTCAATAGTGAAAATATGTGGTCCCTTACGCTAGCTACAAGACACAACACAGGCAGCAAATAAGAGATAACAAGGTGTAGAGCTGGATGAACACAGCAGGCCAAGCAG
>JAHRHZ010000028.1:382598-478206 GCA_024137785.1 Ginglymostoma cirratum
TCCTCTGATGCTGCTTGGCCTGCTGTGTTCATCCAGCTCTACACCTTGTTATCTCAGATTCTCCAGCATCTGCAGTTCCTACTATCTCTGAAACAGGCAGCAAATATATCTCTTGGCTGGGTTTGTAGACAGGAGAGTTAGCATGAGAGGAAAGAATAATTTTATCATCCATGGAATTGGATCTAGGCTTCAGCTTTGGTTGAGCACCAAGACTTTTTCTATTGCTAAACTGAAATATAATCAGAATTTTGTAAGCATACAGGAATTAAACAATTTGGATGCAAATGAAAACCATTTAACTCAACATCCCTGAAGATTCAATTCAAAAATTTGGCATGCAAATCAAAAAGTTGGATCCAAGCTATCAAACTTCTGCTCATTACGTATTAGCACACAATCTACTCATGCAATATTCTCGTCAAAAAATTTGTATGTAATAAAGGTAACCTGTTTTGCTATTCTGCCTGTAATGGGGGCCTGGTCCACTCCTTAATGTGGACCTGATTCTTAGTCCAGGTTTTAGTATGGGCTTCAATCATAATCCATCTCCTCGAGTGAACCTGATTCTGTATCCCTATTTATGACATACCCACTAAGTATTTAATTAAGCATACAGAGAACTGAATCAATGTATTCCTTAATTCACAAACAAAATCTGCTCGGAATTTCGAGGTTATTACTGCTTGAAATATAAATGCTATTTTGGAAGATTTCATAAGCAATCAAATTAAAATTGTTTGTTTTTACAGAAAATCAGCTAAAATTGGACCACAGCCTTGGGCGATTGTGTGTGTGGAGCTGGAATGTTCTCCCTGTGTCTGAGTGGGTTTCCTTTGGCTCTTCCAGTTTCCTCCCACAGTCTAAACATATGCAGGTTAAGTGGAATGGCCAGGCTAAATTGCCCATTGTGTCCGGGGATGTGCAGGCTAGGTGGGTTAGCCATGGGAGATGCAGGGAGATGCTACAGTAGGGGGACGGGTCTGGGTTGGATGCGTTTTGGAGGGTCAGTGTAGACTTGTTGGGCCAAAAGGCCTGTTTCCATACTGTAGGGGTTCTATGATTCTATTCTATAATTCTATATTTCATTCTCAAATATTTCACAACTGCTGTTTCCAAATAGATAAGATTACCTCAGGCTTCTGTCGAGAGGTTATCAGGAATCACTCTTATTGACCCTCAAAGTTATTGGACTCTTCTTCTCCTTTCTTCTGGAAGGAACATCACATTTGTTTGGTAACTCAGCAATGTACTGCCAGTTCAACGAAAGAAACCACTGGGTAATAATTCACAGACATTTTCTCCACTTTGCTGCTGCATTTATTCAATTCTCACCCATATCCTTAACTGTCTTTCATTATGATTAAGAAATAAATTGACTTTTGTTGACATGAAACAAAGTAATGCAGACTCAGGAAATCTCTGAAATAAAACCAGAAAGTGTCGGGTGGACTCAGACAGACAGGCGGCACCTGTGGAGAGAACAGATTTTGCAAAATGGACCCTTTCAGTTTCATAGTAGAACACAACAAAATCACACAATGACTGACCACTTTGTTTCTTGGCAGCGTTAGTGAAAGGACTATCTCTAATATTCATGTTTTCATTGTGTTGCTAAAGAATATTTACAGTTGGCTGGGGAAGGAAAAAATATAACTCTATTGAAGAAATATTTTAATGTGGTTTCACCTTGTCATGAGACTGCAGGACAGAGTAAGCTCATGTGACATTGCATCACGTCCTGGGATGATGCGTCTAGTGTCTCAACAGCATATTACAGAGTCAGAATTATATTACATCCAGGTCTCCGATTGCACCCACTATATTACAATGTCAGTCGGGACCCTGCATGGCTCTCTTTCATATTCCTCTTAGGTTTGCATGTTGCTATATGTATTTGGCTCCTATAGCTGACCAGTAGGCAAACAGTATTCAAGTTATTGTGGTGTCGGTTAGAATAGGTAGGCCGGGATCCACAGTAGCACCAACATTGCCAGGTCACTTCTTGTACCGACCATGAGAGTTCTCAGAGCCTGCTTTGCTGGTAGCTCTAAGCAACCAATTGTTTTTCCAATGAAGGGAGTTGTGTACAGTCCCCCAATGGAATGGACTGTGGCAAATTACCCAACCTATTTGAATAATTGGACATCCATTTACATTTCTTTGGAAATAAGGGTAATGGCACTTCAGTTTATATTCCAAGAATTACACCAGGCCCAGATTTTGACCAGTGCAATTTTGAACTCAGCTTAAACTGGGTGGGGCCTCCTTTTTCTTTCCAGAGTCAAACACTCCAAAGTGTATCCAGTGACTGCTTCTGCTGGCTACACTTAGAAATGTTTTTGATTCAACTGAAATTACTTCCTCTTCCTCCCTTCTGGGATTTTACAGGTAGCATATTCTGTTTTGGACAGCATTCAAAGACATTGGGGTCCTAATGACAACATAGGAGCCTATTTAACATATACTAACAAGGCTCCCATCAAAGTAAGCCTTGTAACTGCATCTCTTGGCTGGGGTTATGGACAGGAGAGATTGGAGCACAATGTGGGTGGGTATCGAGCAAGGGCAGGACAAACTATTTTAGGTGTATGTCCACAACCTATCTACCAGATGAGGTGCAATAAAATTCTATGTTGTCACATGACCTACGAATGGCAAATTTGGAAAAATTCCTGGCAGATGGCTTTACTCAAAAACTCATGGTGCGAATTATGCAGAAGGCCTTTATTCAGTAATGTTTTGAAATGTTTTCTTTGTTTAATTGGTACAATTTCTACCTCGCAGTCAACACGCTCTGAGTTCATTCAACGATTTGATCACTTCATTGAGATAGACACTTCAGGACAGCAATAAGAAAGTGCTGCATTGTTGACTGCGCTATCTTTTGGACGGGAAACTGAACTGAACTTCTGTCAGTCTGTTCCAGCTGTTCTTATTTATTCATGAAATGAGAGTGGGCATGCCAAAGCCAGAATTTATCACCTACCACTAACTGTCCTTGAGAATGTGAGTTGCCCTTTTGAAGCAATGAAGTCTACATGCAGGTTGCACCCATGGTGCTGTTGGGGTCTAGGACTTTGACCCAGCAACTCAGGATGGTGAAAATCTGAAACCAAAACAGAAATTGCTGGAGAAACTCAGCAGATCTGATAGCATCTGTGGAGAGAAAATGGAGTTAATGGTTCATGCCCAGTGACCAGAGTCCAATGTTCTGAAGAAGGATCACAATAAAAGCTGTTATAATCTGGAATATTCTATTTGGAAAAAAGCAGATTCACTATTACTTTTCCAAAGAATGAAGGATATATGCATTAAAATAAAAGTATTGCAAGCGTTATAAGGAGAGAAATGGGAATATATTAATTAAACAAGGCTTTTGAAGAATAGGCCAAAGGCTCTCTGTAGTAGGGGAATTCTGGGACTTGATTGGGTTTTTCCCTTTTCCTTCTCACATGATTTACCTGCATTTCTTTCTTGTTACTTCTGGAGATCCTTCCAGTTTCTTCTCCTTCAGGTGCCATGTTTTACATCCTTGGCGACCATGTATCTCGAACCTTTATGTAAATAAAAGTCAAAATCTTGCAGATGCTGGAGATCCGAATTAAAAACGGGAAGTGCTGGAGAAGCTGACTGCTCTGGCAGGATCTGTGCTCTATTTTTCAGAAAATCTTGGTGCTGTCTGTGGTGTTGTTTACAAATCTCCCACCTGCACTTCTGGTTGACCTGTCTGTGTATTCCCTGACAATAGCCAAACCGTCAGATGAGCCCATTGCTTAACTGTGGTGGTATCCCTGACTGACTGTAGTCCACCTTCACTCCTCTGGAGACCACACCCTTCAGACATGGCCACTTGCTTGAAGCACATGCTGTGAGTTTGCCACATAACCACCTGGCACATACTGCCAGTATGACATTGACGTAGTATGGTGCCGTACAGTGAGATGTCCACTCCTTTGGCTGTTCAGTGCTACTCACTATGACAAACTGCCTTCGTCTTTCTAGGCACTAATGGAAGCAAAAGAGCTGATGGCCTCTAAAAAGCCTGTGCATTAAGAAGCAATACTACCGACAGAGAGACTGGCTGTGCATAAGTCAGTGTTTAAATTAGTGAGTGTGTGCTAAAAATACAAGATCATATATACAGAAGTTAGCAATCTCCAATAAGTAAAAAACAAGTGAGCTCTAAGGAAGCAAGCTAAGAGCCGCTGTGCAGACATGGGAGATGTTTGTGTGCCCCTGCATGCAAAGTGACCTGGCAGAAGCATACAATTTGTGGGTTTCCCTGTGCTCCAAAGTATTAAATGGCTTAAGTGATCTCAGAGTAGGTCTGAGAGCTGGCATGATGATTTAATGAAGCCAATGTTTGCCAATGTCAAATGGCACGCACAAAGGATTGAGGAGGATGGTGACTATGGAGATTGCAGGGCATTATTCTGAAGAAGTTTTTTTTGTGGGGAAAATGTAATCAGTCACCTGCAGCCATCAGGTACATGCATTGATCTACTGGTTTACAATTGTTGCTGTCTAGTTTCTCAGGGAAAGAGAGAAGAATGTTGAAAGGAGTGTTTATATAAGGCGGGTTTGACCTTTAATGAGATAGAAATGCATAAAAATAAGACAAACGCTGCTCACGTTTTGAGGGGAAGATTTAAAAATCTTGACGTCGAGAATCTGATATGTTCTAACTGAGCAACTTTTCAGCATTCACTTATCACCTAGGCTCTTTTCTTCTTGCGCATGTTGAGACAGCAGCTGAAACTTGCAGAATTCCACTTTCCTTTTTGAGTTTCCACTTATCCACCTCAACATTATGGTGTGTTCCAATGGTTGTGACACAACCCCCAGGAATGCAGAACTCCATTCCCATCCAGATAGTGAAGGCTCTAACATTGCAGGGGCAGCAGAGGTGGAAAACATGCCTTCAATGTTGAGCATTTTTCGACTGACAAAATAATTCTAGACCTGTGCATTTGTCAGTTTGTTAGCTCAGTTGGCAGGATGGCTAGTTTGTAATGCAGACTGATGACATGAAAGCTATGATTGTTATTATCCTATGATTGTTTCCCTCACCTGAGGGTAGTGACCCTTGGATTATACCTCCACCAGTCATCTGTCTCCAATGAGAGAGTGGGATCATGCTGACATGCTGCAGGTCCCTGTTGCTCCTGATTCATTACTGTGCATCTTCAGAGAAATATTCAAATGGTAAAGGAAAATGCAGACTTCAGGAAATATATTCTTAAGCTTGTTCTTTATTCCATTACACAACATATGAATTTAATGCAGAAATTTTTTTTTTAAGCCATTAATTTTCTTTGATTTTTTTAGCACCATGATTCTGAAAGTCTCACCCAGAGCCTGCCTGTTCCATCTATTCACTGAATATGTCAGGAGAAAATCACAGATAGAGTATAAACCATACACAGATGTGGCTGCACACTTTTATTCTCCTATATGGCACACAGTTCTACGTCCGTGTTTTTTTTCACTCTGGTTTGTTTCCCAATGCAAGTCAGATACCAGACAGCATCAAAGTTCTACCCTTATGACTTTACAATAGTTTTTTCTTGTTATGATTTATAACAACTAAGGGCTAGATTTAGACAAGTTTCCACCTGTTCAGTCTGAACCTCATTATTGCACAGAAAATGTCAATCATTCTCTGACAAGTGTCTCTGCCAAAGTTACAGGATTCCACTCTGAGGATCATGGAGCATCAGCAAATGCAAAAACAAGTCAGAGACAAGATGAAGATAATAGCCTCAATCCTCCACGCTGTGGCCATGATGAGCAAGGTTTCATGGCAGCAGCATCTCCTCCTAATTGTGCCTCTGCTTCTTTTGCAGGAGGTAGGCTATAGGGCAATGCAGGACATTGCTGGTCAAAAGGAAATTTAATTCATTCAGGCACAAGAAAAACCAGTTACCGACAAATACAGCTGCATGGCCAATCTCATTCATGGGATATCTTCATCCAGAAGTCTCACACCTTCCCAAATCTTGTCCTCAACATTTCACCAAGGTCCCTTTGTTCCTCAGTGCTCCCTAGGGACCTGCCATTCATTATGTGTATCCTTTCCTTATTAGACATCCCAAATTGCATTACCTCACACTTATCAGGATTAAGTTTCAGGGGGAAGAGGGTGGATTGGGAAGAGCACATTGCACATCTATGGTTCACACAGGTGGCTTTTTTATTCACTCACGGAATGTGGGCATCTCTGGCTAGGCTGGCATTTATTTGCCCACCACTAATTGCCCAGAGGGCTGTTAAGAGTCAACCATATTGCTGTGGGTCTGGAGTCACATGTAGCCAGACCAGGTAAGGATGGCAGATTTCCTTCCCTAATGGACATTAGTGAACGAGATGGGTTTTTCCAACAATTGAGAATCAATTTGTGGTCATCATTAGACTCTCAACTCCAGATCTGTACATATCACGTTTGTAGATCTGAAGTTCATATGAGACTTCAGTTAGCTCTGACACTTTTGTTCATGGCATTTCTAAAACAACACTTTAAATTTGCTTGGAAAAAGTCTAAGCTTATGAGTTTCTGTTGGATATGGTCCCAGGGCACCATTAGGATAGATCTAATAGTCTTTGGCTTGTTAAATCTGAACATGCATGTGTGTAAAAGTGCATAAGTTAGATTTGTCAGATGGAGTTGTCAAGTTGCCAAAGTATTTAAATATTCTGCCCAAAAATGTGGAAAATGACACTTCTTACAGCCATAGAGTGTCATACATTGTAGAAACGGGTCCTTCAGTCCACCATGTCTATACTGACCAGCAAACATCAAATTACACTAATCCCACTTACATGCTCTTGGTCCAGAGCCTACTACGCCCTGGAATTTTAAATGCTCATCAAGATGTGTTTTAAATGTTACAAGGGTACCTTCCTCCACCATCCACTTCAACAGTGCATTCCATATTTCCACCGTCCTCTAGGTGAGAAAGTTTTTGGTCAGATCCTCTCTAAATGACTTACTCCCCACTTTAAACTTATGCCCTGTGGTCTTAAACACATCTGCAACAGGGAAAAAATTCTCACAATCTACCCTGTCAATGCCTCTCATAATTCTGGATACTTCAGTCAGATCCCCCTCAGTCTCCTCTGCTTCAGGGAAAACAAACCCAGCCTATGTGGTCTCTCATCATTACTGAGACTTTCCATCCCAGGCAACATCCTGGTGAATCTCCTCTGCACCTTCTCCAACGTAATCATATTCTGACAGTGTAGCGACCGGAACTGCACACAGTATTCCATTTATGGCCAAACCAACACTCCGTAAAGTTGTAACAAGACTTCTTTAATCCTGTATTCTACACCCCAGTCAATGAAGGCAAACATCCCGTATGCCTTCTTTACCACCCTATTTACCTGAGCTGACACCTTCACAGACCTATGGACTTGCACACCAAGGTCCCTTTGTTCCTCAGTGCTTTCAGGGACCCACCATTCATTATGTATATCCTTTCCTTATTAGACTTCCCAAAATGCATTACCTCACACTTATTGGGATTAAATTCGTCTTGCCACTGCTTAGCCCAATTTGCCACCTTATCAATGTCAGACTGTAGCCTGAAACTATCCCCCTCACTGTCAACAACATCCCCAATTTTCATATCATCTGCAAACCTACTAATTATACCTTCTCCATTCACATGCTAATTGTTAATGTATGTAACAAACGGCAAGGGTCCCCAGCACCAACGCACATGGTACGCCACTAGTCACAGCTTTCTAATCACAAAAACATCCCTTCACCATCACTCTTTGCCACCTGTTTGAATGCCAGTTTTGGATCCAGTTTTCCACCTTGCCTCGGATCCCATGGGCTTTTACCTTTTGGACCAGCCCTCCATGTAGGACCTTGTCAAAAGCCTTACTGAAGTCCATGCAAACCACATCAACTGCACTACCTTCATCAATATATTCAGTCAACTCAAAAAACTCAATTAAATTTATTTCCCTTCAACAAATCCATGCTGACTATCCTTGATCAATACCTTCCTTTCCAAGCGTTGATTAATCCTGGTCCTAGGACTTTTTTCCAATATTTCCCTACCACTGACGTCAGACTAACTGGTCTATATTTACCTGACCTATCCCTGCTGACCTTGAACAACATTAGGTATCCTCCAGTCACTAGACGTTTCGTTGTGGCCAGCAAGGTATTAAATGTCACCAGCCAGCAATCTCCTCTCTTGCCTTCCATGGCAGCCTGGGATACATCTCATCAGGCCCTAGGGATTTATGCACCTTTATGCCCACAAAAATATCTAACACCTCCTCCTTTTTAATCGAATGTGTTCTCGAACAACAGCTGAAGTCCCCAGTAACAATGTTTTCTCCATTATGAACACAGATGAGAAATATTCATTTAAGACCTCATGCACATCTTCCTACTCCATGTACAGATTGTCCTTTGGTCTCCAACAGATCCCACTCTTTCCCTGGTGATCCGCTTGCTCTTAACATACTTATATAAAGCCTTGGGGTGTTCCTTGGTCCCATGTGCCAAACATATTTCATGTCCCTCATTGCCTTCCTAATTTCTTTTTTGACACCATCCCTCACTCTCTATACTCCTAAAGGTTCTCTCCATTTTTAATGCCCTGTACCTGACATATGCTTCTTTTTTCTTTACCAAACTCTCGATATCTCTTGATATCCAGGGTTCCCTGGATTTGCTGTCTTTGCCCTTCACTCTTAGAGGAAAACACTGACCCTGAATTCATGTTATACTGATTTTGGAAGACTCACATTTTTCAAATGTAGTCTTACCTTGGAAGTAGCTGCGGTGCTAAGAAAATGCTTGTTATTTCACCCTGTCTGTGGTGGCACAGTACCTCAGTGGTTAGCACTGCTGCCTCAGAGCACTGGGGACCCAGGTTCAATTCCACCCTTGGGTGACTGTCTGTGTGTAGTTTGTACATTTTCCCTGTGTATGCATGGGTTTCCTCCCACAGTCTGAAGATGTGCAGGTTAGGTGGATTGGCCACGCTAATTTGTCCAAAGCATTCAGGGATGTGTAGATTAGGTCGGTTATAGGGGCATTGGTCTGGATGGGATGCTCTGAGGGTCAGTGTGGACTTGTTGGGCTGAAGAGTCTGTTTTCACATTGTAGGGATTCTAGGAATCAAATTATTGCTATAAAACTAATTTCAGAACCTCTCAATGATGTACCTGTTGGTTCTTAACTTGACTGATAACTCCAAGTGCTTCTAAAGCCTTTGAAGTGGAATTATGAAAACAAATTTTTGAGTTGTAAAGGAATAAAGGAAGATAAATGTAGTGAAAGAGTTACTTTTATGAATGAGACTTTTATTTCAATACTGAGTTCATTAATAGACACCTAAGAATGTTATTTATGTCAGCAAGGACTTTTGGTGAATTGGCATGAAGAGTGTAAGGGCAAAGCGTTATGATTACTGAGCATGGGATGGCATGAATTTGCCATTAAGTTGGTATAGGGTCTGTAGTTGGCACAGGTAGTACTGGGGGCATGATGGTGAGTATAGAGCATAAGTTGTGACTGGGCTACAAGAGGTCACGGACATGGTTGAAAGTCATGGTTGATAAAATGTGGAGCTGGTGGCGAACAGCAGGTCAGACAGCATCCTAGGAGCAGGAAAGTCGACGTTTCGGTTGGGGGCCCTTATTCAGGACATTGTTTGGCTTAGATAAGGCATGTAGAAGGGTGAGGGATGAGGGCTGAAGGGCTTTTTTTTTGGAGGGGACATTTATTCAGAACTACAGAGCTTAAACAAAGTACTGCAGTGCCAAGGGGGGCATTTTACCCAGTCCTTCGGCATATTCAACAGCCACTAAACTCTTTCTCCAAGCACAACAGGCATGAGTCCCATTTCCACAACCCCACCTCCTGCCCCCAACCCCAGAATGAATGTCCAAACTTCTGGGGTACTTAATCTCAGGTCACTCTATGTGGAACAGACATAACGTGCCAAGACTGTGCCCCTGACCCAGGAGCAAACATTCTGCCAATGTGTTAACAACAAAAAGTGGAAAATCAGAATGAGAGAAGGATCATTCAATAGACATTGTGGAATTGTTGATTTGAAATGAAGACTGGTTGCTGAGTGAGGGAGAAAGGAATTTCAGCCAAATTCAACCAGTGGTCTGGAAGTCAGTAATTAAACTTCAAGGAAAACTTGTGAAAAATGATTCCTTACCAATGTCTGTTGTAATAAGATTCATTGTCTTGGTATTGCTGGTGTGAACAGGAGGATTTACAAATTATCTGCATGTCCACAGTGCAGGTGAGCTAAATGATAAAATAATTTACATTTATTTAATCCCTTTCATGACCACAACATTCCAAATGTGCGATAACCAATTAAATATTTTTGAATTGAAGTCACATTTGTAAGGTTGATCTTTGATCTCTCAGGGAAACTAGTCATCCAGGGAGTTCAGATAGAAGTAAATCTCATCATCACATTGAGCAGGCTTGATGGCTCACACAGTCTACTCCTGTTTCTCCTTCCTACGGCACAAATTCTTAATCATTTCTGAATTGTAAAATGGAGCTGTGTATGGGGACCATAGAAAATTCAAAACCTAACAGATTCCAAAGGAGTTGAAGATTCCTGAGCGTAATCCCTTAATGGTTGGAACCATGTTAAGTATCTATTTAAATTGGAGAATTCGGACAGTTCTGCTTCTGCTTTTATTAATAATTACTCAGGAGCATTATTCTTAAATAGCTTGTCTAACTCCTGAGTTATATTACCTAGGCTGCCAACCACACCTTCCCCAGTCCACCAACATGTGCCAGAGACTGACCCAAACATCATCATTCCCCAGGGCCTGATGACCCTCACTACCAGCCCCGACATCCCGCCCCACCGTCAGAACTAAAACGCAGGACTCCTTCCTGGAGTGTCACAATCCCATCCCACACGCTCCAGCCCTGACATCCCATCCTCTGCCTCCTGACCCGGCATTTCCCACCTTGCCATCCTGGGAGCCTATTCCTTCTCCCCACGGGATCTGGCATCCCTCACATTCGGCCCCTACAGAACCAAGACATAACCTGCCCCATTCCCTCAGGAGCTGAACCATCCCTCTCATCACCGTTCCCAGACCCATTGTCACTGCCGCTACATTTGACCTGTCCCATGACCCGACACTGTTATGACCTAACACCACTCTCCTACAGCCCCCACTGACCTGATATCTCTTAACCAAGCCTGCCTACCTTAAACCTTACCTGGCCCCCATGCCACCTTGGTCCCCAGCACCGTGCATACCTTGCACGCCTCCCACCTGACAGTCTCACTGGAGCTTTTACTTTGGCATCCACCTCCTCCGCAGAATGCCCCCAGTACCTGACCTCCTACCTGCTTGGCACCTTCACCTGGCACCTTACTTAACTGGAACCCTTCCCTAGCCACATGGCACCCTGCTAGCCTGAGCCCCTGCTCACTTGACTGCCGACCCTCACACTTCTCCTGTATACAGACCCCCTTGACAACAGCTCTTGAGGTGGCTGTTGGTGAATCTGGCCCGTTGCATTCCAGAGGAAGTCAGCTGACTTCTGTGAGAAAGTGATTGTTGTTTGCCGTCCCTTAATACACGCTGAGGAACCTGCCAGACTTGCATTTCTGAAGCAGCTGCATTCAGAATCTCCTTTTACAAATGTGAAGTTCTTTTGTTTCGTAGAAGTGAAAGGATGGAGGGGCAATCAACATGTGATTGTCACTCCTCGGAAAATCTGGCCCTACATTTGCAATGTGAAAAAATAGCAGCCCATTCTTCCACAAATTACAATGTGGATAATGACAAGATAACCTACCCTTTTTAGTGATGTTCATCAAGGGTTAAATATTGGTCATTCTATGGAGATGTCATTTCTGCCCTGGTTCAAAATGTTGTTATTGAATCTCTTGATGGCCCATTTTAGCATCACATCTGCAACAGCGCATTCTTCTCTTTGGTGGTGTGGATTTATGTCCACGTCATTGAGATTGGGGTCAAGAGAAACTGGTCAAGAAGAAGACAAGCTCAAGCCTTTCATCAGGCCTCTTTATAATACTGTTTAATATTATTAAGGTTTATTACTACAACACATGGTATTCAGAGATATACTGGGCTCTAATCTTACTGTTATACTTCTAAAAGATTATTTCTTAAACTCTGCTCCCTAGCGCGAGTTAGTTCATATGTTTGTCTCTCCTTCACATAGCTATGACTTCAACAAACTGTCCAACTCCTAGCTCATTGTGGTATTTATGCCAAGTGAGTTGCAGTGCTGTGAAAACACTGCCCCAAAATCCTAAAGCTCATACACAATCAGTGCTGCCTGGCACTCTGTACTCAAGTCCCTAAAGTAGGGCTGGCAACATGCTGTAAGAGTTTCCGCTCAAAACTTCAATGTCATCGGGAAATGAAGGGGAGCCCAGTGCACCTTAACAACATTGGGTGAAGGGAAGTAAAGACAGGATCATTGAACATATCACTGAAAAATATAAAATATTGAGGGTGTTTGACAGGATGTTATTGACGGGATGTTTCCCTTGTGGGAGAGACTAGACCTGGGAGACAAAATTTGAAAATAAGGCAATTCCCACTCACGAAGGAGACAGAAGGAATTTGTTCACTCAGAATATTTTGAGTCTGTGGAACTCTCTTCTCCAGAGAACAGTGGAGGTGAGACCATAGAATATTTTTAAGGCAGAGGTGGATAGAGTCCTAATGAACATGGGACTCAAAGGCAATTAAGGACAAACAGGAAAGTGGATTTGAGCCACAATCAGATTAGCCATGATTTTAGCCAATTTTGGAGCAGACTTGAAAGGCTACTCTGGATCCTAACTTGTATGTTTGCATGTCATTACTTGTCCATTGTAAAAGACTTTTCCAATGATGAGTTTAAAAAGATACTGTTGGCAGCTACCGAGCAAGCCTCTTCACTCAAGTTAAGTAAAACGCCTGCCTTAATTCAAATGCCGCACAGGTTGCAGGTGAGAATAGAAAAGGAGGAACAAAAATTGTCATCGGAGCAAAGCACCTTTCATTGAGCTCAAGTCTCATTCAGCCCACCTCAAAACAGTGTTAATGGAGTGAAGGAAGTCATCCCAGGCTCTGCAATCAGTCCCTCCTGCTACAGAAACAGCAAACCCCAACGCTCATTTTCTCTTTTTTCTTTAAAAAAAGCATTAGTAGCACATCTGCACGTTGATCTTTATTGACACCTCTTCCTGAAACAAATTGAAACATTACGGCCAGGCTGTAGAAGACATGTAGCCAACACTTCAGAAATCATGCTCTTGGGTGGGTTAATGGGCCATGAAATGGAGGTGAGAGGATTGCCAATGAGCCCAACTTCACTCCGGCTTAGAAAATGCCAACAGATCACAAAGATGTTGATATATTGAAGTGAACAGTGATCTATTATCAGTTCTCATTACTATGTGGCAATCAGAGCCGGTTGGAGTCCTGTGTGCCCTAAATTAATATCCATCTCAGAGAGAATGAGTGACGATGTGTCCAAAAAAGTTGCTAAGAAAGTCAAGTGAAAGTCTCATAGATACTTTCAGTCCTATTCTCAGTGGAGATGAGCTCACAGCAGAAAATGAGCTCATCCATCGTAAATAGAGCCGCTGAGTGCCAGAATCATTTAGGAACTATCAGGACTTTAAATGCAGGATGTACTGACCTAGCTGCATTGGGATGTAACTCCCTTGAGGATGCAGTTGAGGTGGGGCAATTATACAGTTTGATTGAGTGATACTTGGCCTGGAGCTGCTTGATGCTGTCACTGAACATGAAGGTAAAATATGGGCGGGCTGAACCAAAGATGGAGCAAATGCAAGTGAAGGGTTTGAACTCACTCAGGATCACTTGAGCCAGAATTACAATGCAGTTTTTATTATTAGACGAGTATTGCAATTTGTAACATGTAATGTGTTTGAGTATGTGGCTATGGTAGAAACTTTTTGGATTATCCTTAACCTTATCTGCCAAAGCTATCTCATATGCCTTCTTTGCCTTCCTGATTTCCTTCTTAAGAGTGCCCCAATACTCTTTATACTCTTCAAGAGACTTATTTGACCCCAGTTACCAATATCTAACATATGATTCTCTCTTATTCTTGGCTGGAACCTCAGTATCTTTATTCATCCATTGTTCCCTAATCTTTCCAGCTTTACTTTTCACTCTAACGGCAACATAATGCCCCGATTCTCATAACTTCATCTTTGAAAGCCTCTCACTTGTCAGACATCCCTTTACCCGCAAACAGTCTACTCCAATCAACTTTGAAAGCTCTTGTCTCAAACCATTAAAATTTGCCTTACTCCAATTAAGAACTTTAACTTTTATGGAAGGCTTATCCTCGTCCATAACTATTTTAAAACTAATAGAATTATGATCAACTGGCCTGATGAACTCTGAGGCTGAACTCTTCAATGTTCTTTTCTTCCTCGAGAGCATCTTTGCAAACTTTCCATTTTCATTCCTAAAACTGTGGCAATAGTTGCATTTGGATAGTGCTTAACATCCTCCGATAACTGGCGCCTTCCTTCCTCCACTTGACCTTAAAATGCCCACAGAGCTGTTTGCCATCTACCATAGTCTGGATGAAATGTAGTTCTGTTATTAGTGCACCATTCTGTGCTCAGGTTAAAATGCTCACAAGTTTCTCCTTCCACATAAGCATTAACATTAAAAATCAAAAGTGATATTTTTAACCTTCAGATGCTTTCTGTGATTTGTCCCTAATGATGTCTACATTCTCTTCTATTGAATACTTTGTAACTTATGCCTAATTTTGTGCTTCCTATATTAAATTGCACATTTCTACATTAAACTTCCCTTGTATTACCAGACCTTATTGTTTTGTCCTGATTTCTTTTCTTTTGTATGCTACATTACCTTGCAAGACAGGAGTGGAATTTTAGCAATCATGTGGTGAGGTGGTGTACCTGCTTTAGCTGGAGGCAAATCAAGCCAGAGACATTCTTTTCCGTGGGACAAAGGAAGTTTGGACAGTGCGGTCTTGCAAACAATGTATTTTTTATTCACCTCCCCGCAAATCGAAGGTCAGAAGTAGAACTGTGCAGTGTTTACTTATTGGTTACGCAAGGTCATGTAACTTTTGGAGAAGTTGGATTAGATGGGTTTGTAAGACAAGCTGGTGACAGACGCCTTTAAGTTGAAAAGCTGTATCGCAACAGTTTTTGGATTTTTGAGTTGTCTTTTGTCACTGACCTGAGGAGGGGCAGTTGACCTCAGAACTTCAGAAAGCCATCAAGCAAAAACAGGTCTCTCTCTTTTTCACCCTCTGTGAGTATAAAAAACAGCCTCAAAGACTCTGGAAAAAAGAAACTTATAACTCAAGTCAAAGACCTAGGTCCAATTGACCAGCTACTGAATTGAGTATCTTTTTGACTACAGTTGACAGCAATGTGATATCATTGCCAAAAAAAACATAAGAACTGTGAAGAAAGTTATCCTTGTGGGTTGCATTCTTGACTTTTTTGACAATGTTTTCCACCTGTGATTTATCTGTGCAGATGTCAGACTTGTCTATTGTGTGAATTTATGCATCTATCAGTCTTAAAAAGGATAGAGTTTAAGATTGCACAGTAAACATTCATAATCCATTCAGATACTTTTAAAGGACACGTTAGCTCATAATAAATGTCTTTTTCCATGCTACTCGATGATATCTGTTGTGATTTTCTTCTGTCCGAGCTAGCAGTCAAACAATTTAACGATCTCGCTGATTCAGTTTGTCGTGTATAAATCTGTGACAGCTGGTGGAGTAGTTACCGGTGCTGTCCTCCCATTAGGATCATGACAATGTGAGAGTTACTGGCAAAGCCAGTGCTGATTTCTCATCTCTATTTGCGCTTGAACCGAGGGGCTTGCTAATTAAGCGCACCACATCTGTGATGCGGGAACCCTTCCCTCTCATGAAGTCGGCTGGAGATTTTTGGGTAGCACTTACAGCACAATGTTAGAGGTTCCTGATTCAAGCCCACTGCTGGACTTGAGCACAAAATCTGGACTATTATTGTGTGTGTGTTACATTTCTGAAACTGGTGTTAAACTAAGGCTCCCTCTCCAGTGGATATGAATATACCATGGCACTATTTTGGAATTCCCCTGGGGACCTAACGAACATTTACCTGTTGATCAACTTTACTAAAGCAGATTATCTATCCGGCTATTGTTGTATTAGTCTGGAATAGTCTAGAATAGTTGTATTAGTCTGAGGGGAGGATAAGGACATGAGGGAAGTGTGTGATAAAGCTCAGCTGCATTAAGTGCTACAAGCCAGGCAGGAGTTGATTAATGCTAGGTTCCAGTTTAAGGGCATGCTGTGTGTAAATTGACTTCATATTTCATGCATTACAATACTGACTGCACTTCAGATGAACTTAAATTGCTGCGAAGTGTTTTGAGACATCCGGTGAACATAAAAGGCACCGTATGAATCTAAGTCTTTTTCTCTGACCTGCTCCTCTATTTTCCTTGCTTGCTATTGCAGTCCCATAGTTCAGGACAGCTCTCCTACAGACGGAGAACTTACCTCTAAGAATAGAAGACTGGCTGGACCCCGTATTATTAACTTAAATTGACTCTGATTCCTGCTGGACCCAAAGGCAGCCAATAGCCACGAGAGGTATTCTGTCCAAATGTGCTCAGATCGCAGCACCAGCTTCACACAGTCCCTACCTCACCCCAATGTCTACAGGAAATGAAGCACAACTCTTGCGTGAAGAAATGGCCGGGATCAGTTTGTAGCCCACTACGTCACCAGGGGAGCTGTATAATGACGGCCAATCCTGAAGTGATCAGGGCATTAATTTTAAAAATGTCCTGTTTCACTGTTCATAAGTGCAAGCCACATTATTTGCAGAGTTATTACTTATGGACAAAGGAGGTGTGGGCCCCGAGCAGGTGAAGGTATGGGCCCAGAGAGAGTGAATGGGGAGAGGGTTCAGAGAGAATGAAGGAGGTGTAGGATCAGACAGTGTGAAAGGGGCAATGGGTTCAGAGAGACTGAAGGGGTAGTAGGTCCAGAGAGAGTGAAAGGGGAGTGGGTCAGAGTGAGTGAAGAGGAGATGGGTTTAGAGAGGGTGAAGGAGGAGTGGGTTTGGAGGGAGTGAAGGGGTAGTTTCACAGCAGGTGATGGGGTGCCTGGCCCCTGGGGTCTGGAATAGTTGAATTGGGCGCTGGGTTCAGCGTGGAGCAGCAATGTCAGTGTCAGTGGGGGTCAGGTCAGGTCAGGGCCTGGGGATGTGTAGCTTGGGCGGGCGAATTAAAAAGGAATCAGTTTAACAGTCACTCAGCAGTTAAGCTATACATATAGTAGTTTTAACTTTTTCCTAAGTAATTATTGACTAAATTCATTGAAACCCTCTGAAGTCTCCAATTTAAATGGACACTTTGAGAGGGTCTCAGGCGTAGAGGAATTCCCGAGAGGAGTATTGAATTTCCTAACCAATGCCTTCAGGGTGTGATACAATGAAGATTCTGTAGGGTCTGCATGATTAACTCCGTACAATATTGACTGGCCTTGAGAAATGCAGGCTTTTTTTTTGTTATTGCAATGGGCAATAGGGTCTAGGCCCGAAACGTCAGCTTTCCTGCTCCTATGATGCTGCTTGGCTTGCTGTGTTCATCCAGCTCCACACCTTGTTATCTTAACTAACTATGACGGCTGGAATTGTCAGGATGAGTAAGGTGTTAAGCTTTTTAAACATTTATGAGTTTCCCATGTCAAATTCTTCCCTATGAAGAGGCAGCAGGTGTTATTGTTCAGATGTACTTGCAGCGATGAATGAACCAATTCGACCACGAATGCAATTTTGACAGTTTCGATTGTAAGGCATGTGGTGTATTATTAAAACAAGTATTATGATTAAGGTGAAAACCAGCCATTATTATTGATAAAAAATTCCACGTTCATGGAATTTACACATTCAACACAATATCAATGAATGCTCAAAAGATTGGTTCTAGCTATTGGGAAGAATATTACTTTGTTGGAAGGAGCGGATTAACAATGTATTTTCTCGTCAAAATCACAATGGGTTTCAATAGGATGGTTCGGTGAATTACTTCAAGCGTGGGCCCTGGAGAGATGATTGTAAGGTATGGAAACGGCAATGTAAATACAATTTGTGGAAAATCTTTGTAACAATGATTTAGACTTTTGAATAGACTGCTTCTGAGAGCTTGAACGCCAATTCTTAAATGTAGAGTCTCATTGTTCTTAATGCTTTAGTCTCCAACAAGTCCATGGAACTGAAATGGTCTATGAGTTAACAGCTATTTGACCCATCAGGAGACAGAAAGTGAGCACAAACACCACGACAATATATTAAATGGAACTCAACTAAAATCACATTTCAAATGGGAAAAGAATAAGTTTGTCTTAATCCTTCTCATATCTCTGTGATTTCCTGAAGTTCCATATGAATTAACCTAAAGCATAGTCATCATTGCCACACTGGAAGAAACAACAGCTGTTCCATGAACTGTAAAAATTTCAAAACTGCAGTACATGACAACCCAGTGCTGACTTTTTATTGGGTATTTGTTGATTGAAGAAGTGATTTTGTCGGTACTGAAACACCCTGCTTTTCTACAAAAGAGGGATATGGGCCATTAACGGTATAGAGAGGCTACAGGGAATGGTGAATTGAGGTTCATCTTGGAGTTGGGGCAGTGAACTGAAAATGCTGGGAACATGGACGTCCTGTTGAAATTAATGGTTGCACCTCACTGGTCTTTGTCTCACTTCATTTACCATCTGGAATCCAATAGACTGAAAGCGTTGCTGGTTGATGGGCAGGAAAGCCTTTGGGGAATGGCCTCTGTTGAGGATCACTAGATATGAACACTGTAGATTTTGGGTTTCCCAAACCATGGTTCTATAGAATTAGTTACTGAGATGGATCGAAGTCAGGTTTTATGTGTTTATTTATTTAATTTCAACCCTTAGTTTAATACCTCATTTGAAACATAACATCTCAAACAAAGTTGAACTTTCTAGAACTGAATGAAATTTAAGACTGAGATAGATAGAACGCTGGTACTGTCGATATAGATCAGAGGAATCAAGGGCTATGGGGAAAGAGCAAGAAAGCGAATGTGGGGAATATCAGATCAGCCGTGGTCCTGTTGAGTGATGAATCAAGCTTGAGGAGTCGAATAGCCTGCTCCCATTCCTATTTCTAAGGATTTTAATCTGTCTATGTTTGAGTAAAGTTTCAAGTGAGCAAAATATGTAGTTGCTTAAATCCTCTACTTACAAAATAAAAGTGTCATAACAATTATATCTCTTGGTATGGGACAACTTGAGCTCTATGCCTAACAGAAATTAATTATTTCCATAATAGAGTCTGCATATTGCAAGATGTCACATTATTGTAATGCATTGAGTGCATTTGAGATGATAATATTTATTGCAAGAAATATCTTGGAATTAAAATTTATTTTGGCTTCATTTAAGAAATTATTGAGTTGTCAAGGCTTATTTTAGCAAATGGAATATTTAACTAGAGTCCAAAGTCCAAGGAACTAATCCTATCGGGCAGAACCCAATAGCAACTGTGGTCTACTCAGTCAGATGCATGACATGCATTGAAATAAGTCAGCATTAAAAACTTAATAGGCTCTATTCAAAGAGGACAGTCCATATCAACTGCACGAGTAGATGTAAACTATAACCAATATATATTGCCAGAATGTTTTTTTTTAAATTTAAGCAGATTTCAGTTTATCTAATTTATTCAATCTTCCATGAAATATCCATGACGTGGAAGTGTCAAGCAACATTCAACGAAAGTTAAGAATGGGCTACCTTTCTTTCATGCACAGGATCTGGGAGTTCATGCCTTGACCAGAAATATTTCTCATCTCCAAATGCTCTTCAAAGCCACCTGCAAGAACTGTTGTAGTCCATGGGAGTAGACCACGACACTATCAGGGAGAGAGTCCCAGGATTTTCACACAATAGCATTAAATGAATGAAGATATATTTTTAAGTCAGGATGGTGAGTGACTTGGAGAGCAATTTTCAGGTGGTGGTGTTCCATGCATCTTCTGCCCTTATCTTTTTCACTGGTTTGGAAGATGCTGTTGACAGAAGTTTCCATCTGCTTTTAGAAATTTCAAAGGGTAACAGTTGACCTAACTGAAACATGTTAGATCCTGAAGGGCGCAGGATGTGGGAGAATCTAGAACAATTGGGTCCCTGTTGAACACTTAGGACATTGGTGATGAGAATTTTTTTTCTTTCAAAGTGTAACGAATCTTTAAAGCCTGTAAAGGCAGAAGAAACAGAACATAAATATTTTTCAGGGAGAGGTAAATAAATTCTTCATGAGCAATATAAAATGTCATTGTGGTAAGCCTGAACAAGAATTTGAAGTAACAATCAGATCCTCTGTGATCTCATTGAATGGCCGACTAGGTTTGACAGGACTACTTCTGTTCCCATTTGTATGTTCACATATTCGTATGTATGTACTGAACAAGGGAGCACAATATATGGATAAAAAGCCGATCGTTCAGGACTGAGATAAGGAAAAATGTCTTCGCTTGAACGGGTGTGAATCTTTGGAATTCTCTGGTTCACAGAATTGTGGATTATTCATTGTTTGTGTTAGAGTTGAGATGAACAGGTTTTTGATTTCTCAGGATATCAGCGATTATGGAGGGCAGGAGGATCATGGAGCTGAAGCCACGGTCTTGTCAAATGACAGAAGAGGTTCGAAAAGGACGGTCTACACCTGCTTCTACCTCAAGTTTGCATTACCCACCCCATGGTCTATCCTCAATGTAGAAGATGGCTCGCAATTCTAGAGAGAGGCAGTGACCTGGGATTGGAGCGGAAGCCACAGCAACCCTTGCTGCAATGGAGGAAGAGCTCTGGAGTTTGGCAGAGTGACAGCTGTACAGGCTGTTTGGTGATGGATCAATGGGAGTGACCCAGAGAACTGGTGACCCCATCAATTGGCAATTAATTGTCAATCATTGATATCACAAATATATCAGGTGCTGTGACTTGCACTCTGCTAACTTTATACATTTCGAATTCATTTTTGCACCAATCCATGTCTATCCACATGAGCATTGTGGATTATGATGAAGGAAGCAGCTGAGCCATGGACAGTCTCCATAAGAAGGAGCAGAACACCCCACGTTTTTCCCAGACTGGACACAGACACTGAACTTTGTCCATCACACACTATATGTGGACTTGTAGAGCAGCAACACAAAACTTGTGTGCAGCTTTTGGAAATTTCCTAGGCATTGCTGTTGAACAGAACCTCTAACTTGAGTGTTGTGCTACCTCAGGCATTTGAGCAGATCTCTACCATATGGAAAAAAATGTGGTCAACCTCATGGATGCTCAGGCCACTGAGTACAAAGTTGCTCGCAAGAATGCAGCATTGATCAAAATCTGACCTTGGTGATTGAACATACACATACAGCGTATTGTCCTCTCACTCAGGTTTTCCAGGTTGGCCCTGTGAATGAAGATAAAGAAAGAGAATGAGGTGTGAGGACTGTTCTCAATGTCTGTGCAATTTATGGTTCTTCACTCCCAGCCTCATACCAAACCCCAGAAGCTGCCTCCAGCCCCATCACCCAACCCCCTCCTTCACATGCTGAAGCCACAGGTGTAGTGCCAAGAAGGAGGAACAGGAAAGCATCCCTATCGCACTGAGTCTGTGCAAACCCCTCATTCTCCTGACTCATGCATTGTCGGATCCTCCATCCACCTTGGTCAGTTTCCTTCTGGTCAATGGAAAGATCAGCCTCGATGAGGAGAAAAGCCTTTGGCAGTGATGGTTGGCTGTAGGAAGGAGGTGTGTTGAGGGTGAAGGCATTGTATGGTGCTACTGATAATGTGTCGAATGCTTTGACCATTTTAAGTGAGATGCCCCTGAAAGCAGCAGCCAGACATATAACTGTAGGCACCTCAGGTATCTCCTCACCCGAGAAACTAGCATAATCTCTTGGGCCAGTTGCAATCATCCCTTAACATCATGTTATGAAGGATACAGCAGAATTTAACAATCCTGAAACCCTTGCTGGGATTAGAGGAAGGGACCTCTAGAACTGTAATAACACTAGAACCACATTGCTGAGCTGCCACAGACCTGCCACATGTTATCCCTCAGCTGAGACTCTGTTTTGATCTCTTCAGTGGTGTCAGCAGCCAAACACTCAGTGGGAATTCCTTGTCTCACAGCAGCCTCCCACTGAGGCAGTCTGGTGGAGAGAATATTGATTGGACAATGGGATGAAAAGGTATGGAAGGTTCCTGAGAACCTGGTGCAGACATGCAAGATATTCCTGCAGATGTCGCAGACGAGCTACCCATAAAGGAATCCAAGTCCACTAGGCAATGGCTTTGAGGTATTATTGCTAGACTATTAATCCAGAAGCTCAGCTAATGTTCCATGGACTTGGGTTCGAATCCCATCACAGCAGATGGTAGAATTTGAATTCAATAAAAATATCTGGACTTACAAATCTACTGATGACCATGAAACCATTGTCGATTGTCAGAAAAACCCATCTGGTTCACCAATGTCCATGAGGGAAGGAAATCTGCCATCCTCACCTCGCCTGGCCTACATGTGACTCCAGGCCCACAGCAATGCGGTTGACCCTCAACTGCCCTCTGAAATGGCCTAGGAAACCATTCAGTGATATCAATTGCTGTGAAATCTCAACAAAGAAATGAAATTGACAGACCACCCAGCATTTACCTAGGCACAAAAAAGACGACGACAGAAACAGCCCTGTCGATCCTGCAAAGTCCTCCCTGCTAACATTTGGGGCCTTGTGCAAAAATTGTGTGAGCTGATCTCATAGAATGGTACCATACAAACAATGCGCCAGATGCTACCATCACCATTCCTGCGTATGTCCTGTCTCACCAGCAGGACAGGCACAGCAGTGGTATACAGTCAGGAGTCAGTTCCCCTGGGATTCCTCAACATTAACTCTGGACCCTGTGAAGTCTCAAGGCGTCAGGTTAAACATGATTACCATGTACATCCTCCCTTGTCTGATGAATTGGTAGTCCTGAATATTGTACAACACTTGAAGGAAGCATTGAGGGTGGCAAGGTTACAGAATGTATTCTGGGTGGGGGATTTCAATGTCCACCACCAAGAGTGGCTCAGCAGCAGCACTACTGATTGAGCTGGTCGGGTCCTAAAAGACATAGCTGCTAGACTGGGTCTACGTCAGGTGGTGAGGGCAACAACATAGGGGAAAAATATACTTGACATCTTCCTTACCAATCTGCCAGCTGCAGATACATCTGTCCATGACAGTATTGGTAAGAGTGACCACCACACAGTCCTTGTGGAGACAAAGTCCTGTCTTCACTTTGAGAGTAACCTCCATTGTGTTGTGTGTCACTATCACTGTGCTAAACGGGACGGACTTCAAACAGATCTAGCAACTCAAAACTGGGTATCCATGAGGCACTGTGGGCCATCAACAGCAGCAGAATTGTACTCCAGCACAATCTATAACCTCATGGCTCGGCATATCCCCCACTCAACCATTACCATCAAGCCAGGGGATCAACTCTGGTTCAATGCGGAGTGCAGAGGGCAGGCCAGGAGCAGCACCAGGACATACCTAAAAATGAGGTATCAACCTCTGAAGCTACCAAACAGGATTACTTGTATGTCAAACAGCATAAGCAGCAAGTGACAGAATGAAAAGATCCCACAACCAACAGATCATATCTAAGCTCTGTAGTCCTGCCGCATCCAGTCATGAATGGTGGTGGACAATTAAACAGTTTACTGGAGGAGGAGCTCCATAAATGTCCCCAACCTCAATGATGGAAGACCCCATCACATCTGTGCAAATGAAAAGGCTGAAACACTCCAGCAATCTTCAAACAGAAGTGCCAACAGGGTGATCCATATCGGCCTCCTCTAATGGTCTCTAGCATTACAGATACCAGTCTTCAGCCAGTTGAATTCACTCCATGTGATATCAAGAAATGGTTGGACGCACTAGATACTGCAAAGACTTTGGGCCTTGGCAAAATTCCAGCAATAGCACTAAAGACTTGTAGCCCAGAACTTGTCACTCCCTTCGCCAAGCTGTTCATGTACAGTTACAACACTGGAATCAACAATGCGGAAAACTGCCCAAGTATGTCCTGTACACAAAAAGCAGGACAAATCCAACCCGGCCAATTACCGATGAAGGGTTTAGGCCCGAAACGTCAAGTTTTCCTGCTCCTATGATGCTGCTTGACCTGCTGTGTTCATCCAGCCCCACACCTTGTTGTCTCGGATTCTCCAGCATCTGCAGCTCCTATTATCTCTGATCTCAATTACCGCCCCATCAGTCTGCTCGTGATCATCTGCAAAGTGATGGAAGGTATCATCAACTGTGTTATCAAGCAGCACCTGCTCAGTAATAACAAAAAACATCCTGCAGTTAACTTGTAGGTCTAGCCTCATAAACAAATAACAGTTTGCTTGTTCATTTTTTAAAACAATCTGCTGCTCACAGTCCAGAGGTCACCTTCAACTCTCAGCTCACAGTTCACAGTTTCAAATCAAAAATAATTTTAAAAAAGTGAAGAATTATTGAGGGTTCTAATAAACCTGAAACTCAAACAGATAAGCTGTGATCTTACTGAATGCCAGAGCAAAGTCAAAAGGTCAAATAGCATATTTCTGCTGCTAGATCATATCTTCATATGTTCACAGAGACGAGATCTGACTTTGATCTGATATTCCCCACATTTAATTAGCCTAGTGAACTGATGCTTTGTTAGTGCACACATGGTCACTTTGGCAAAGTAGTTGGCAGCCACTGATGCTAATGGCTAGCAACAGGGAGATGGTGATGTAGCATTTATGTCACTGTGATAGTAATCTGGAAGCCAAGGCTAGTGCTCCGGAAGTATGGATTCAAATAACAGCTGGTGAAATTTGAATTCCATGAATAAACCTGGAATTTAAAACTAGCTTCAGTACTGACAATGAAACCATAATTTGTAGTCAAAAAAAATCCATCTGGTTCACTAATGTGCTGAAATATGACCTACATGTGATTCCAGACCTACACCAATATGGTTGACTGTTGACTACTCTGTGAAAATAACCGAGCAAGCCAATCACGTCAAGGGCAGTTAGAGACCCTGCTAGCAATGCTCACAACCCATGAAAGAATTAAGATGAACAATGTATCTGCTATTCAAATTCTAGGAAGATGGTAGCCTAGTGGCATTAGCAGACGAGTAATCCAGAGCCCCAGGTAATATTCTGAGTACCTGATTGTGAATCTGCTATGGCCAATGATAGAATTTGACTTCAGTACACATCTGGAATTAAGAGCTTTACGATGACCACAAAACCATTGTCAACCATTGGGGGACAAGTTTCTCGTGGGGAAAGTTTCTCCTTACCTGGTCTAGCCTATGTCTGATTCCACACTGTGAGTGATTTTTAACTGGCCTCTGGGCAATTAAGGCTGGGCAAGAAATCCTGGCCAACAATGCCTACATCCTGTGAATGACTAAAAAAAAATTGATTTAAATATACAATGCGGAACCTTCCAGGCATAATTAACGTACTGATTTTGAGCTTGTAAAGGATACTTGATTCTGTTTAAGGTGCATTATGAATGCAAGATTGCAGTGGCAGGTGATTTGTAAAAATTCTGTGAAATTTATTCTGCACAGTACGCACATAATAGACTATGAAAGTGAAAGTAAAGGCATTTTTGCCTGCGATCAGGGTAAGCGGCTTAAGGTTACAGGTGAGCTGGAGCAGACCAACATTTATAATACATGATTAATGAGAAGCAGATGTTTGCTGATTAGAAACAGGCAACGGAAAGGCCTGAGGTGATGTTTTGGCACAGTGCATTTCACATTATAGTCCACTCATGGGATTCAGTGCAGGAACAGAAAACAAACAAATGGAGAAAGGAAGAGGCGAAAGTTAATATTTGTGATGTTCATTTAAACATTGGATTAGGAGTGGAACCCTCAAGCCTCTACCACCACCATTCAATTAGATTAAGTATCATTTGTCCTTCACCTCATACTCACCCTCACTCCATAATCCCGAATAACCTGGACAAAACAAAAATTAGCCAATCTCAGTTTAAGTTATTTGCATTGACTCAGGATTTTGGAGGAAGCAGTTCCAGATTTCCATGATCCTTTACTTGCAAAAGTGCTTCTTGATTTTCCTTCTAAATGACTAACTTTAATGTGCCCCATTGTTCTGGACTCGGTCCACCAGATAAGTCTCGATGTTTTTGAAAGTCTTTATCGTTTAAGCAGTTTTTCAGGATCACCTATTCACCATCCCATCTTTAAAGGAAGACAACTCAAATTCATAAAAACCTATCCCAATAATTTAACACTTTCCACCCCCTTATCAATCTGTGCCGAGGCCTTCTCCAATCTTATCATTCCTGAAGTGCAGTGCCAAAGCTGAACGATTGCAATCTCATCCAAATTGTGTACAAATGAAGCAAAATGTCCTCTACGTGTGAGAAAGGCAGTCGTTATATTAGACTTTTATTTCTTATTGCTTCTTGTACCTGTGCACTCAGTGATTTCTGTTTTGACGTTGAACTCCCTTCCCACCTCCACATTCTTTAAGGGGAGAAGCTTGTGGGGGACTGGTAACCTCATTGGGCGAATATTTAATGGCAACTATGTAACCATTGCCCATCTGGTTCACCAGGGAAGGAAATACGCCATCTTTACTTGGTCTGGCTTATATGTGATTCCAGACCCATATCAATGTGGTTGACTCTTCTCTGCCCTTTGAAATGGCCTAAAAACTCACCTAATTTAAGGGTAATTATCAACAAAATCAGTCGACATTAATAATACACTGATTGGCATTCTTGATTCAAAATCGGAGACATTATTCTTCCCTGTATTTGACTCCATCTGCTACAGCTTTCACCATTCTCTCTTAATCCAACCAGGTCTCTTTGTAAACCTTCTGCTGAACGATTTATTCTGCTTCCAAGCTCAATGCCGTCTACAAACTTGGATATAAAACCTTCAATTTTATCATGAAATTTGTAAATAATTGCAGCGCCAGAACAGAGCCTTGTAAAATGTTCCTTGTCCCCAGAATCACAAATGACTCTACTTTGTCCTTCCAGGTTATAGTCCAACAGGTTTATTTAAAATCACAAGCTTTCAGAAAGCTGCTCCTTCGTCAGGCGACATGTGACTTCTGACTTTGCCAACTCCAGTCCAACACCAGCATCTCTACATCATACTTTATGCTTCTCTAAGACCATAGTGAAAATGCCAAAAGTGAACATAGTTGGGTCTGATCAAGGTCCTGTACAATTGAAACCACATGACCTCTCTTTATTCTCACTCCCCTGAGTTCAAGCTGATATTGCATTAGTCTTTTTGGAAAAAAAACTTCTAAACCTGTAAATAAAAACCAAAAGAACTGCGGATGCTGTAAATCAGCAACAAAAACAAAGTTGCTGGAAAAGCTCGGCAGGTCTGGCAGCATCTGTGAAGGAAAAAACAGGTTAACATTTCGGGTCCGGTGACCCTTCCTCAGAACCCGTACCCTTGCTTTCAGTAAATTGTGGACATGGAGACCCAAATTTCTTTCTGCGTCAATGGTGCCTCTTCACTACAAAAGGACGCGATCAGAAATGCATCCTTTATCCCTCCTGCTGTCTCTTACTTCCCAATTAAACATGGTTTCCCCAAACTTATTTGCTTTTAATTTTTGCTAATAACTTGGCAAGAGGTGGCCTGTCATTGTCATCAACAAACTGACTGCTCAATTGAAATATCACTTCTGTTTGCAAGAAAGCTGGTGACTATCATGGATTAAGTTTTTTCACCAGGGCTTAAATTATTTTTAAATTCTGTTTTTGTAAAACAATAGTGAAGCTAATTTTTAATTTCAAAAGCCAAGCACTGCAGATTCTATAAATCTGAAACAAAAATATGTTTAAAAGATAAATGACAGAAATTTGGTACCAATATTGCACATTTTACAAGCAGAAACACAAAGAGCTCAAGGAGACTGCCAAACTCTCTTACACTCCCACACCGTTGACCAGAAGCTGAACTGGACCAGTTGTATAGATATTATGGCTTCAAGAACAGGTCAGAGGCTAGGAATACTGCAGCAAATAACTCACCTCTTGGCTCCCTAAATCATGTCCTCCACACACAAGCCACAAGCCCGAGTGTGATCTAATAATTTCCACTTCCCTTCGTGAGTGAATTCCAAAGCATTCTTGATAGCGTCTGAGATAAAGTGGCCCACTTGATCAGCACCATGTGCACCAATTTCAGCATTGACACCCTTCACCATCAACATCTGAGTGCACAAAATCCTCTTCATCTCAGTCATAAATAGCTTTCCCCTTATTTTGAGATGGTGTTTGTCTTCAGAGTGTTTTATTAGGTGTCATAACTTATGGAACACCCCACAGGGCCACAAACGACACATCCCACTGTATCATGTGCCTATCAAGCAGCCCAAGGGTCACCTGGCTGGTCATTTCTACCCAATGTTTTCTGGGGAAGGATGCCCTGCCTTCACTAAAGCTGTGAATGGCAGGGCCACGACAGTGCCTCAGCAATGCCAAAGTCAAGTGCAGACAATGTGGTAAGTAATATTTCAGGAGGGGTTTACAAGATGGGAATTGAGGTGTTTGAGGGAGATGAAGGTAAAGGCAGTTGTGTGGCTATTATCAACCATCCTCCTTTGCCCCCATCTGTATCACTGATCATCTCCAGTGGGCAATGTGGAGTGCACCTCCAACCCAGCAAATAGGGTGCTGTATTAATTGGGGAGGGTCCACTATTCTATCCTACATGACCAGAGTAATTCTAGTCATTAATTGACTTTTCAAGGATTTAATTGGTGACAGGTTGAGAAGGTCAACTATTTACCTGCTTGGCTGGAACAAAATTTCTGAGGTTGGTTATTCCCCTGATGCCCTTTGCCCCACATACCTGTCCAAGCCACTATCTACCCTGCTAACTCCTGGGCAAAGGCAAAATATGGCCTGTCTCCCCTGGTTTTTAGCTCCCTGTAGCCATGGGAAAGATATTGCATTTACCCTGTTGACCCCAAGAATAAAAAGACTTTTATTTCAAATTAACCTTGACAAGATGTTGTTACACACCCCTGGCACGTGAGACTTGAACCCAAGCCTCTTGGCTAGAAGTACCCACACTACCACTACACCACAAGAGTGCAAGAAGATGCAGGCATCATTCAATTAGGTTAAGCAGTGACAGCTATTTGTTATTTACAAAATTAATCTGTGTTTAGAAGCAGCTTCAGTTCTCCATTTATTTCAGGCAGAAACAGCTGTGCTGGCTTGCTAATTCATGCCTTGATGAAAAGAACTGACTGCACAAACAAGCCAAAGCGAGTAACACCTCACTAATATTCAATTACCACTTGTAAATTTAAACCCTTCTAAATTCCTTCAAAACAGCACAGGATGACAGCATTTACCGCTGAGTGGAAATTGCATAAAGCTGCAGTTCTGAGTGAAAATGGAAACAACTGGGAAAAAGTCATTCCCTGGAGGACCATTCTTGTAGAATGCTGGATTAATGCCACCCTGTAATCACTGATAATGGGTAAATGGCATTTAACAAAGCATGCTAAGTGAAGGGGACAATGTTTATCTTCAAAGAATAGAGGACTAATTGAGTAATTAATGACTAGTTGCATTAACCTTTGCTGTAAGGGAAGACATAATTTTAAAGATGACAGGAGTAAATATTTGAATGGTTAAAAGATAGTAGAACATTTTAGAAAATTTGATTACCCTTGATAAATCTGATATGAGCAAAGAATGAACTGGAATTGACATAACACTGTTTCCTAATGTTAGGATATCCCAAAAATGCTTCCTCATCAATGAGTTAGAAAAGGTGGCAGGTATGGGCAATGTTGGAAATGCAGTGGATGCGGTGTATATTTGACAAATAACCACAAAGAGAAGTGCAGTAATAACCAGGATTGAAACCTTTTGTGATCCGGAGAGACCAGATTGCCATAGAGGATGGCATATTATTATGGGGAGCAAGAATGATTACCAAGCAAAGGTCACCACCTGATTCTGACTGAACTCCACCTAGGCACATCTAGGGGTTACCAAAATGAAGGTGTTGGTGAGAAGTTATATCTTGTGTCCAGGATTAGATGCAGTCATAACTGCATTGATGAGGCAGTGCCCAGAGCGCCAACAAGCACAGCAGCTCCCCCATATTTGTGAGAACAGCTGGGTAAACCCTGGACTCAGTTACACTTCAATATGCCAGCCCTTCCATGGCTCAATGTTCTTAATCATTGTGGATGCCTGCTCAAACTGGTGGACATGCATTGGGTTCATTCGTCAAACACGAGGATGACAATAGAAAAACTGCACATATCCTTCGCAATACACAGACTCCCGGAAGTGTTGGCCATAGATATAGGGCTGTCATTTACCAGCAGGGAGTTTGAGTATATCCTAAAATCAAATGATATTTGACATATAAGGACCGCTCCATATCATCCATCATCTAATGGTCTGGCAGAAACAACAGTTGAAACTTTGAAGGCAGGCTTAAAGAAACAGCCTACAGCTTCACTAAATACCAAACTGCCACGGTTCTTATTTGATTATTTTGATTGATTGATTGATTTATTGCCACATGTACCAGGATACAGTGAAAAGCTTTGTTTACAAGCAGTCCAGGCAGATCATAGCAAGCAAAGAATGTACAGATCAAAATGAGTTAGAGACATTCCGGTTACATTGCACAGGGTGTGTGCTAGGCGAGATCAATGTTAGCAAGAACAGCGTTATTTGAGGCCAGAGAGCCCATTCATCAGTCTGATAACAGCTGGGAAGAAGCTGTTCCTGAACCTGCTCATGCGTGTGTTCAGGCTTCTGTATTCTCTGCCTGATGGAAGAGATTATAGTAGATCATTACCAGAGCATGATTGGTCTTTGATGATGTTGGCAGCATTTCTGCAACAGCGAGTCATGTAAGTGAAGTCCATGGATGGAAGGTTGGCTTCCATGATAGTCTGGGCTGTGCACATCACCATCTGTAGTTTCTTACAGTCCTGGACAGAGCAGTTGCCGTACCAGGCTGTTACGCACCCGGACAGTATGCTTTCAATGGTCTATCTGTGGAAGTTGGTGAGGGACCTTATGGACATGCCAAATTTCCTGAGCCGCCTGAGGAAGAAGAGGCAATGTTGTGCCTTCTTGACTGTCGTATTTACGTGGGAAGTCCAGGACAGGTCACTGGTTATCATCACTCCAAGGAACTTGATGGCCTTCACCCTCTCAACCTCAGTTCCGTTGATGTAAATGGGCGCATGTTCTCCTCCTTTCTTTCTGAACTCGATAATCAGTTCTTTAGTTTTGCCAACATTGACAGACAGATTGTTTTCATTGCACCACATCACCAAGACCTCCGTCTCCCTTCTGTATTTTGACTCACTGTTGTTAGATATCTGTCCCACTACAGTAGTGTTGTCAGCAATCTTCCACATGATGTTCATTTGGAATTTGGCCACACAGTTGTAGGTGTATGGTGAGTACAGTCGGGGGCTCCAGTGTTGAGTGTTATTGTGGAGGAGGTGCAGCAACCCATCCTCACTGATTGCGGTCTATGGGTCAGAAAGCTGTGAATCCAGTTGCAGAGGGTGGAACCGAGACCAAGGTCACGCAGTTTTGAGATCAGTCTGGAGGGGATAATGGTGTTGAAGGCAGAGCAGTAGTCGACAACCAGGAGTCTTATGTAGGTGTCTTTGTTGTCCAGATGTTCCAGTGATGAGTGCAAAGCACCCCTTATGCAACTACATGGATAGCTCCAGCAGAGTTGCTGATGGGGAAAAGACTCTGCACCAGGTTAAATCTGATTTTCGGGGACCTGGGTGTGGGGGTTTGGGGGAGAGTGAAACGCCATTAGGAGCACTAATACTGGGCACAGGATTCTGCTAAGTAAGACAACAGTTTACTTCAGGGGACAAAATTTGGTGTAAGAAACACAGGAATGGGTAAGATCCATGGTCTACACAAGGTCAGATTCAGAGATGTATAACATTCGGGACTGCAACAGTCCTGAACTAGCACATGGACCATAGGAAAGCTGCAAACTCACAAATGGTGCGGGAGCAAAATGTGCCCGGCTCGTCAACATCCTTTCCAACTGTTCTGGAACCTATGGGTTCACCCCCTCAGTCAAGGTACTTTGGAATCTGAGATGGACACAGTGCTTTTACTGCCTGAAGAAGAGAATGAATTTCTTCCGAGACGCTTTAGACACAAGAGGCGAGCTACTGTGGGTTAGACGCCGCCCACATCAGAGGCAGAGTTGGAGGAACCTGATCCAGACTAATATGCCCATGAGGAGCTACAAAAACAAATGGCCTATGTCCTCGGACTCAGAGGGAGCAGGATACAATGATTTTAACAAGGTCAGCCTGGTGGACCTCATGGAATGTGAGTTCCCTGATTGGGGCGATTAATTTGTTCCAATCAGGGAGCCCTGGCTGACAGATATAGATAAGAGTGTCAGAGGTTCTGTTCACTCTGAGGGCTGACTCTGGGGGAGCTAGATCGGTGTCAGGGACTCTCCTTGTGTAAATAAAGGGTGACTTGGTGACAGGACACCAGCCTCTGTGGAGTTATTTCAAGAAAGTTAGGTCATATGGAATTATAATCTACTCAAATGAGTGAACGTGAATAGGCTTTATTGAACAGAATTTCATGCAATCTGTTTGCTGACACCAGCAAAACAATAATGATTGCCAACTGTGCATGCACACAATATTAAGCCAACTTTTCAAAATTAAAATAATAGCTTGATTTTGCTTATTTCCGTTGCACAAAATACTGTTTCATTAAGGTTGCATCATTGTTTTTTGTCAATATTTGTTCCTATATTTACAAGAGGCATCACTGCTGATGTGCTTGCTTGATGATGTCGGCAAGTACGAAACATTGCATACAAGGAGTGATAAGAGAGGACGCCTCTGGATCTGTACAAATGCAATTCCCAACTCCATGTAATCTATGATATAGTTCCTTATGCACTTGCTGTTTAGGTAAATGGGTAATGATAAAAGCTATGGTTAATCCTTTACTCCATAGGAAGTCGGCAAATGAACTTAAACCCGGTTAAGAGGGGAGGAAGCTTGTTTTTATTTCAAAAATATACGTTATTCATAAAATATCTCTAGATACATTCATCGTTCCTAAAGTGGTTCAGTTCTGTACAGTAGCATCTGAAGGAACAAACAAACATTGGAGTTTGACTCTATCTAACAAACAAACCAAAGGCATTTCTTATGTGTGCAAGATTGTATTTACATGCATCTGAGGCACCAGGGTATCTAATAACTGAACAGACCCCCATTTGCCTTCAGCAGAAAGATCTCAGATGGTAGTCTTTCCCCATCGCACCTTGACGGCAGCTGCCCCAAGCTTTATTGCGTCCCTCAGCACATTGTCCTGAACCTTGGAATGTGCCAGTCTGGAACACTCGGTCGGGGTCAACTCCTTGTTCTGGAAGATCAACACGTTTCAGGCAGACCAGACAGTGCCTTTCACCAAGTCAATGGTCCTTCAGGCACAGTTGATATTTGTCTCGGTGTGCTTCCCAGGGAACAGACCTTAAAGGACAGAGACCTGGATCACAGAGGAAACAGTAATATTTAAAGACTGAGGCAACACAGTGTGGAGCTGGAAGAACACAGCAGGCCAGGCAGCATCAAAGGAGCAGGAAAGTTGACGTTTCAGGTCAGGACACTTCATTTTCTGAAGAGGGGTCCTGACCCGAAATGTCAACTTTCCTGCTCCTCTGATGGTACCTGGCCTGCTGTGTTCCTCCAGCTCCACACCTTGTTATCTCTGACCGGCAGCTGTCTCTGAATATTTAAAGGCCGTTTCTCAGAGTGGTTGGAAGTGGGTGGAAGTTCCATAGGATTCTGCTCATTCACTGTGTACATGAATAAAGTGGAAGTAAAACTAGAGGCAGTGGTAACCAAATTTTCAGATGTTACCAAATTAGAGAGGATAGCAAATACTTCAGAGCTCTAAAAAAAACTTGCAAATGAGTTTTGAAAAGATAGTGGAATGGGCAATAAAGCAGATGGATGATAAATATAAGTAAATATGAGAGGAAGGTGGATGATATAAAGGATCAAGCGGACCTTGGGGAATTTGCATTCACCAGACATTAAACAATACCTCAAGTGGATTCATCTTAAAGAAATCTGATGGAATATTGGATTTTGTGGAAAGGTGTATGGACTATAAGAGTCAAGATGGCAGAGAGGAATCAATATAAAACCTCTGTAAGACCAAATTTGGAGTACTGTGTACAGTTGGAGCTTCATATTATGAGAAGAAAATTGAGGCAATAGTGAAATTAAACAGGATGTTTCCTAGTTAGAACATAAAAGCACTTCAAAAATTGAGTCTACCATAGCAACATTGGAGATTATAGAATGAATTGATAAGAACTCTTTAGATTTATGAAAGTTTGGGATAGAATAGCTAAACCTATACTTGTCTTAAATTGGGAAGACTAGAGCGAGGCAAAGTAGGCCATTCAGCCCTTCAAGACTGCTGTGCCTTTCATTAAGATTCATATCAGATGAAATGTAAATAATTTAGGAAGGAGAGCAGGGAAGTTTCATATTTTATATGGACAAAAGCAGTAGATAGTTGGGCAGAAGGGCCTGTTTCCACACTGTAGGGATTCTATTTAAAAAATTCTATAATCATTTAAGTGTGCACCATTTGAACCTCTAAATATGGTTTTCGTAGGTGCTTGAAATCAGGGGAATAAAGAAAACAGAGACAGAATAGCACCAGGACTGCTGCTGATATGGGGGTAAATATTATTTGCATGGATCATTTTAATTTCTGAGTGATTTGACATTTTTCAGATGCGACGTACAAATGCATATGGACTCACAACACAAGCTGTCAGAGTGCAGGCACTTGGTATGAAGTGAATGTAAAATTCAGGGAATGTTTCACCTCACTAGATCACAAGCTGGAGCTAACCAGTATTATTGGTGCTTGGGTTGATGCCTCTGAATGTTTGACAACAGCAAAATCAATCCTACTTCTTTTCTAACTTTATTATTTTGTCCCAGTAATTATTCAAAGCAGGAGGTCTAATAAACACACCCCGATTTGTGTGTGTAGTTACGCTGAGGTGTTTGTGTAATTCAAAATGACTAAACCTAAAGATTAACGATCGTTTCAATGTATGACTCCATGTTTTTACTTTTAATTTACATGAATTCCTTCCCCTTGTAGCATCCAAATATAAAGATTGCATCCTTTGAGTGTTTAGTGATCTGAAGCATTATACCGTGTCAGTACGCACTTCCAGCGCAAGCTGTGTTAGTCTTCTCATCAATGCGGGTGATATCAATCGACTTGTAACACAAAGTTGATACCAACTCTACTACTTTGGAGATAGTAGGAACTGCAGATGCTGGAGAATCTGAGATAACAAGGTATAGAGCCAGATGAAGACAGCAGGCCCAGCAGCATCAGAGCAGGAAAGCTGACGTTTCGGGTCTAGGCCCTTCTTCAGAAAGGTTCTGAAGAAGATTTCTGAAGAAGGGTCTAGGCCCAAAATGCCAGCTTTCCTGCTCCTCTGATGCTGCTTGGCCTGCCGTCTTCATCCAGCTCTACACCTTGTTACCTCTACTACTTTGGAATCCAGTTTTCCGACTAAAGCTTTCTGTTAATCATTTGTGATGAACATGTTCTACAGTAGGAAGGTCCTACCAGTAGCGCTATTTAAAGTAATTATCAATAACTTGTAAGTGAATTGATGGCTACCCTCTACTGACTGTTGTTACTGCTATATAGTACAAGTGTTTGGTCCATTCAAGTGTTACTTTTAACTTCTTAAGGTATGCAGGGAGGAGTACAGCAGGCTCTGGGGAACTTTCCATGAACTTCAACTTCTCTTGCACAAACTGGTTGCATTCAGATATTCACCTTGGAATTATGGAACTTGGAAAATGAATGAAGGTCATGCAGGACAGGGCAGGCTGCTCAAAGAAGGAGGAAGAGAGGTGGAAGGAAAGCTCACACTAGGGATTACATCCACTCAGAGTATTCAGGGGCCCTAGGGAATAATGGGTGTCACAGAGTCATATAGCATGGAAACAGACCCCTTTGTCCCACTTGTCCATGCTGGCCAGGTTTCCTAAACTGAACTAATCCCATTTGCTTGCGTTTGACCCATATCCTTCACAAACTTTCCTATTAATGTACCTGTCCAAATGTTTTTTAAGTGTTGTAATTGTACTCGTCTCTGCCACTTCCTCTGGCAGTTTATTCCATATACACACCACCCTCTGTATGAAAAAGTTACCCTCGGGTACTTTTTAAATCCTTCCCCTCTCACCTTAAACTTGTATCCTCTAATTTTGGACTCCCCTATTTTGGGGAAATGAGCATAGCTGTTCATCGTATGTGTACCTCTCATGATTTTATAAACTTCTATAAGGTCACCCTTCAGTCTTATGGGGGAAAAAGTCCCAGGCCATCCAGCCTCTCCTTATAACATAAACCCTCCAGTCTTAGTAAGATCCTTGTAAATCTTTTCTGCACCCTTTCCTGTTTAATGACTTCCTTCCGATAGCAGGGTGACCAGAATTGTACACAGTACTCCAATATGGGCCTCACCAATGTCTGTGCTTCAATAAGGGTATCTCACTCAAATCTCCGACCTGCTGCTGCCACTGCTACAAGTTCAGAGCAGGGCAAAGATGACATTGCCAATGGCTCTGAAGGCAACTTTGACACAGGGCAATATTTTATGGGCCAACTGCAGGCAGAAATCCAAAGGCATGGTCCCATGCACCAAGGCACAGTGAAAATGTTAGCACACACATTGCTTATCCAGCTGCTGCTACTCCTGTGTGATATTATGGGCAGCGGAGGAGATAAGACCATGAGACGTAGAAGCAGAAATTAGGCCATTCGGCCCAATGAGCCTGCTCTGCCATTCAATCATGGCTGATAAGTTCCTCAACCCCATTCTCCCACTTTCTCCCCATAACACTTCATCCCCTTGATAATCAAGAACCCATCAAGATTGTTGTGTGGGCACCCACCTGTGGGCCATTTAAAGCCTTAAGTAGACAATTAAAACCAAATTTAGTGTCTCATTCTGCTGCCCATCTGATTTAATGTGCAACAGGGGAACCCTGAGCCCAATGAATAGCCTGGTATGTTTAACCCTCTGGGCTGCTGGTATTCCAAGCTTTCCTGTATTAGTTGGAGATCTTCTCTCACAGTTTTACTTCCTCATGTCAAATCAAACCTCCTGCCTCCTCCACTATGCCCCCTTCACGATGCCCCCTTCAGCCACATCTGCAGCACCAATTGTGGCCACCACTCATGCTTGGCCCTGCAGGTGTTCAGACTGGCAGCTCCGTGAGACAGAATGCCCTCCTAGGATCAGATGGAAGTCTCTCTTCGTACTAATTGTACTAATTCTTCGTACTACTGATCTGAAGGAAGGTATAGATGGTCTGATTAGCAAGTTTGCAGATGACACTAAGACTGGTGGAGTAGCAGATAGTGAAGGGGACTGTCGGAGAATGCAGCAAAATATAGATAGATTGGAGAGTTGGGTAGAGAAATGGCAGATGGAGTTCAATTCAGGCAAATTTGAGGTGATGCATTTTGGAAGATCCAATTCAAGAGCGAACTATAAAGTAAATGGAAAAGCCCTGGGAAAAATTGATGCGCAGAGAGATCTGGGTGTTCAGGTCCATTGTACCCTGAAGGTGGCAACGCAGGTGGATAGAGTGGTCAAGAAGACATACGGCATGCATTCGTTCATCGGACAGGGTATTGAGTACAAGAGTTGGCAGGTCATGTTACAGTTGTATGGGACTTTGGTTCGACCACATTTGGAATACCACGTACAGTTCTGGTTGCCACATTACCAAACGGATGTGGATGCTTTGGAGATGGTGCAGAGGAGGTTCACCAGGATGTTGCCTGGTATGGAGGGCACTAGCTATGAAGAGAGGTTGAGTAGATCAGGATTATTTACACTAGAAAGACGGAGGTTGAGAGGGGACCTGATTGAGGTCTACAAAATCATGAGAGGTATAGACAGGGTGGATAGCAAGAAGCTTTTTCCCAGAGTGGGGAACTCAGTTACTAGGGGTCATGATTTCAAGGTGACAGGGGAAAAGTTTAAGGGAGATATGCGTGGAAAGTTCTTTACGCAGAGGGTGGTGGGTGCCTGGATCGCGTTGCCAGCAGAGGTGGTAGAGGCGGGCACAATAGCATCACTTAAGATGTTTCTAAACAGATGCATGAATGGGCAGGGAGCAGAGGGATACAGATCCTTGGAAAATAGGCGACAGGTTTAGATTGAGGATCTGGATCAGCGCAGGCTTGGAGGGCCGAAGGGCCTGTTCCTGTGCTGTAATTTTCTTTGTTCTTAATTAAAGGGCTTTTGTCTGAAAAGTTCACAAACAGAGCGAGCTGGTGAAGCAGATGTGGTCTTGAACCTGAAATTTATACCGGGCTGTGGGGAGAATGTTCTGTATATAATGCAGCCTCAGGAAGCGCTCGTTCCAGACTGCATCTGAAGACATTTGTATATTTCCTTCAGTTGACTGTCTCCTATTGAATAAGGGGAGGTCACTGAGGTTTGAAAAAGAGAACTCATTACATTTCGCTCTCTCTTAGAGAGCAGGTGAAGTGAGAATTACAGGTCTCCCCATTGTGCTGGAGAACTATTTGCTGCATTCACCTCACTTTGCAGAGCACCACATATCCAACATAATCAGAGACCCCTCTCACCCCAGTTATACTCTCTTCCACTATCTTCCATCGAGCAGAAGGTGCAAAAGTTTGAAAACACATACCAACACATTCAAGAACATCTTCTTCCCTGCTGTTACCAGACTTTTGAACAGACCTCTCATCATTCTCTGTACCTTCACTGTAGCTGTAACACTATATTCTGCATCCTTTTTTTTTATCCCGATATATTTATATAAGGTATGATTTGCCTGGATAGCATGCACGGCAATACTTTTCACTGTTGCTCAGTACATTTAACAGTAATAAATCAAATCAAATATCAACTCTGTGATGGAGCTCAATTCAACATCCAACAATGTGTTATTATCCTCAGCATACCTCACCTGCAACCCTAATTCCTAATTAGCCACCAGCCCCATACCTTCCCTTCTCTCTTGTCACTGTCTCGTACAGTGTCTGCTATTAGCCACTGTGAAAAAAACCCAAGCCTCTACTTGTTAAGTCTCACTTGTGGTTGTTTCTCTATCAGTGTAAGCCCTTAGACCCAGTCAAAGAAAGTAAAATGCTGGCAGTACACTGCCAACGTCTAATACACACTGTACCTCCCCTTCAAAGATAAACTGTCTGGATGCACACTGAAGTTGACATGCCGTCTGCTTCACAATGAACGAGCATGGGATAATTGTACGTGGCAAATACCATGCCCTTTTCTGTGGGTTGTCCAATTTATCCTCCTTTCAGTTTACTCCTGCATTTGAAGCACTTTTTTTGTTAATCAACAAACAAACCAAATATATAAAATACTATGACTGAATTCAACTCAGAATAACATACGCAGCTGGTCTTTTGTAAATTCAGAATTATTGTGGGATTGTTATGTATTAGTCTACGATCGAACTTGTGTATAATTACATTTTATGAGTTTTTTTGTAGTAGGCGTTCTATGCACTGACATTTATAAGCCTTTTTAATTGTTAGGTTTTAAATCAAAATGATTGCATGTCTTGTACGTTGACACATAGATATGTTGATTATATACAATGGGTACTATCAGTCCACGTCAAAATATACTGTGTGCTGATAACATTGAGAAGATATTTTCCTTATATTCTAGCATTGAGATGTTTTACTTAAACTCTACATTTAACACAGGAAAAGCACTTGTCAATTCAGCCCTTTGCGCCTATTTGTTTACATTTCCACTGGTTATTACCTTATATCTATCTCCCTAGATTGATTCTGTACCCGTTAATAACCTTTCTTTGGTGAATGTTTCTTGATATCAAGACTGGGCAACTTTGCTCTAGTTTTCATGTTATGCCCCTTGCTCTGAAGTCTCACAACAAACATAATAGGCTCTCTAAATCCCCGATAATGAGCTCAATTAAATCTGCCTGGAATCTTCTACACTCAAAGGAATGTAAGCCTAACCTATGTACCTGATTTCATAATTTAACCTTTTTAGCTGACATATCATTCCAATCCATCTTTACTGCTCTATAACCAGTATATTGTTCCTGAAGCATAGAGCCCAGGACTGAACACAATATGCAGGGGCCAGAATCTCTGCCAGGCTAATCTATTAACCCAGTACAGAAGAAGTTGTGCTGTGGCTTAATAAGTTTATGTACTGCCTCCTGTGGAATTGAAACCCACAGGCTGGTATGGTTCCCTGCATTAGCTGAGCATTCACAGGGTAAACTGAGGGTTTGCTAGCTTTGGCAAAACATGTGATCTTTGCAGAACAGAACTGGACAGGTTACGTCAGCTGTAAAATCAGAAAAGAACATTGTGATTTCCAGCGTATGGCGAAATAGATACATGATGTGGTGAGTAGACCACTTCCAGTAAAGTTGGAGGCAGGGTAGGAAGCTCCAGCCGGAGCTCCTCCACTCCTTCTGTTTCCTTCTCTTTTTCTCCCCCATTGGCTTATCAGCAGCTCACGGTGGGCCCCAGCCTGGTCTCTCTGTCGCTAGTTGTGGTCCCCAGCCTGGTCTTTCAGTCACAAGTTGTGGTCTCCAGCCTGGTCCCACAGTCGCTAGTTTTGGGTCCCAGCCTGGTCTCTCAGCCCGATTTCTCAGCAGTACGTGGGCTGGTCTCTCGGAGGCTCACGGAGGTGACTCGGCTTAGCGTGCAAGTGGACCCTGCCTGGGTCTGTACACGAGGCACCGGAGTGATCGGAGAGGCAGCAGTTTCAGCAGTAGCAACGCTATCCATGGTAACAGCATCGAGAACAGACAGCTGAGGTCTCCCAGAGAGCAAGATAAGTAGAGGACTCATCAAAAACTATTGAACTTTTAACTTATTCCTCTATTTTCCTAGCTTAAACTAGGAAAGACTTTAATGCAAACTATTACCTTTTTCTTTATTTATTTACTATTCCGTGAAGTAAGTTTTTAACTTGTTTCTCTTCACACTTAAGCGAAGTGTTTTTTGTAGCGAGGTACCTTGAACCTAAAGATGGCGCCATGTGTGACTTCCACAGTACTCCTGTACTTCTGTACTTGAGTACATGTGACAATAAAATCTAAATTGAAATCCGTATCTCATGCTCAGAATAAAACAACTATTTAAAATCATGTGGAATAATTGAATGGTTACACCTTATTTGTGCCTTTTGAGTTCATTCTGGTCCACTGTCAGAGCAATTCACTTCGTCCCTTTCTCAGTACACTTGAAATTTTGTCTTTTTAAAGTTTTCACCCACTTTGAAATCTATGATAGAATCTTCCTCCACAATCTCAGGCACTGTTTCAAGGATTGTCACCATCCACTGTTTAAAAAACTTTATCTCCCGCCAATCACTTTAAATGAGTGTCCTCTAGTGCTTGACCCCACCAGTAATGGAGACTTTCTCTCGAAGCATCCTGTCCAGCCACCTCATGACTTTAATTACTTCTATCAAATCTGAGAACAACTAAGCTCCAATGTAATAAAAACAGAAAGTGATAGAGAAACTCAGCGGATCTGGCAGCATCTGTAGAGAAAGAAGCAGAGTTAATTTTCTGAGTCCAATATGACGCTTCTTCGGAACTTTGGAGGTTTATTTCAGATTTCCAGCATCTGCAACATTTTGCATTTATTTGAGTAGTCAGTCTCCAATGTCGTCAATGTCCAACTCATTCAAGCAGCCAGTCTCATAAATCTATTCTCTAAAGCATTATATCCTTAAGTGTGATTTCCCAAACTGGACATTATGTTCAAGCTGAGACTGAAGCAGATTTCATAGAAGGTCATCCAAGCTATTGTACCTCATGGCTCTACTTGTAAAGTTCAAGATCATGTAGTTTTTTTAACCACTTTCTCAACCCACTGCACCACTTTTAACAGATCCTCTAGATATACCTACACATCCCTCTGTTTTGCCCCCCTCTAGACTTGTAGCCTTTATTGTACAGTGGTCAAGGTTTTCCAAAGGCCAGTCTTTATTCCAGAGTAGATCAGAGGTGCACAAAAAGCTGCACTATACCCATCATAGTAGGCTCTGAGGGGATTGTGAGAAAGTGAATTTTCTGCTGGGCAATTCCTCTACACCTGGAACACTCCTGGAACAGATCAACTACTGAGTAACTATTTAACAGATCTCATACTTGTTACACGCAGTACTACAACACTCCTGAACACTTACAAACCCCAGATCTGAGACAACCTCATCTCCCGCTCTGGCCTTGATCCCTCCCCCCAGGCACTGCTGAAATCAAATCCCAATATCCTCACATCACATAGTACAATCACTACTGCCAGACTGGCCCACTATGCCACCCACCCCAACCTCTCCCCACCACAGCAAATCTGAACTGAACAAACCCCTTCAAACTCCCCACAACCAACTCTCGCTCTCTGTGCCACCGCTCACCAGACCCCATTTATACCTGCCCCTGACCAACCCAAAACACTACCTCTTGTTCTCTGCTACTTTGCAACTGGCACCCTGCCCCCTGTCCACCTGGCACCCTACCCAGCTGACACTCAACTTACCTGTTACCCCAGCCTCTAGACTTCTGACACTCTACCTTCCTGGCACCTACATACATGGCACCCTACTCCCCACCTCTTCCGCCTGCCAACCCACCTGACTTATATCCTCCCAGCAGCCTAACACCACACGTAACTGATCTACTTTTGGTTTGACACCGGCTGTAGCATCTGTCAGGATGTTTACATTTCAGAATTTAGTAGCAGAATGCTTTGAAAGGGGCTCATGGTTGCCTTCCTCTGATAACTCCACACTAATGGAAGTTCAGCTCCACATTTCTGAGGGAGACCTGAGCAGAATCTTCTTTCAGAAATATCGAACTCCTTTCTTTCATAAAAAGAATAATGGGCTGGGATGGCAATCTCCCTTGGAACATTCAGCCTGTTGCACTCCTTGATATTCCTGTAAATAGAGCACTTCACACTTCTTTGCAGTAAATTTTATCTGCCAGTCCCATGTGCCTTGCAGTCTAGTACTGTGATCCTCATAATTCACAAGCTTAGCTTTGTGCCATTGCAAACTTTGAAACTGTGCCCTGCACATCCAAGTCTAGATTATTAATATTTATGAGGAAAAGTAGTGGCTTTTGTAACTGAACCCCAAGGAACCCCACTCTCTGCCAAGTATAATGTGAATATTTAAAATATGGTGATCTGTAAGGTGCTTAAACATCAAACTTCCCATGCTATTAACACTCTGAAAAGAGAGAATGGAAGAATATTGGAGGGCTATAATTGGTATCCTGTGTAGTGGTGCATGAATAGAAGAGTTTCTAGGAACCTCAGGCAGTCGGACAGTAGTTACTGTTAGATAAACTAGAGACAAGAGATGTACCACACTTAGAGTTAAGGACAGTCTAGCACAGTAGACCAACTTTGAGAATGCAGACTGGAGACATAACACCCAGACTTGATGGCAAAGAGATTTCAGGAGGGCAGAACAATGGCAAGTTGAATCCATGGAAACAGCACAAAACACTTCAATGATTCCCAAAGTACTCATCTACTTGGAGTTTTCTCTGGAGTTTTGTCTGCATATGTTGTAGACTAATTAATAGAGATTGAGTATTATGAGGAATTTAAAAACTCCATTATTGCTGTATCACACCACTATCCATGTGGTAGAAGGTGAACATTGTCTTTTTCCATCTTACAGTTGTTCCTGAATGGTGTACATTGTCCTCTGCTGGACAAAGCAGGACGTAGTTCAGAACATGATGAACCTTGGCAGCCAACATTTAAACACAAAAGCTTGTATTGCCAAGACTTCTGATTTATTTACTCTTGTAATATATTGAGTGGCCACTTCTGCAAGTGGCAGGAGGAAACCTGCTATTCTCACTTGGTGTAGCCTTTGAATAATTACAGTATCACACCAACTAGGGTGAGTTTTAAGGACCAGTCAGCTGAATCATAAAATTCCGAGAGTAACAAGAAACCTGAACTCGGACTCAGCACAGACCCAGGGAGGCGGCCTCCTGGCCTGGTGTGGCAGTCCATCAGCGTGGAGTGGCGGTCCGTCAGCGTGGATTGGGGGGTCCGTCAGCGTGGAGTGGGGGTCCGTCAGTGTAGCTTGGCAGTCCATGAGTGTGGAGTGGGGGTCCGTGAGTGTGGAGTGGCGGTCCGTCAATGTGGAGGGGCGGTCCGTCAATGTGGAGTGGGGGTCTGTCAGCGTGGAGTGACAGCCTGTCAGTGTCTGGTGGGGGTCCATCAGCGTGGAGTGGCGGTCTTTTGGCAAGGCGTGGCAGACTTTCGGCCTGGCACGGCGCTCTTTTGGCGGTCTCTCTGCATGGACTTCCAGTCTCGAGGTGATTCCTCAAAGTCTGGCCCCACCATGGCTAAGCACTTAAGAAAGACAGCAACGGTTGAACTTTCAGCTTTATTGCTTTATCTTCTACTTAAAGCTAAAAAGGTGTCACTGTATTGTAATCACTGAAATGTTTAACGTTGTTCTTCCTTTCTACATTGTACTTAAGATTCTGTACCTAGGTACTTGTACCCAAGATGGCACCTTGTGTGGCAACATTATACACTTTTCATTGTACTCCTGTACCTGAGTACACGTGATGATAAAATCAAAATCATATCAAACTGCCTAAGCCACTGCATTTTAAAAGGAAACTTTAGTTCTCTGGGCCACAAAGGGTGGGCAATAAATGGCCAACTTGTCTGCAAATAGGTCTTTAAGGACTAAAGTCCAGTCACCCTGTCAGTAGAAGAGGAAAGAAAATGACAAACCCAAGAAACAAAGGAAAGCTTAGATGGGAAATGCTGCACAGAACAATAAATTATATTGAGACGTATGAACTACTGAGTGATTGCAGGTTAGCTAACATTTTACTGGAGTGAAGCCACATGAATCCAAAAGTGACATTGCCAGATGTGAGTGAATGACTGGATATTCTTTACCTGTTGTGCACTGTGTTGAAAGATACACATCTGCCAAGCACAAGTGAGCTGTCAGCTGTTTCTTTTATGTCATTGAAAAGTGAATTGGCTAGTGTTCAGGAAATAGAAATATTGGGTGGTGGAAGCCAGGAAGCTGTAAGTGCAGATGCACTCTGTTCCTTTTAAACAGTAACTTTAAGGTGTCCGCACTGACCAAGCATGCCTTGCCTAACCCTCAATCCCACTTTCAAAACACTTTCTGTTAAAGTATTGGAGAAAGACAACAGTGTGCCTTGCTTTAACAGGAGCTCGCAGATCTGATTAAGGGCAGTGCACCTGCTTGTTTTTCCAAATCTGTCATCTTGTCACCTGGATTGTGGAGTATTCTGTCTGGTCAGAAACGATGAAAGGAGGTATCGCAGAAAAACATGCTGAGGCTTTTTGTCTGTGGAACACACCAGCTATGTCCTGACCTATTCACAATCGCCTTTTACCAAACAGTGCTGTAAATGTGACCGTGAACTGCAATTACAAATGCCAGTAATGTACAAGCCCATGTTAAAAGAAGAACAAAATCAATCAACATTGTTACACTTCTGTACTGAACACCTGAAAGAATCATCCTCTCAGCTTCCCAATCGTTTACTCCTTCAATAACTGACCTCTTTTCAAAAGCCATATAACCTTATTTATAATAGACAGCTCCATCCTTCTGATCACCAAACCTTCCTACTCCATCACAGCCTTTCTTGATTTGTCAGTGTGTTTTCAGTGCCACTATCTTATTGCTTTTCCAAACTTGACTATTTTTGTTTTCCCTAGCATCATCTTTAATGTTCTTCCTTTTCCTATATTCTGAAATCAAAGTGTAGAAGACGGTGCAGTAATTCAAGGGGGAGATGACGGCTTATGAGTGTTATCATTGGACTGTTGATCCAGAAACCTGGATAATGTCTTGCGGACCTGGGTTTGAATTCCGCCATGGCATCTAGAATTAAGGGTCTGATGCTCATCGTGAATCAATTGTCAACTGTCACAAACCCGTCTGGTTCACTAGTGTCCTTTAGGGAAGAAAACTGCCATCTTTACCTGATCTGACCTACATGTGACTCCAGATCTGCAGCAATGAAGTTGACTCTTAATTGCCCTCATCAGAATTAAGGACAGGCAATAACTGCTGGCCCTTCAAGGGATATCCTCATCCTGTGAATGAATAATAGAGAAAAAGTCCTCTCAGAGGTACATTTTCAAAATATCTTACCAGCTCAATCTTTCCTTCCTTTTCCAGTCCCCAAGCTTTTAAAGTCCATGCATAGAGGCACATAATCATTGCTACTTAATTGTATTTGCCATGCCATCTAATGTTTTCAATTATAATAGGACATTGTCTAGGTGCTCTAAGAGGATTGGCGTGATTCATTAACATGATAAAATGAATAGAAAGTGCAGAAGTAAGTCAAGAGAGATAGAGATGCTGGAGAATCTGAGATAACGAAGTGTAGAGCTGGATGAACACAGCAGGCCAAGCAGCATCAGACGAGCAGGAAAGCTAATGTTTCGGGTCTGGACCCATCTTCAGAAGAAGGGTCCAGACCCGAAACATCAAGCTTTCCTGTTCCTCTGATGCTGCTTGGCCCGCTGTGTTCATCCAGCTCTACACCTTGTTCTTGCAGAAGTAAGTAGGCTAGTTAACTTCGGCTGGATCCGGTGACAACATTCTCATCATCAACAAATTGCTTATCCTATAGTAGTGATGTAAAGATTTTGCCAAGCTATTAAATGCGCGACAGAAGAAGTTTTGAATTGCCTAAGATAAGACATAGTTGCCTACAGTGGAACGGCGATGAGTCAAATGCAGATAAACCAAAACTTTGGGGGTGGTGAATTTGATGACCATTCCTACTCGCGGAATCAGGAATCCAGCAGTAATCAGCTGAATGTTCAGAGTCCAGATTAGTCAAACTCCGGTACAATTATTATGTAACTACACCAACAGTGAGAGGGGAGTCAGGAAATGCTAGAGGGCAAAATTATGCTTAGCTCTACAGCAAGGCTGAAAAAGAGTTTTACCCATATCCTAAACGCGTATGTGCCAAGAGACATTTTTTTAAAATATGAATGAAAACCAAACAGTTTTACTGCCTTTTACCAGATCATTCTTCATTGTTTAAAAATGTGGGAAGGTGGAAAACGAAGCAACAATGTGTTGTTGCGCCAGCATGGATGGCACTGAGAAGTTGCCGCTGTTGGTGATAGGTAAGCCCAAGAAACTTTGTTGCTTCTTGAATGTTAAGTCATTGCCCGTGCAGTATGCGGTTAATAAAACCACCTGGAGCACCGGAAGAATTTTGGAGACACAGATCCAGAATGTTGTCAAAACGTATCAATGGAAGAAAAGGAAGATTGTCCCTCAGATGACCCTATAGAGTCCAATGAGTGCCCTCCCCTTCATCCGTAAGTGACCCGTTAGCTGACCAAAAGAGATTTTCAGGATTTTGCACTGCAGCGTGAAATTACAATTGACATCACATTGACGACATTGCAGGCTCATCTGAAAACAGCAGATAAAGATTATTGAGTTTTTTTCAAGAATTAACTCGCATTGTTTTTCGATGTCTTTTATTGAACAAAGTCACACTATTGTAAGAGCAAATAACTGCAGATGCTGGAATCTGTACTGAAACCAAAAATTGCCGGAAATCACAGCGAGTCAGGCAGCATCCGTGGAGAGTAGCAAGCTGCCATTTCAAGTAGAAATATTAGCTTGCTTTCTATTCCTGGATGCTGCCTGACCCGTTGTGAATTCACACGGCTATAAAGTGTGAGCAAAATTAAAAATCTTGGCATTTCATGTATTTACTCTATTACTCTGTTTTAATTGTTCCTTTTTACTTAGAGCACATTTGTAGGCAATTTGTGCTACATAGGGGCCTCCTTTCTGTCATAAAGCTCCATTTAACATGAATTTCTGGGCAATTCAACTTAGTGATTTTACTGTACGTCGGGTATAGTTTGCCCATCCCCAGTGAAATAAGAAAAATTACTAACAAGTTAAGAACAGTAAAGTTTCAGAGCCTGATGGAGTCCTGAAAGAAAACTACAAATATGACTATGTGAATGCTCACCTGGCAGCAAGAGGCTGTCTGCAGGATTACATGGATATTATCTAAAGGTAATTGCAATTCCCACGTTCAGACGGTGAATCTCACCATCTTACCCGGGTGCTACTAACTTGTTTTATAACCAACATTACAGACAAAATATACTTCCTGAAGCGTTGCTGCTTCTAATGCATTGTGACTGGTGTTTATCCTGTAGGACTACTGCTGAACTCGGACTACAGTTGTTATTTAATCAGTCCAGCAAGATCTTTATTATGAATCTCTCTCTGTAGTGGATACCTTCTTGAGGTAGCAATGTTAATTATTGCATGAGATTTTCAGTGCACTTACTGCATTTCTCAATTTTTTCCATAATCTGGTGGTATGGTTGTGGATTGTGGAGGTTTAAATAATCCTTTCTGATCTAGACTGGATGTTTATGTTGGATCTTGAATAAGGTGCACTCTATTAACTTTAGATGCATTGGGGATGCATAAACCGCTTTATTCTCCACGAGCTGGTACAATCACAGTCACTTAGTTCATTTTTACATTTGATGTTTTTGTATTCAAGCCAAAGAAGGAAAATCCAATGCCATTGTTATGACAATGGAGGAATCCCAGAATACTTACAGACATATTGAGCTTTTAATTACAACATATAATATTAAGAAAAAGATACAGAACTAAAATAAGTCTCGGGATATAAATTTATTACCTGTCTGGAGACAGGGATTCTGGAATATTACATCTGAGGTTGTAACAAGAAAGCTTCAAATGATAGACTTGAAAGGTAAAAATGCAGGTCAAACTAAGCTGGAATCTTCTCTGAATCTTCTAATACAAGGGATTATGCATTTAATACTAAGGAGCATACATTTAAGGTGAGAGGGGGAAAGTTCAATGGAGCTGTGAGGGTCAATTTTTTTACACAGAGGGTTGTAGAAATCAGGAACACGCTACCAGGGGATGGTGGTGGAGGCAGATAAGTTAGGGGCATTTAGGGGATTTTTAGATAAGCACGTGAATATGCAAGGAATGGAGGGATGTGAACCAAGGGCAGGCAGAAGGGATCAGTTTAATTTGGCGTCATGTTCAGCACCACACTGTGGGCCAAAGGGCCCGTTCCTGTGCTGTGCAGTTCCATGTTCTGTGTTCTATGTTCTATCTTAGATTGTGAGCATGATGGGAGAAGAGATAGCAGTCTGGGCGAGAGTAATGTTTTGTGCTTTGTCTGTTCAAGAATACACAAGAACGGGGTAAAACATCAGTTCGCCTCTGGTTTGCATGCATCATGGGAGACGGAGTGCGAGTGAGCTGAGATGGTTGAGATATTCCAGTGTACTAGTCTTGGTTCCAGTTTGCTGTGCAGTTCACAGCTTAAGAGCCACCCGCTGGCCAGCCTGCATTGCAGGTAGAGAGACTTTCATACTCTCAGTGCTATAAGCCAACTAGCCCGCAGGCCAGTCAAAAGGAAACAGGATAACAGAAGTCCAGTCTTTCTCTGGGTACTACTAGCCAGCCATCATTGAAAAGAAATAGTTCAAAAGAATTTCAATCGATCTGCAAAGCCAAACATCTTGAAACTGACTGCTTGGTTATCAATGTACCAATATCTACGCTTCACAACCTACCCAGGGTTTGAACAATATATATTTTTAAACTTTTTTTTTAGACTTACCTTGTATGTCTAATCTGAGTTGATGCACGCTGTGCTTTCATATAGTAACTAACAATCTCACTGTTTTGTTAACTCAAGAAAGCCTGGTTAAATTGTCTGCTTTTAAAACATAAGCTCATTTGGTCTGTGAGAAAGCTATCCACTAGGGAGGGGTCCCTTAGTAAATTAACCTTGTTGCGACCAACTAAGGGGGCAAATGAATAAAGAAATTTGGATAATTCATTGTCCTTCAATGAGGAGCCTGAATATTTTGGATATCCTGTCAAGAACTGTAATAAATTTGGGAATCTCACACAGGGACTGGTCCGAACGCTGCCCTACTTCAGCGAACACTTACTTAAACAGAATAGTCACTCTTCATCCTGTCCCATAGCCCCAGGACAGAATCATTCTCCCAGCTTCCCAATCATTTACTCCCTCACTAACTGACCTCTTTTCAAAAGCCACATAACCTTATTTGATATCTAGGTCTTGCATTCTCTCTGAATATTTATAGTTGGGAAGAGAACAAAATCTTCCCAACAGGGAAAAGTCTTATGGAGACAAAGGACAAAGTTGCTTGTAGTTTGTACTGCGGGGAAGACAATTTCTGATTGCTATGTTAATCACATTTCATCAATGCATTGGGCACGGATGGTGTCTTGAAATATTGTGTTCTTTAAGGAATACTTTGACACAAAGTGTACTTTAAAATAATTCATTTCTACATCTTTTCAACAGAAAACATAACTAAATAAGTATAAAAATTAACAGTCATCATAGAGCTGTTGACTGGTTTCCATTTCTACGGTATTTTAGATGCCCATGTGTATTCATCAACATCATTTGACAGTCACACCACAGACATTTGTAAAGCCTTGACAGCTGGGATCTTGTCTGCAGCTTTTTAAGTTGAAACAGTAGAAGACATTAGTCTGGAGAATCATTGGCAGGCCACGCCAGCTTTTCAAATTAAAGCTTTTTGTATACTTTTTGGGATTGCCCAGATCGTAACTCAACACCTGGCAACCTGAACACCAAATGCTGGTCCAAAAAGGCAGAAAGAACCCTTCTGTGGTAATATTCATAAGTTCTATACACTGACTGCTTTGTCGTTTGAGCTTGCTGGCCAAGCTCTCTGTGTAATCTAAGCTTTTTTTTATTTATTCATGGGATAGGGGCATCACTGTCTAGGTCAGTGTTTATTGTCCGTCCCTAATTGCCCTGCGGATGTTCTCATGGACCACCTTCTGCAACTGGTGTGGTCCTTGATGTGTATGCTGACAAACAGTGCTGTTAGAAAGGGAGTTCCACAATTTTGACCCAGTATTGGTGAGGGGACACAATATCATTCCAAGTCTAGTCCCTGGTTTGCTAGGTGCAAGTGACAGAGAGTTGGATGTTGTTGCAGTGAATTATGAAGATAGCCCAGACTTCTTGCCATTGACGGTGAAGGGAATGAATGTTGAAGATAGTCAATATGGTGCCAGTCAAATGGACAGCTTTATCTTTTGTGTCTGCAAAAAGTTAATCCTGATCAACAAAGGATTTTGTTGGAATGCTTACGGCTGCTTTAGAAGCACTTTTACTGCAAGAGTACACGCTCAGTGAAATTTTCTTTGGGTCTAGACGATGAGCGGGAGCTGTAAGGAAGTCAGGGAAAGAGTATAGGAGAGACCACCGTGTAAATCTTCAGGGAGCATCACTCCAGACAGAACTTCCAAGAACAATATTCCAGACACTTTTCCAAAGGAATCTTTCATTTGCTGTGTCACATACTGCAACCAGATATCAAGGCTCTTCCTCTAACATCTACAGCTCCTTGATAGCCCTCAATATTTACAATGCAGAGCCCTTTGCAATTCCACTATACCACATCAGTGACACCTTTCAATCTTCATTGCATCAGGAATATCACTATTTGCTTTCTAAACCAACAGGAAAACCTTTTCGTGTGAGAATAGTGTGAGACAGGGCAAGATTGTCGGCTTCCCTAGAATGTGATGACATTACCTGAATGCTCCCCTTACTTTCCAACATCTCTTTTAATCAAAAGCAGATTTGCTTCCTCAAAGTCCAAGCAGTTGTTGACCACAAGAAAGGGCATTATGGCCAGCATCCTGCAGGAATTATTAACTTCTCCTGAGCCAGTCCTTCCTGTCATTGAGCCAACAGTTGATGATCTCAAGCATCTTTTCTGTACATTGATCATTCTGAATGAGCTTTGCAGTACACCTGAAGAGGGTACACAAGAAGCACAGGAGTCCTATGCTGCAGAAAGAGGACATTCATTAGCTAATGCTATCTTGAATAAAGTACATGGCCATCTGTTGCTTGCTGCAGAACTGTCACTGTGAGGGGACAGTCTTTTCCATCATGTAAACAATGAAACAGGCGAAGCTAGAGAAGGAAGAAGAAGAACAGGAGGAGTTGGACAAACAGAGAGAACGTTGGAGGAACTCAGCAGGTCAGGCTGCATCTGTGGACAGAAAGAGTTGCCATTTCAGTTTGATAACAGAATAATTGTTCTTCTTTGAAATTTCAGCCATGCACAGCGTTTTGCTTTATGGATCTGAAAGATTGCTGAGCTTCACAAAACACTCAATGTCCTTGACATAGTATAAATGCAGCCCATGGATCTGCATCCAATGATATTGGGAAACAATTTGTGTCAACGAAAGTATTTGTCTCTGTTGGGGAATGGTTGGAAGTGTGGATTTCCATCATTCTTAACATGCCCTTAATGATGATTATAGGACATCTTCTCCTCATCCTCGCAATATTTTGGCAAAAATTATTTTTCATGAATGTACTTTTAAATTGAATTCTAATTCTGCATTCTTTTACTGGAGTTTGCCTTCATTTTTTAACCACCTATGACAGCAAGTTGTTTTCATCTTCATATACAGTAAATGTGCCCAGTCTGTTCTCATGAATCCATTCTTTTAACATCCTTTCTGATGTAAGGTGTCCAAAGAACTTCCTTTTTCTGTGTGGTAGTCAAACATCTGATGAGTCTGATCACATTCTGTAATTGTGAGTCAACACCTTGCGACATTTGCACCTTGATCCAGCCTTTGTTCATCTAATTGGTTTAGTGCTTATTCAAATGTGGCACACTCCCATCTCCATTCTCTGTCCAAACTTCACACTTTGCTGCATTAAAGGGCATCTACCATAGCTCTGCCAATCATTTATCTGTCTATATTTTACAAATTTTTTTTCTTTTGTCCTTGCCTCCTGTTTTGTTCTGATGTGCAAAGTTAAATCACAGATAAATGTCATTCCAAACTGTGCTTTTCATTTTTTTTGTAATTCTGAGTACTGTTCATTTGAACGTTCAGACATATGCATGCATAGCAAAAAAAAAAAAAATTGTCATTCAATTTATCTCTGTGCTGGTGTCTAAATGCCAAACAAATTTTCTCCAATCTTACTTTATCCAATTGGATCTGCATATTGTCCTATTCTGCTCCTTCTTATGCAAAGGGTCCCTTCCTGTGTGTACTCCCTGGTCATCCATGGCAAAATTGTCCTCCCATCCAGTTACCTATTCCAAATTTCATGCACTTCTTTAGTTAGTTCAATATGTGTCAAGATAACATCAGGAATATCAGCAGACAGCTCATGAACTGAGCATTCCTATCGCATGCTTCGCTGCATTTTTTTCTTTTCGATCCTCCAATTTTAAAAATGACCAGCTTTAGTCTTAAACAAAAGGAAGTTCAAGTACTGCTGGAATTCATTGGAGTGAAAGTGGTAAAGTTATTAGCTAAAAGTACAGATACAATAATTAAAAATATGCATGGGTAAAAGATACTTACAGAATTGCAAGGAAGGCCAGGCCATTAATGTAGTAGGTGTAGCTAACTTGAAGACTTTCTCTGTCTGAGGTGAAGGGGTTGAAAACATGAAGATCAAGTATAGCAGATACAATGGCTTCTTCTCGTTCAATACTGAGAGGTTTCTCTTTTCTTTTCTGAAGAAGGGTCTAGGCCCAAAACGGCAGCTTTCCTGCTCCTCTGATGCTGCTTGGCCTGCTGTGTTCATCCAGCTCTACACCTTGGTTTCTCATCTGGCTTGCCTGAGCAGGATAGGTTCTGGGAAGGAGTAAAAAGGCTCCATAATTTGATGTTTATATTTTATTACTTTAGGCTTAGGCCCTGGACTGTCTGGTGCAGTATAGTGGCCCATGAGCTGGTTCACCTTCACTCTCTGAGGGGTCTCTGAGTTCTTTTTGCAGTTCTGCCAAAATAGTGTCTCACTGCCAGTCCTTTTACAATCCAAATAAAATGGCTGCCACGATAACCTTATGAATCACTGTTCCACAAAATAGGGTCAGTTATGCTGGAATTCCCTGCAGTGTTGTTCCAAGATCCTATTCTCTCAGATTCATTGCATTCTTACACTCTTAGGTCTTATTATGTTATACAAGGATTAATCGAGTTCTAAATGTCTCCCTTTGTGATTGATGATGGCAAAATACATCAGCCTGCTCTTTTTCTGGCTGCAGTGAATCAACAAGAACAAACGTGTGACTTCTTGGAGCCAACCTGTAAGATTTAATGCCTATTTTTAAAAAGACAGATTAGCTTTCTTTGCAAAATATATGTTAGAGTTGCATAATCGTGACATAAGATCAGGTATTTCTGAAACTTGGTGTATGTATTCTATTATTCATTGGCTCTGACAAACATCCGTAATTGATGAATTAGACAAGCCAATCTTTGAAACACTATGCTGACCCTTCAACACACACCTTTTCAAACATTCACTCCCATTTTTTCCTGATCAAGGATTCTAGTTTCTATGGACAAGAGGGAGAGATAGATTGAATTACTTTTACTGTTCTCCTATTCTGTCTGCAACAGAGGTGTTTTTTCAATTCATTTTCTTCTTTTTTCTCAGCCCGTTTAATAATAGGCAGCGGTGTGTCACCCCAAATTCTGCATATGAAGTTCGATTTTTTTTGAAATATCTGCAGTAATTATTTAGGATTAAAGCAAGGTAGGGTTATTAATGAGTTGAAATGAGTCACTACACACAAAAAAAAGGAAAGAGATCACCAATTGATGAACATGGTTTCAGTGAGTAAATGTCCAGTTGGGATCCTTTTACTTGTCTGTGCACAGGAGTCACTTTCACAGGAAAGCTCAGATGCAGTTGGTGGTGCAATGGTTCTAAACTGGGAATTGATTCACTTTAAAAGTGAAATGCAGGATGCTTTCTGGAAATCAAACTTTTGAGAGCGAATGGGACTAGAGGCAGATTTTAGCTAAACCTGGAGCTGCTTTGCTATTTTCTCTTCTGGTGTTACATGCAGACTAACTAAACAAGACAAAGCTATATAATTAAAGTGTCTAAATAGATAGCAGTTTCAAGCACAGAACTGAGGTTTTGTGTTGAATCACCTCAATTAAGGTGACTGATTTGATGACTCCTTATATAAACCTGTTAGGTGTTGTAGAAGATAACTGAGAAGCTGATAGCGCTAAGTCAAGCATAATGTTTTGATGGTTTTCTTTTAAATCAACCCAGTTATGGAAATTGATTTTCTGGGACTCCATTATATTGGCTTATGTGGAATGTACCTATAAATGGGAGTTGTGACATTCCAAAGAGATGCCTTGTCTGTTTTCATCCTGCTAATTGTTGAAAATTTCTGGAAGCAACGAATCTCTCCATTTTGTGTTCAATAGCAGAATTTTAAGTCCGCCAGAAGTCCATATTTAAAATGGAAAGGAATTCAAATAAAATGATACAATTTTAAATAAATCAATTTCAGATCATGCTCTTCATTACCTCTAGGCATGACAAGAGGTAAAGAGAGTCGTTTAGTTCAGTTGGCTGGACAGCTGCTTTGTCATATAGCGTGGGTTAATTACCACACTAGCTGATGTTACCATTGAAGCACTATACTTCTCAGCCTCTCCCCTTGCCTGAGGGCATGGTGACCCTCAGGTTAAATCACCACCAATTATCTCTCCCTTACGAGAGAACAGCCCTATGATCTGGTAGGACAATGGGAGTTTTACCTTTAACACTTGTAAGAAACATTGCATGGGACGTGGACATCCACGGCCAGCATTTTTTTGCCCATTCCTAATTGCCTAATTCCCAAAGTTTATTTCAGAGTGTTTACTTCCACCTCCCACTGAAACGTTCCTGGAAACAGAGTGAGTTGGAAAATTATAGTTAGACAATCCTCGATTTCACAGTATTCGATATCTTACTCTATTAAGATGGCAATGGAGTAGGACACCCCAGCCGGAGCTTATCCACTCCGCCTGATCGTCTTCTTCTTCTTTCCTTCTTTTTCTTCTCCTTTTCTTCCTCTTAGTGCATTTTTTCTTCTTTTTGTTCTCTTCGAATCCCGGTCTCTGGCGACGACTCCCGGCCTGGTGCAGTGGCCTCCTGGCGTTGGTATGGCAACGTCTAACCTGCTGGCGTGGTGTGGGGTCCTCCCAGCCTCCCATAGTCGCCTGCCAGCATCGGCATGGCAACCTCCCAACCTGGTGCAGCGGCCTCCTCCCTTGGGGCCTCCCGGAGTTGGCATGGCAAACTTCCAGCCTCCGGCAGAAGCTTCCTGGCATGGCATGTCGCTGGTGCGGTGTGGACCTCGGGCCCAGTGCAGTCTGGGAGCTAGATGCCAGCGTGGTCTGTTGTACTAAACATTTATTTCTGTAATGCTGGACATTTTATTTCTCTGCTGTCTAAGATCTTGCATCAAAAGAAGCTGTACCTAAGTACTTTTGTATCTAGGTTGGTGCTGTAATTGGCGACATATAAACCTTTGAATGTTCTCAGTGAGTATGTGTGACAATAAAGGCCATTCTATTCTGTCTTTTTTAAATACCCTCAGCTGGAAAGCAATATATTCTTATTATGTGGAGTAGACTTAAATAGAATTTTCTTACACATGAAAAGGTCATTCAGCCCAACAAGTCTGTATGATATTTACACTGTACTTGAGCCCTCTCATACCTTGGTGCTAATTTCCCTATCTTCCAATCTTCTACTGTTTTCTCCTTTGTGTATTTATCTCACTTCAGTACTTCAAACATCAGGTAATTGCTCCACATTCTCGCTGCCCCCCTGAGGAAAGATGTTTATCCTGAATTTCCTGTTGGATTTATTAATAACGCTGTTCCATTTATGGCCTCTAGTTTTATATTTGTGCCCACTAGTCTAGCATTCTTTACTTTAAAAGTTGCAATTTTTCTGTTTCAGTTTAGGTCCGTAAAGCTTTGCTAACCTCTTTCTTTCCTTTTATCTCCAGGATTGTATCATTTTTGTCCACACAGAAAACAGAAGTGTATACTTGTTTTTGATAAATTCAACCTCTGCTATTGGTAGATTTGAAATTTGTTAATGGTATTATTGCCAATTAATATCATTGGTAGACATTTGATCATGTGACATTTGATCACATGACTAACAATAATCTGACGTTGTTCACAGGATGGAGTTTTGGAACCTCAAGTACATTTCTTACAATCAACGTCAAGGTTGTTTAGCTCAGTTAGCCAGACAGCTGGTTTGTGATACCAACAGTGTGCGTTCAACTCGCACGCTAGCTGAGGTTTCCAAAAAGGACTCTCCTTTATCTCTGTACTTGCCTGAGGCCTTGTGACTCTCCCCCTAAACCACCTCCAGTGATCTCGCTCTAATGAAAGAGCAATCTTATGGTCCGGTAGAGCTATGATGACTTGACCATTAATCAATGACATGGCCACACAGGCTGAACGCGTGAGTCTCAAGAAAAATAAAGAGTTTGCAGCCCCAGCAAGCAATTAGGAAAGCAAAGTCACAGAGTCTTAACGTGATACAACAAGGAAACAGACCCTTTGGTCCAACTCATCCACGCTGACCAGATATCCTAAACTGATCTTGTCCCATTTGCCAGCATTTGGCCCATATCCCTGTAAACCCTTCCCATTCATATACCCATCCAGATGCCAACACTTCCTCTGGCAGTTTGTTTCATACATGCACCACCCTCTGTGTGAAAAAGCTGCCCCTTAGGTCCGTCTTAAACTTTTCTCCTCTCACCTTAAACCTATGTCCTTTTGTTTTGGACTCTCCTATCCAAGGAAAAAGACCTGGGCTATTCACCCTCTAGATTTTTTAAACCACTATAAGGTCATTGCTTAGCCTCTGATGCTCCAGGGGTTTAAAGCCCCAGCCTATTCAGCCTCCTCCTATAATTTAAATCCTCCAATCCCAAAAGTATCCTTGTAAATCTTTACTGAACTCTTTCAAGTTTAACAACATCCTTCCTACAGCAGGGGGACCAGAATTGAACGCAGTATTCTAAAAGTGGCCTCATCAATGTCCTGTACAGCTGCAACATGACCTCCCAACTCCTATGCTCAATGCACTGATCAATAAAGGCAAGTGTATTAAATGCCTTCTTCACCATCCTGCCTACTTGTGACTCCACTTTCAAGGAACTACGCACCTGCACTCCAAGGTCTCTTTGTTCAGCAACTCTCCCTAGGGCCCTACTATTAAGCGAATTAGTCCTGCCCTGTTTGCCCTACCAAAATGCAGCACGTCACATTTATCTAAATTAAACTCCATCTGGCACTCCGCGGCCCATAGGCCTATCTGATCAAGGTCTTGTTGTACTCTGAGGTAACCGTCTTCGCTGTCCACGACACTATGAATTTTGGTATCATCTGCAAACTTATTAACTGTACCTCCTAAATTCACAACCAAATTGTTAATATACATGACAAAAAGCAGTGGACCCTGCACCAATCCTTACAGCACACCATTGGTCACAGGCCTCCTGTCCGAAAAACAACACTCTACCACCATCCTCTGTTTCCTAGCTTCAAACCAGTTTTGAATGCAATTGGCTAGTGGTCCCTGGATTCCATGTGAGCTAACTTTGCTAAGCAGTCTATCATGTGGAACCTTGTCAAATGCCTTGTGGAAGTCCATATAAACAAAGTCTACCGCTCTGCCTTCATCAATCTTCTTTGTCACCTCTTCAAGAAATGCAATCAGGTTAGTGAGATATGATTTCCCATGCACAAAGTGCATGCTGACTATCTCTAATCAGTCTTTACCTTTCCAAATGCATATAAATCCTGTCTCTCAGAGTCCCCTCCAACAATTTAGCCACCACTGATGTAAGGCTCACTGGTTTATAGTTCCCTGGCTTTTCCTTACCGTCTTTCTTAAATAATGATGCCACATTAACCAACCTCCAATCTCCCGGCACCTCACCCCTGGATATTGATGATACAAATATCTCATCAAGGGACCAAGCAATCGTATCCCTAGCTTCAAGCAAAGTTCTGGGATATACCTGATCATGTCCCAGGTGTTTGTCTACCTTTGAGCATTTCCTTCCCTAAAGGACATTTGTGAACCAGATGGGCTTTTCCGACAATCAACAATGGCTTCATGGTTATCATTAGACTCTTAATTCCAGATTTATTTCCAGCACTACCTCTTCTGTAATATGGACACTTTTCAAGGCATCTTCTCACAGGGAAATAGAATGTAAAAGTTCCTGCTCCTATGATGCTGCTTGGCCTGCTGTGTTCATCCAGCCCCACACCTTGTTATCTAGGTTTTATTACAGTTGTACAAGGCCTTGGTGCGCCCACATCTGGAATACTGTGTACAATTTTGCTTTCTATTATCTGCAAAATTATGTAAATGTGTTATAAGTAGTTCAGGGAAGGTACACTTCACTCATCCCTGGGATGAAGAGGTTGTACTGTGAGGAAAGATCAGACAGGCTGGACCTGTAATGATTAGTTCAATGATCACATTGAAACATAAAAGATCTGAGGGATCTTGATAGGTTGAATAGTTCGTGGATGTTACCTCTTATGAGGGAGATTAGAACCAGGAGATGTATTTTAAGAATAAGGAGTCTCCCATTTAAAACAGAGATAAGCAGAAACATGTTCTCTCAGAACATTGGTCAGGTATGGTATTTGTTTCCCCAGAACATGGAAGGGGGCTGAGCCGTTGAATTTATTTAAGGCACAGACAAATTTATTTTTGATGGACAAGAGCAATAGGAGCAGACAGGGAAGTGAAGATCAGACCATAACCAGATTAACCACAATCTTATTGAACAGCAGTGTGGGCTCAAAAGGCCAAATAGTTCATTCTGAAAATCAAGTCACATGTCCTTCATCCCATGTCACTTGATCATGTGACATTCGTACATTGTTTGCAAATGTTAGCACAATTATCATAGGCGGGTGTCTTTTATCATCAAGGCCTGGGTAAAATCTAAGTATCAATGTGAAAGGATAGGAACTTTTTTTTTATTTATTAACAGGATGAGGGTGTTGCTGGCTAGGCAGCATTTATTGCCCATCCCTAATTGCCCAAAATCAACCACATTGCAGTGGGTCTGGAGTCACATGTAGGCCGGACCAGGTGAGGATGGCAGTTTCCTTCCCTAAAGGGCATTAGTGAACCAAAAAGGTTTTTCCAACAATCAACAATGGATTCATGGTCATCATTAGATCCTTTATTCCAGATATTTACATCTGCTGCTTATGTTCTAACTCACAACAAGTGCCAGTCACCCATTGTGCTGTGCTTAATAATCTCCATTGATCCCCCATAGAAAAATTCTTATCTTTATTTTCATATTCCTCCACAGTCTTGTCCCTCCCCTACCCCATTAATCTCCTTGAGCTCCACAATCCTCATGGTATCTGTATTCCTTTAAATCTGGCTTTTTGAACATCCCTGATTTTAATTACTCCACATTGGAAAACATGCTTTCATACGCTGTTCTAAAATTCCCTCTTTACATCTGTTACCTCTTGATTTCTCTTTCCTCCTTCAGGACACTTGTTAAAAGCTACCTCTTAGACCATGTTCATCTGACCAATCTTTTTACATGTCTCAGCGTCACCTTGTAGTTTATAGCATTCCTGCAAAGTGCCTTGAAACTTTTAATTGCATTCAAAATATTATATATAAACTCAAGCCATTCTTGCCAAGCAGAGAGTTAGTGTTAGATTTTACTGTCACGCATACTCAAGTATAGGAATGCAATGAAAAGTTCACAAAGTCCCCCATATACTGATGCAATCTTGGTTACAAAACAATGACTAAAACAGCAAAACAATAACCAAAGAAAAAACACAACAGCAAAAATAAGAGAAAAGAGCCAAAAGGAAAGAAAAGTCCAGATCATAAAGAAAGAAAAACGTCCAGATCTTAAAATCCTTGGCCTGGAGTCTTGTAGATCCTGTGAATCTCGAATTGATCTCCGGGAGCAACCACATTCTTGTTGACACTAAGACTATGGCCGCCACCTCGGACTGATGAGAGAAGAGTGTGAATAAGAATAACATTTGTAATGTATTTACTGTATTGTCAAAATGAGAAACACCAAGCAACCATCGCTAGGTTAAAAACATTTGATATGCATAATATCTCTCTCAACTTCTTGAATAATTTGATGACTTTGTACAAAACACAACTGGCTATGACGTGACTAGTAGGGTACCGCAGGGATCAGCACTTGGGCCCCAAACATTCACAGCATAGATCAATGATTTGGGTGAGGGAATCAAATATAATATTTCCAATACGAGGGATGCGATGGTCTAGTAGTATTATCACTGACCTGTTAATCCAGAGACGTAGATAATGTTCTGGGGACCCACATTCAAATCCAGCCATGACAAATGGTGGAATTTGAATTCAATAAAAATAACTATGGAATTAAGAGTTAATGATGACCATGAGGCCATTATTGATTGTCAAAGAAGCCCATCTGGTTCACTAATGTCCTTTAGGGAAGGAAACTACCATCCTTACTTAGTTTGGCCTACATGTGACTCCAGATCCACAGCAGTGTGGTTGACTCTGAACTGTCCTCTTGGGAAATTAGGGATGTATGATGAATATTGGCCTAGCCAGTGACACCCTTATCTTGTGAATAAATAAAGAAAAATAAATTCTGCTCATGATGCGCATGAGTGGGATTGTGAATGATGGTGATGTAAAGCACCTTTGAGGCAATTTAGATAAGTTGAGTTAAGTTGGCAGCTACTGTATAACCTGGATAAGTGTGAAGTCTTTCACTTCATTTGGAAAAACAGAATGATAGCCTATTATTTAACTGATGATATATTGAGAAATATTGATGTACAGAGGGACCTGAGTGTCTTTGAACACCAGTCACTGAAAGTAAGCACGCAGGTAGAACAAGCAATTAGAAAGGTAAGTGGGCTTCATCACATGAAGATTTGAGTACAGCAGCAAGGAAGTCTTACTGCAGCTATAAATGGCCTTCGTGAATTCATATCAGCCATGTTAGTCTCTTTACCTATGAAAGCATATACTTGCCACCAAGGGAGTGCACTGAAGGTTCACAACTGATTCTTGGATGGCAAATTCATCTAATGGCAAGGGATTGGATTGAATGGGCCTGCATTCTCGAGAAGAATGAGACAGGATGTTATTGAAGTATATCAAATTCTGACAGCACTCGGCAAATGGTTGCAGGGATCAAGGGTCCCCTGGATGGCGGTCTACAGAAAGAGATCATGGTCTCAGGTCTTGGTCTGAGATAAGGAGAAATTTCTTCACTCAAAAGGTGATAAATCTGTGGAATTCTCTACCACAGAAGGCTATAGTGGCCAAGTCACTGAATGTATTCAAGAAAGGAATAGACAGATTTCTATGAGCTAATGGGTCAAGGAAATGAGAGACTGTGGGAATATGGTGTCAGAAGAACATCAGCCATGATCATGCTGAAGGATGGAGATGGCTTGCTGGCTCAATACTCTTCTCCTCCTATTTTCTTTGTTTCAATGGGCACTATCTAATACGGGCCTGAGCAACATGAGCTAAGGCAGGATTTGTGATGTAATTGCATGAGAAATCCTATGTTGACATCCGAGTAACCCATTGAACCTTTTCTGCGTTTGCCTGAACATCACGGTGAATCCCTCACCAGGCTTCAGGTTCCTACCTTACTAAACATGCTGAGCAAGGCTGACGTTGAGAATCCTTGATGTTGGATGTCATTGGGATGAGGAAGCTGTCCTGGCCCATGACAGACCTCAGCTGCATCAGGCCCAATAAGCCAGACAGGAGCTGATTAACACGCAGTTCCAGTTGAGAGCTGGGTGCAGCAGACCATTATGAAATATAAAATTACTGCTGGCCAAGCTGCCTGTGTTGAACTGCTTTGTGAGGGTAACCTGCAGCCTCTACTTATTTTATTTCAATTTGCTTTTGGTGAGTGTATTTAAAAGCTCTTCTTTGAAATTATCAAATCCCTCACCTATATGTGATGTTCCCCTCCTGGACAATGTTAAGGTGTGGTTCTACAGATGGTATTGGGGAAACAGTAGTGACTTAGAGAGGGTGTTTGGATAGAAGCAACTAAGGACAGATAAACTACATGGCCTGGGTGTTTAACCAACAGTTGGGTGAGGGAGCGTTGTTTGTGTTAGGGAGTGTCAGCTATTATGCTGTGAACTGCATGGCTTTTTGGCTATGATGTCATTATGTTGCCAGTGAAGGATAATGCTAGGTTGCCAGTGTGTATCGGGGTACAAAATGGCTTTTCAAAAGTGGTGCAGGCAAAAGGAATGCTAATCTTTTGGAGATAATAGGAACTGCAGATGCTGGAGAATCCAAGATAACAAGGTGTGGAGCTGGATGAACACAACAGGCCAAGCAGCATCAGAGGAGCAGGAAAGCTTGACGTTTCGGGCCTAGATCCTTCATCAGACCCTTTTCTGATGAAGGGTCTAGGCCCGAAACGTCAAGCTTTCCTGCTCCTCTGATGCTGCTTGGCCTGTTGTGTTCATCCAGCTCCACACCTTGTTATCGCGTCAGTCTTTTGGACGTTACTGCCGTGACTGCTGTGCTGTCTTGTAAATGGCACAAGGTAAAATGGGATTAGAATTGGACATCAGGGTAACAATAGGAGTGGGATAGGTGGTTAATGGGGCTGGTTTGGTAACATACAGTGAGAAATCTCATTAGAATTCATGGTGAAAATCTCTCAAAGAAGTTGATGCAACATACACTTGGCAAAAAAAACCCCAAAGATTCACACTTTTATGTCAACAGGTAAAACCAAAACCAATTCACTGACTGCTGCATCCACCAGTAATGCCCACCTTCAGAGGGAGTCAGGCTTAGTCCTTAGAGAGAAGCAGCAAAGCTACCTGACTCCTGGAATCAGATACATTAACAGCCCAAATTACAGGCAAACGTAAGTCTACTTTCCTTGTCCCAGTTTGTGTTTCCCTCTCCTTCTCGCTATCATAGCCCAAGTTTCTTTCTCCTTCCTCACCTTATTTAGGATCTGAGGATGATTTTAATTGACTCTGTTGCCACTGACCACACAGTCTGAATGTAGGGGTGTGTTCCCAGCAGTGACAAATTGCTAGGGTAGTTTCTTCTGAGTGGCCTGTAGCAGTGCTCTGGAAAGCCATGGGTGGTAGGTTTGGGAATCCTGAACTCATTTCCCTTCTTACACAAATGAAATCCTTGTGAGTGGCTACAGTTCATGCTCCAGGTGTTTCCATGCACTCATCATCCATTCTGTCTTCCCCTTACTTTCCATTGTACCTTAACCCCTGTCGTCCCAACCTCGAGCTTGACTCGTTTTTTTAATTAATTCAATTCTAATCCATTTTTAGAATATGGTTGCATCACCCAGAAATCACTTTTTGTTTTCAGAGGCAATTGCTTAATTAATCCACAGATTCCATCCCTGAGTAGATTTGACTGCCAAACTGTAGATTTATTAATTAATATTTGTTTCCACTGCATTCTAGACAAATCCTTACCATCCTGTCCAAATAATGTACTGTAATGTAGAACTTACAGCTTTTCTCTTTATTTCACTACTTTTGTACCTAATCTATTTTACTACCTAAGATTTGTACTTAATTGCTTTGTACCTAAGGTGGTGCTGTGTATGGTGACGTTGTACACATTTCATTGTACTCCTGTACGTCTGTATTTGAGTACATGTGGCAAAAAACCTAGTTCTAATTCTAAGTTTACTTCACAGCTCTGTTCTGTGGTTTCTTTATTCTATATGCTCAAGATTCCCATTATGTCTTCTGTTCTTAGACTGCTAACTGTTCCTCGTTCATTGTTCAGAATGATCTCAGCTATCATCAGCAACCTTGTTGGTTTCAAAGGATACTGCTTTGGGCAATTATTTCAAATTGATTCAGTAAAAATCTTCCTTTTTGCTTGCTGTGCTAATTCCATCAGTTTGTGTAGGACTAAATCTCCCATTGTTGCCACTTTTTTTAAACTTACGTCTTTCCTTCAATGCACACATGTGTTTCCTCTGTTTGATCGTTACAGTCAACATATCACATTTCCACTTTTCTTAGTTCCACCTTGATTACGTTTCTTGAGATTTTTTTTCTCTCAAGATGGCACAATTCCTCCAAATGCCCCTTCACAAATTTTCACCTTTTTCTCCATTCGATGAGTCATATCTCCATATAAATTAAGTTCCCAATCTCGTCTGAACCCTACTAGGTCTTTATAGTTTCTGCTGTACTGATCTGTCCAGTGTCTCTGTGTTTGCATGTAGAAATAGAAGTTCGTTTTTGCAGTTGCTGTTAAAAACTTCACAACCAGAGATGAAGATGATATTCAGAGACTGATTGTTGGTTTTGACTGATTAACTAGAGCTCAAATATTAAAAATTGAGCTTGACACAACTGGGAATAGTCAAAAGATGAATTATCTGAAAAGGAGTTGCTGATGTTCATCATCTATAAATCAATACAGATGAAATGTCACCACAGAACCACCAAAAATTCATAATGTCTGGAGCTGTCTCAAAACACTGCTCCTGTAGTGAAAGCCTTTGGAAAAGATTTTGATCTCAGTAATTCTCATTTATTACTCCTGTGGAACTCTGTCAGAGTCGAGCCGTCAAATTTCAATTGTTTATAATGAAAACAGAAATTTCTAGAGAGGCTCAGCAGGTCTGGCAGCATCTGCTGAGAGAAATCAGACCTAACGCTTCATGTCGAGTGACCCTTCCTCGGAACTGAGTCCTGTGAACTGAAAAGTTAACTCTGATTTCTCTCCACAGCTGCTGGCAGACTTGTTAAGATTTTCCAGCAATCTCTGCTTCTGATTTCCAGCATTCACAGTTCTTTCAGTTTTTATTCAGTTAATTATTAGTTAATTAATAAGGGAGGTACAGTGGCTCAGTGGTTAGCACTGCCACCTTACAACACCAGGGACCCACATTCAATTCCACCCTTGGGTGACTGTCTGTGTGGAGTTTGCACATTCTCCCCGTGTCTGCGTGGGTTTCCTTCCATGGTCCAAAGATATGTAGGTTAGGTGGATTGGCCGTGCTAAATTGCCCGTAGTACCCAGGAACATTTAGGTTAGGTGGGTTAGACATGGGGAAATTAAGGGAATGCGTCTGGGTGGGATGGTCTTCAGAGGGACAGTGTAGACTCATTGGGCTGAATGGCCTGTTTCCATATTGTAGGGATTCTATGATAATTATACATTAGTCAAGCAAAATAGAGCTGGTCATGGAAAAGCAGCTGATCAACAGCTTACATTCATCTGTTTAATTGTGTGGCAGGGCCAGGGAGTCAAATGTTTGCAAAGATCTTCTTTATGTGATTAATCAGTCTGGGTACAGCTTATAATAATCTTACATTGAGAACAAGGCCAATTGGCCCATCACATGTGTAGGCTCTTGCAAAAGCTATTCAGTTTATTCCACTCTTCCCATCTTCTTCTCCATATAAATCCCCAACTGAAGTAATACTTTAATGGTATTGCTCGATGTTATCTAAAATGTTCATGGTTTAGCTAGGACAAAGAAAAGGCGGAGTACTAGTCAAATTTTGTATGACTTAGACCACAACAGAAAGAAGACGTTCCAACTTAAAGGTCAAATCTTCCATTTATTTGACAGCTTTCTTAAGTGTTTTACCTTTTCTTGCATATATATGTCAAGAAGGAAGATTGGAATTCTATCCTTTGTGGTTTAATTATTCCTCAAGATGCCCACCCCACATTGCTGCTAAGAAAGTGATGGTGAGGTACCTTCTTCATCCCTGCACAGCCCTGATAAAGGTACTCTTGCCTTACTGCTTTTGGGAGTTCCAGTGATGGCAACCCCAGCATTCCTGTTAACCCAACGATGATGAAGGAGCACTGATAAATGCCCCGTCAGGATGGTAAATGTCAAAGGGGATCTTTAGAATATTTACTATCGTGAAAAATAGCTTATACTGTGGTTAAATGGACATGTCTGTTTACATTTTAAAAAAATTAACAGGGTAATAATGAAATTCGAGGTTACTTCAGGCATATTTTTTCAACTGTAGTAATTAACCTCCTGCTTCTAATGAGAAGAGGCAACATATTTAAATTACTTCTCTTCAGAACAAAAGAAAGGTAATAAATGAAGCCATGCCTACCCTCAGCTTGAGGGCAATTATTTCAATTAACAGTTACTCTGTGTATTTCAGATAACTCCCTGTTTATCAGTTTAGGCAGTAACTACAGATTAATTGGAAAACAGCTCTCCACATAAGAGAATAACAGCTAGAAATGAATAGATCCACCATACACTCAAGTGAGGTTCTAAATTACAGGAGTGCCTTTCCAATAGTTTTTGAACATTGTCCAACCCTGCAGCCTGTTCTGCAGCACAGAGCATGATCTAAGCTATTTTAGTTCTTCATAAAATACATGCATATAGCTTTTTCGACATGAAAATTCCTATGCTTGTAGTGGTGCCTATTTTTCAATTTCACTACGCATGACGTGGCAGGCAGGTGGATGAGTTGGTAAGTCGTTGAGCTGGCAGATGAATAAAGGTGACAAGTGGGTGAGGTGGTAGATGGATAGGACCAATCTGGGCAGACCAACTAGTGAAGGTATTTACTGACATCTTCAACCTCTCCGTCCTACGAGCCAAAGTCCCCACCTGCTTCAAGAAGGCCACCATCATTCCCACACCCAGGAAAACACATGCAGTGAGCCTTAGTGACTACTGCCCACCGGCTCTGACTTCAATAATCATGAAGTGCTTCAAGAGGCTAGTCGTGGCCCACATCAACTCCAGCCTCCCAACCTGCCTTGATCACCTACAGTTTGCCTTTGGATATAATAGATCCGCACAGGATGCCATATCCCTAGCCCTGCACTCATCCCTGGAACATCTGGACAAAGACACCTATGGCAGACTCCTGCTCATTGAAGGCGGCGCTGCAGTCAACACCATTATCCCCTCCAGGCTGATCTCAAAACTGCGTGACCTTGGTCTTGGCTCTACCCTCTGGAACTGGATCCTCATCTTTCTGACCCACAGACCGCAATCAGTGAGGATAGGTTACTGCACCTCCTTCACAATAACACTCAACACGGGAGCCTCCCCAGGATATGTCCCCAGGCCCCTACTGTACTCCTTGTGCACCTACAACTGTGTTGTCAAATTCTGAAGGAACGCCATCTACAAGTTCACTGATGACATCACTGCAGTGGGATGGATATCTAACAACGAAGAGTCAAACTACAGAAGGGAGAGAAGCGGGCTTGGTGACGTGATACAATGAAAACAGTCTCTCAAAGTCGCAAAACTAGAGGACTGATCATCGACTTCATAAAGAAAAGGAGGAGAACACACCCCTAACTACATCAACAGAACGGAGGGTGAGAGAGTGAAGGGCATCAAGTACCTCTGAGCGACAATAACCGATGACCTAGACTTCCCATGTAAATGCGACAATCAAGATCCATGGACTCTATTTACAAGGCTCGCTGCCGCAGAAAGGCGGCCTACATCATCAAAGACCCATCACACCACTGTAATGATCTCTGACGACCTCTTCCGTCAGGCAGAAGATACAGAAGCCTGAACACACATACAAACAGGTTCAGGAACAGCTTCTTTCTTGCTGTTATCAGGCTGTTGAATGGACTCTAGCCTCCAATGATGCAACCTGCACTGTAGTCTGTATGCCTGCAAGTCTTTTGATCTGTACGTCCTTTGCTTTCTGTGATCAGCCTATACTGTTCTTTAACAAAGCTTTTCACTGTATTTCCATACACATGACAATCAATCAGGATGTCATGCAGGTGAGGTGCTAGGTGAGTGAGGAGGCAGGAGGGTGAGGTGACAACTAGGTAAGTTGTCAGGAAGGTGAAGCGGTAGATGGTAGAGTTGGCAAGATGATAGGTGAGTAGGATGGCATGTGGGTGAGATGGTGAGTGGGACAGGTGGCAATTGAAAGGGAAGCCAGGGGGAGTAAAGGACGAGGGTATGCCAGTGGAGTGACTAACATGCTGGTTCTGTGATTATCCAGGATTCATCTGTCTATATTTCTATATACTCTGGGTAACCTTACAAGTAAGAACACCAGGACTGTCCAAAGTCTCCAACTCTAGATCAGATTCAGAAATATTTGCAGAGATCTCAGGCAAGAATGGAACTGTCCATTTGCTGGCACTTCCACTGTAGACCACCACATCAGGACTGCCATGGGGTATTGGCACATGTTACCATTCATACGTTCAGTCACTGACGATCAGAAGTATTTGGGTTTATGTTTGACCCGCTTAGACATGCTAAATGCCTTTTATTAAGCCTACCAAAATCCCTTAATACTGAAAAGTCGAAATCCACTTATGTGTAATCATTGCTACCCGCAACGGGAATGCTGTTCATAGGGTGAAGTTGAGTGAGAATTACGAAACCTCAATTTCCAATTTAATGCATATGATTCAGCACTATCTTCAGTAATAAACTTAAAAGCAGTGTGGCACAAGTGACAGATACTGGATTTTATCTACATTAGTCTGTAAGTTATAATTTATCATTTGCTTTCAATCCTATTGACCACGTCACCCTGGTTTCTGTAGGTTGTTTTGGACGTTATGTGAACTGGCTGATAGATCAAAACCAGTTTATGATGGCCCTGAGGTTCTGATTCATTTTGGATATTTGTAAGGTGTAAATCTTGATCATTTAAGAACCATAAATGTCTTCAATTCGTGACTTTCTGAATCAAAGGACTTCCAGAAACAAAAACCTTCTCTGTGTTTGAAAACTGTGAAACGGCAAGCGTTCGGTGTCATGTTAAAACTAAGTTTGTTGTTTCATATCTGCCTTTTTGAGATGTTCCATCTGATTTTTGAAATCGTCTGACATAAGTCAAAGCAATAAACCCCACAGCAGTTGAGTTAGCCCCATGTCTAAGGTTTAGAAGTAGATGTAGGGTCAATAATTTGCAGCAATCTTTTGACAATCAGCTGTGGTCAAAAGACCTCTGATGAATTGTGACTACCAGACGCAAATTAACCATTCCACCATCAACAGCTAAGACACATTCAGGACTGGTTTGATATGGTATTAGCATTAGCAAATCTACATCCACAAGCATCCAATCCCTCCACCAGTGGTGCTCAGTAGCAGCAGTGTGTACTATCTACAAGATGCACTGCAGAAATTCACAAAAGACTTTCAGACAGCACCTTCCAACCCCATGACCACTTCCATCTAGAAGGACAAGGGTAGTAGATACATAGGTTCATCACCACCTTCAAGTTCCCCTTCAAGCCACTCACCATCCTGCCTTAGAAATATATTGCCGTTCCTGCACTGTCACTGGGTCAAAATCATGGAATTTCTTCCCTAATGGCTATGCGGGTCATACTACAGCAGTTGGACTCCAGCAGTCCAAGAAAGCAGCTCACCACCACCTTCTCAAGGGCAACTCGGGATGGGCAATAAATTCTGGCCCAGTCGGCGACATCCACACCCCACAGATGAATTTAAAAAGTTCCCTCTATGTCCAATCTATATAATCCCACGCCCCCTTCATGGCTCTTATGTATATCCAGTAGCCACTCATTCAGTATTCACGATGAAGAACCTCAAGAGCCATGTCTTTCTAATGGAATGGAAAAGCTTCCAACAAACCAAAAAAGAAGGGTCTAGGCCCGAAACGTCAAGCTTTCGTGCTCCTACGATGTTGCTTGGCCTGCTGTGTTCATCCAGCCCTACACCTTGTTATCTCGGATTCTCCAGCATCTGCAGTACCTTTTATCGCTGTCAATCATGTACACTTCATACGGAGATAAATTTTCTCATTCAAAAGAGCCTCTCAAAAAAGTAAAATCCCCTCAAATAATCAAACGTGCAGTGAAAACAAACATCTATTCACTAACATTAAAGACTGATAATCCTCATAAAACTGTCAGTCAACAAGTCTGCATGGCTCTCTGCTGAAATAAGTGGTACCAGAGGTTTTGAAACTCAGCAATCATTCATAATACCCCTGGTAACCAATACAAATAATTTGAGTTCTAGACAATGGAGCCTATTGAAAATGCAAAGCAGATGGATAGTTCTTTTTTTCTCAGCTATACCCAGATATCTGTCAATCAATGCACTCCGGGAACTAGTGTCCACATTGTTTTACTCCTCGATGGAAAGATGCAGGTCTTTTTATTTAAAGGGTTGTGGACATTTAAATCACTTCAGATCATAACACTCAGAGTTCCCAAGGACACTTTTTTCTGTTTTAAATGCATAACGTACTTTTTGCAATACTGATCAGTGTAATGTCAACTTTGGAGGACATAGTTGTATAAACAATTGCAGCAGTAAAAGTACAAGTAATCGAGCTTACAAGATACCATCTAACTGTAGAAACCAAAAAGCAGGTTATTTTGTGTATTTCACAACCTATAAATGATAGAATTCCAAGAACAGGTGACTTCTGTTTGGGACCCAGACTGCCCTTCCCACTTATGTATTTTGTTGATGATTCTGTGGAGCTGCTGGGGTTGTGTATTTTTATAGTGCAGTCTCGGATCCACAATGTTTCAGAGATGGCTGGAGGGATTAGACTCAGTAATATCATTCGCAGTCCCTCCCTCGCAGACAAGAATGACTCTCTTCTACTCTCAGGGGGCGAGTCCGTCAGTGGTTTTACAGACTGATGACACTACAGCAGGCTCTGTTACATATGGGACAGGAAGTGGTTATAGGAAGGGGTGGCTGGGACATTGGTGTGGCAGTGCACTCCTTTCACTGTTGTCAACTGGCTTCCATTATTTCCCTTTTAACAAATCTGGACACCTTTCTGAATGTTCCTCCTCCACTTTGGATGCTCTTGAGCCAGTGATGCCCAGGTGTCTGTGGAAATGCTATACTTCGCCTGTGATGCCTTGACGGCATCCCTGAAGTGTCTCCTCTGTCCACCTAGGGTTCGTCTGCCATTTTGAAGCTAGGAGTAGAGCATCTGCTTGGGAGTCTTTGTGTTGGTCACGCAGATGATGTGTCCAGGCTATCGCAACTGATCAAGGGTAGTCAGTGGCTCAATGCTGTTGATGTTTGCCTGCTCAAGGACAGTGCTGTTAGTGCATCTTTCTTCCCAGCAGATTCACAGGATTTTGCGCAGGTAGCGTTGGTGGTACTGCTCCAGCACCTTGAGGTGTCTGCTGTAGACAGTCCATGTCTCAGAGCTGAATGTGTGTGTGTGTGTGTGTGGGGTAGGGGGGGGGCACGGGGTGGGGTGAAGGAAGCACCCCTCCGTGAGCCATGATCTTGACACCAGATCTAGATGTTGTTGTCCTCAAACACCCTGTTCCTCAGGCAACTGAAGGGGGCACAGGTACACTGGAGATGGTGCTGAATCTCTTCATCAATAGCTGCTTAGGCCAACAGGACATTCTTGGGGTATTGGAAGTGGTTAAAATTCTCTGAAACCACTTGGTGGCCCTTGATGATCGAGGGTTGGACAACCCATCTATAGAATGGAGCTGGCGAGAGCAGGATTGCTATATCTGGGGTAGCTGCTCACAGCTTTACGGCACACCTGTAACACTTGTTAAATCTGAAATGCACCTTCATCAGCGCTTCCATGTTCATGGAAATGGGAGGTCAACTCCAGGTTAATAAAGGACTGATGTTAGGGATGAGCCAGTGATATTCATCCTGGTAAAGAATATACAAAGAAACAAAATAAAATGCTGAAATGAATCACACCGACTGCTAAAGTAAAATCCCACTTAGTTCAAGTGCAATTATTCTGAACCCAGTAGGGAATACCATGTAAGATACTCTATGTTTAAGCATATCTGAGGAAACCTTGTAATTACTGAAATAATAACAATGCAAAACAGCTACTATCAGAAAGGCGAGGATTGGTTCAAATAGGGATCAATCCATTTTGTCAAACATCTGTTGAACAAACACGGGCAGGAAAACGCCACAATAACACCACAATAAACATTTGTAATAGGACTTACCATAGACCATGGGTAGATTAATCTACTTTCATTCCAATTCCCATTAGTTGTTAATTGATTCCAACCGAGTGGAGAGATTGAAATCAAGGCACAATGTATATCTAAAAACCGAAAGAAATGCGGATGCTGGAAATCCAAAACCAAAACAGAAATTGGTCGGAAAGCTCAGCAGGTCTGGCAGGATCTGTGGAGAGAAATCAAAGTTAACATTTCAGATCCAGTAACCCTTCCTCTGAGAGTTTTTGTTTCACATATATTTGTGAAGAGTGTTTAGTGACCTTCCTGAATCCTATCCATTGCATTCTCCCACGCATTGTCACAGCTACTCTTTATACATTTGTTTTAGTTTCTAATTAACCTGTCTAGAGAGGGTAGTACACACCTCTGGAGCAGGTCAGATTTGAACCTGGACCTTCTGATTTAGAGGTAGGGCACAACTACCGTGCCATAAATGCCCATCTGTCTATACATTTTTCTTATTCATTCACAGGTTGTGTGTGTCACTGGCTCGGCCCACGTTTATTACCCATCCCTAATTTAGTTAAGAGTCAACCACATTGCTGTGGGTCTGAAGTCACACATAGGCCACACGGGGAGAGAATGGCAGTTTCCTTTCCTAAAGGACATCACTGAACCAAATGGGTTGTTACAATATTTGGCAACAGTTTTGTGGTTAATATTATTCTCTTAATTTCAGGTTTTCATTGAATATAAATTGCATCTCTGTCATGATGAGATTCAAAACTGGGTCCCCAGAACATTACTGGGTCTCTGGATTAATAATCTAGCAATATTCCATTCGGCCATCACATTCCCTCTCGGTAGTGTCGTATGTCAAACCACGTTTAGTGCTTCAACAATGTCCTTCATAAGATTGGAAGTGGGGATTTTTACTGATCATTTTATGACGTTTGGTCCCACGCATAACTCCTCTGACACTAAAAGAAGATCCGTCCATGTTCAGCAAACCATTGACAATAGTGAATTATGGGCCAATGAGTGACAACTAACATTCATGTTGCACTGACTTTCAACAAATGATCAATAATGACCAAACAACAGGGAATTTAACCTAGATCCATTCACATTCAATGCTTTTTAGCTTCTTGGATTCTCTGCAATTAACATCCACAGGGTTACCATTAATTAATTGAATTGGAGCAGCCATAGAAATACTGCACCGACAAGATTAGAGACTGGGAATTCTGCCTAAAGTGACTCACTGATTCTCTAAAGCCTGCCCACCATCTACAAGTCACAAATCAGGAGCGTGATGGAATATTGCCGCTTGCCTGGATGAGGGATGCTCCAACAACATTCAAGAAGCTCAACATCATCCAGGACAAAGCTAGACAAATCTAATTGATCAGTCCCATATCTTCCATATTTGTCGTTTATTCCCTCCACCACCAGTGCACAGTGGCAACAGTGTACAAATACACTGCAACAACTCTTTCAGGCTCCTTTAACAGCACCTTTCAAACCCATGGCCACTACTACCTAGACGAATAAGGACAATATATACTATGAGAATGCCACCACTTGAAAATTTTCACACCTTGCGTTGAACACCATCTTGACTTGGAGCTCCTTTTCCATTCTTTCACAGTGTGTGTTTCAAAATCCTGGAATTCCCTTCCTAACAGCATTGTATGTATATGCACACCAAATAGACTGCAGAGCTTCAAGAAGTCAGTTCACCACCAGCAAGGGCATCAAGCATCTTAACAGCAATGACAAATCACAAATAAATGCTGCCCTTAATAGTTATGGTCATACCACAAATTAATTTGTGTTGATTTGTTCAATGCTTGATGGTGATTATTACTGACGAATGGTACATTGTTCAGCTATTCACAAAGCCCATACTTATGAAGCGTTCAGTTCAAATTTAATGAGTTGAATGAAAACAGAACTGGAGCTCAACATTTTGCCTAACTGCACTGCGTCTAGCAAATCTTTGCTCATTTTCCCCAAAAATCGACCCGAGTATTATATTTGTGATTATGTTCTGTATCTCCATCTTCATACCTTATTAAACAAAATCTACACCAAGTTAGGAAGAGAGGAAATGAGACATAAGTAGACAAGGAGGAATTGATGTTTTGCAATAAAAGCCAATATGCCATTTGCCAAAGAAAAGCTATTGCAAGAAGATTTGAGTAAACATCTTGATGCTATTGTAACAAGCCTTGGACAAGCCTTTAAGCTTAATATCTGCGATGTTTTGGTTCAGAACTTTATTTCTTTATTCTTAAGAACCTTCAGCCATAGCTTGTAATAAATCATTGATATTGTCTTAAATCTAAAACTTTGCTGCAAGATACTTTAAAATTTCCAATAAAAAAAATACAAAGGGGGATTCAATGAGCTAGATTAATTCATAGGTCATTGACCACACTATGGGAATGGCTGGTGATCATGCAGAACATATACCATAATCTACCCCAGGGTATATACACAATGATTACATCAGTGAGCTGTAAGCACAGTTGGCATATAAATGAACCCCTCGATACCCTTTAATGTTTTTCAAAAAAAGATTACTGAATGAATCAACTATTCTGGTCACACAATTCTGCTGCTTATAAAACATTTGGGTTTTTGTATCACACAGCAGCGTTATTACTTAAAAATATTGAGAAAAGCCAGTAGAATGCCAATTCATCTAAAAAGTTCGCAGAATAATGAGATGACATCAACACCGGACCGTGTTGTTTTATAAAAGGGGAGACACTGCACAGAGATCCACACAAAATGCGTACAAAAGATCATCATCCACATTCACCACTGCTATCACATGGAGCTTTGAAGGTTGTAATACACTGCCATCTCATGAACCTCTTATAGCATGCCATTTATTCACAAAAATAAGATGACAAAAGGTTCAGGGTTTCTCGGACAGGCCCCATGAAGCAAACACCATACTAAGGTTAAAACAAATAACAACGATCTGAAACAATATTTGCAGAAAAAAAAAACCTTAATAAGTCACTGTGTAGCACTGTTCAGGCCTGTAGCTGGGTTCATTCATAGAAGATTGCTTGCCTTTTTAAAATCATAGAATCCCTAATGTAGAAAGAGGCCTTTCAGCCCATCGGGTCTGCACCAACCCTCCAAAGAGTATCCCATTCAGACCCATCCACCATAATCCTGCATGGGGTTTTTACCATGGCTAACCCATGGACACTTTGGGGTAATTTTTAGTGTGACCAATCCACCTTACCTGCACAACTTTGAACTTCTGTATCGTTGGTTGCCAGAAGGCTAACTAAGATGGTGGCTGCTGCCATGTGACCTTCACAAAAATTTGAATCATGTTCCATTGAAGACATTGGCTGTTTGAAAACAGCCCTTCTCCCATTGGTGGTTCTTAAGCTTTGTTCTCGTCAAGGCCTAATTTACATTCTCATGAATCGTCAATGAACCATCATTATGTTCTGGCAAAATGACAATGAAACATAATTCAATTAAGGATCTTCTTTCATTTTTCCTGAAGACATTCTCTGAGATCCACAATTCATTTTGGGTCTGGAGTCATTCTCAAACAGCCTTTTCTGAGGCTTCATTTTCTAAATATACAGTAACCTTTCCAACAGTTTTCTTTCACCGTAAATGCATAGATTGTAATTATACAGTCATCACCTTTCAATCTGTTGTTTTTCTGCATGGGTGTTAGTCTCAATGTCCAACTTGTGAGGCCCATCTTTTAAGCAGAAATTTCTACGCTTTCTGCTTGAATGTGTAAATTTGAAAATTCATGCCTGAAAACTCTTTTGAGAAATTTGGTGCCACAAGAGGGTGGGCATCAGGCCAACACAATCGTAAGTTCTTGAACCAAGCTAAGATAAATGTTTGAGATAACAAGGTGTAGAGCTGGATGAACACAGCAGGCCAAGCAGCATCAGAGGAGGAGGAAAGCTGACGTTTCGGGTCTGGACCCTTCTTCAAAAATGGGGGAAGGGAAGGGGGTTCTGAAATAAATAGGGAGAGAGGGGGAGGTGGATAGAAGATGGATAGAGGAGAAGATAGATGGAGAGGAGACAGGCAAGTCAAAGAGGCGGGGTTGGAGCCAGTAAAGGTGAGTGTAGGTGGGGAGTTAGGGAGGAAATAGGTCAGTCCAGGGAGGACGGACAGGTCAAGGGGCGGGATGAGGTTAGTAGGTAGGAAATCGGGGTGCGGCTTGAGGTGGGAGGAGGGGATAGGTGAGAGGAAGAACAGGTTAGGGAGGCGGGGACGAGCTGGGCTGGTTTTGGGATGCGGTTGGGGGAGGGGAGATTTTGAAGCTTGTGAAATCCACATTGATACCATTGGGCTGCAGGGCTCCCAGGCCGAATATGATTTGCTGTTCCTGCAGCCTTCGGTTGGCATCATTGTGGCACTGCAGGAGGCCCAGGATGGACATGTCGTCTGAGGAATGGGAGGGCGAGTTGAAATGGTTCGCGACTGGGAGGTGCAGTTGTTTATTGCGGTCCGGTTCGCAAGTAGCCTGAAATTGGATTCTCCTGTGAGGCAAGTATCAAGAGGATTGCTACGGTGGAATTTCTGACCATTTGCAGCTGTCCTTTCTCATTTCCTGCCTTCACAATGCTTTTCTCTGAAGACCTAAGGTTGAGTCTGAAGGAAGGCTCAGAATGCACTCTGTTCTGCCTGAATCTCAAGCCAGACAAAGAACTGATACCATTGGCATCACAGCATGTTATAACTGGCATCAGGGTCAAATGTGTGTACACTGAATTCATTGTAACAGATGACAATTTTTGTTAAGAAAGGGTACAAAAACAATGTAGTGAAAGCTGGCTATCCTAGTGCAGTGCTTACATTGAAAGAGTATGCTGTTCTTGGAGTACCATTAGAAAAATTAATTAATGCTTTAAATAGTTAATAATGAATAAAGATGGATTCCTGCGCTGTTCAAATGAGCACCTATTTTAATCTTCTCACACTGAGGGAAAAATTGCAACTTTAAATTATTTGGGGACTTAGTCTTCCCTGCGCCAATTTTGTTATTCCATTTGAACGCTTCTCTAATGTTAGCGTGGCAAGATTAAAATGGAATTAAATTTCAAAGTAAGAAAGGGGAGAGAAGAGTAAGTGATCAGTTTCTATCTCTCCCTCTAACTTTCTCTTTCTCTGTACAATGAATATGGTGCCGCTGGGAGTGAATTGCAGGGAGCGCTGTTTTTATAATTTGGGGTGTTATCAGCTAAGTGTGATGATCGATGTGTTGCAGAATTCGCACACTAACAATAACAATGAGTAAACAACTGTGTTCATCTTTTTTAACCAAAATGATGATTAGAAAATTCTTTCTGCATCACACCATGAAACTGATGTGTATACACGGAAGTCAAGTGTATCAGGCATTGTTGCATATCATTTAATTTGTTGTTTAAACTGTGTGGTGTATATCAAGTGTATTTAACACAGAAACGTAGAAGATAGAAGCAGGAGGAGGCCATTCGGCTCTTCAAGCCTGCTCTGCCATTCATCACGATCATGGCTGATTGTCCAACTCGATAGCTTAATCTTGCTTTCCTCCCATAACTTTTGATCCCATTCGCCTCAAGTGCTGTATCTAGTTGCCTCTTGAATACATTCAATGTTCTGGCATCAACTACTTGCTTTGGTAATGAATTCCATAGCTTCACCACTCTTTGGGTGAAGAAATGTTTCCTCATCTCCATCCTAAATCGTCTACCCTGAATCCTCATACTGTGACACCTGGTTCAGGACATACCCACCATTGGGAACATCTTCCATGCATCAACCCTGTCCAGTCCTGTTAGAATTTTATAAGGCCCGATGAGATCCCACTTCATTTGTCTGAACTCTAGTGAAAACAATCCCAACCTAGTCAGTATCTCCTCATATGTCAGCCCTGCCATCCCCAGAACCAGCCTGGTAAACCTTCGCTGCACACCCTCCAGAACAAGTGCATCCGTCCTCAAAAAAGGAGACCAAAATTGCACAAAATATTCCAGATGTGGTCTCACCAAAGCCCTGTACAACTGCAACAACATATCCCTGCTCCTGTACTCAAAATCTCTCACAGTGAAGGCCAGCAGACCATTTGCCTTTTTTACTGCCTGCTGTACCAGCATGTTTACCTTCAGCAACTGGTGCACAAGGAGACGCATTTCCTGCTGCACACTCCCCTCTCCCAATTTACAGCCACTCAGGTAGTAATCTGCCTTCTTGTTTTTGCTTCCAAAGTGAATAACCTCACATTTATCCAAATTATACTGCATCTGCCTTTGAGTTGCCCATTCACACAACCTGTCAAGATCATGTTGAAGGATCTCTGCATCTTCATCACAGTTCACCCTCTCACCCAACTTGGTACCATCTGCAAATTTGGAGACATTTGGAAATATTTTGTTCCCTTATCCAAATCAATAATATATATTGTGAATAGCTGGGGTCCCAGCACTGATCCCTGTGACTCCTCACTAGTTACTGCCTGCCAATTTGGAAAGGACCCATTAATTCATACTCTTTGTTTCCTCTCTGCCAACCAGTTTCCTATCCATCTCAATACACTTCCCCCAATCCCATACACTTTAATCTTGCACATTAATCCCTTACGTGGGACTTCATCAAACGCTTTCTGGAAGTCCAAATATACTACATCGACTGGCTCCCCCTTGTCAACTCTATTAGTTACATCTTCATAAATTCCAACAGATTTGTCAGGCATGATTTCCCCTTCATAAATCTGTGCTGACTCTGTTTGATCCTGCCACAGCTTCCTAAATGAGCTGCTATAAAATGCTTGATAATTGATTTGAAAATTTTCCCCACTGCCAATGTTAGGCTCACCAGTCTATAATTCCTTATTTTCTCTCTACCTCCTTTTTTCAAATATTGGAGTGACATATGCCACCTTCCAATCTGCAGGGACTGTTCCAGAGTCTACAGAATCATGGAAGATGATCACTAATGCATCCACTATTTCTAGAACTACTTCCTTAAGTACTCTGGGATGTAGATTATCAGTCCCTGGGGATTTATTGGCCTTCAATCCCAACAATGTTCCCAGCACAGTTTCTCCACTAATATTGGTCTCCCTCAGCTCTTCCCTCTCACTAAATCTTGCATCCTCCAACAATTCTGGTATCTGATTTGTGTCATCTTTTGTGAAGACAGAACCAAAGTATGTAATGAGTTCCTCAGCCATTTCTTTGTCCCCTTTCTGTCTGTCTTTAGCAATCTCTTGCTTTTCACATACCTATAGAAACTCTTAGTGTCAGTCTTTATGTTCCCTGCAAGCTTACTTTTGTACCGTAGTTTCCCCTTCTTAATCAATCCCTTGGTCCTTCTTTGCTGAATTCTACACTGCTCCCAATCCTCAGATTTATTATTTTTCTTGACCAATCCGTATGCTTCTTCCTTCGATTGGATACTATCTCTAATTTCCTTTGTAAGCAATGGATTGGCCCTCTTACCCATTTTGCTTTTGCGACAGAGAGGAATAAACAGTTGTTGCAGTTCCCCCATGTGTTCCTTGAATGTTTGCCATTGCCCATCCCCTGTCATCCCTTTATGTTACTCTCCCCAATCAATTAAGGCCAGCTCATGCTTCATATCCTCATAGTTTCCTTTATTCAGGTTCAGCACCCTAGTCTCCGAATCAACTACCTCACTTTCTAGCTTGATAAAAAATTCTATCATGTTATGGTCGCTCATCCCCAAGGGGTCTCGCACAGCTAGATTAGCAACGATTCCCTTCTCATTACACAGTACCCAGTGTAAGATGGCCTGCTCTCTAGTTGGTTCCTCCACATATTGGTCAAGGAAACCATTCCATATACATTCCAGGAATTCCTCCTCTATGGCTTTGTGGCTAATTTGATTTGCCCGATCTATGTGCAGATTAAAATCACCCGTGATCACCGATATTCCCTTCTCAGATGCATCTCTAATTTCCTATTTAATGCCATTTTCGACATCACCACTGCAGTTTGGGGGTCTATATATGACACCTACTAATGTATTTTACCCCTTAGAATTTCTCAACTTGACCCATACAGACTCCACATTGTCAGAGCTAATATCCTTTCTCACTATTGTGTTAATTTCCTCTTTAATCAGCAATGGCACTCTGCCACCTTTTCCTTTTTGCCTGTCCTTCCTAAATACTGAATACCCTGAGACATTCAGTTCCCATCCCTGGTCTCCCCTGCAAACATGTCTCTGTAATCCCAGTTATATTATACCCATTTACATCTATCTGCATGATTAACTCATCCACTTTATTGCACTTTATTTGGTGCTGATGAAAGAAATTACGCACCTTACAGACTTTGTATGACTGTGTGAAGTGCGTGACAATGAATCACTCAGCTATTTTGCATCTCTTCTAAATGAGTTGACTTCAACTATTGCCATATTATTACGTTATTACTGGGTTTTTTTCCCTCTTGAAAGTCAAATTAAGTTTTATAAAAAGGACAACAAAAACCTCACCATCCTGAGTGATGACTCAGCAGCATAGAATCATCGAGTCATACTGCACAGAATCAGACACTTCAGTCTAACTAGTCCACGCTGACCATGTTCCCAAGCCAAACTTGCCTGCATTTGGTCCCTATTCCTCCAAACCTTTCCTATTCATGTATTTAAAAGTGTCTTTTAGAATTGTAACTTTAGCTGCATCTACCATTTCCTCTGGAAGTTCATTCCACACACCAACATATCTCTGTGTAACAGAGTTGCCCTTCATGTCCTTTTTTAAATTTGTCTCCTCTCACCTTAGATTTGAACTGCCCCACCGTAGAGAAACTGTTCACCTTATTTATGCCCCTCATGATTTTATAAACCTCTATAAGGTCGGCATTCCAGTATGACTTGCCTCTGGGCACAGATTGGAGCCCTGTGGCTGCTTCCACTCTGATATAGAGAATACTTACAGGTTTGTTGTCCTTTCTAAAGCTTGCTTTCCCAATGAGGCAGAACCAGTTTCGTGTCAGTTTGCAAGTCATCATCTTGCTTTTGGAACAAACAGTATTCCAAAACACTTGGCACATCTCCAGTAAGAGAGAGACATTCCATGTGAAAACTATGAAAAATTATTTAGAAACATCAAGAAAACAAGATAAGATTAGAAAGAATTCCGATCCAGGCCCCTCCAATTGGCCATATGCAACTCTGGAATATTTGTTTGTTACATTGCTAACTGCATATACACTCCATGCTGAACTATCACTGTGTAAAAAAATGGGGTGAATGGCTCAAGCACATTGTCATCTGGATGAAGCAGTATCTCCAGTAAAACAGGCAAGACTTAGGGAATGGGCACAGTAATGGAGAAATAAGTGGTAACTTGCTCAGTAACTCAATATAACAGGGGTGCACAGTTCTCCTGTGATACAGGTAACAGGGGGAGATTTTATAGGCAATGTGCTGTTATTCATTTAAACTACCTTGTTTGCAAAAAAATGGAAACAAGATAAAAACTGAGATTTTAGTTAATGTTTTTGGATTGAAAAATTGATTTTAATATTTCTCAGTGGAACGTTGAAGCTGAACATGATATTCAATCTATGATAATGTATCCATTCAGTGGGAACATTGGCCTGGATCAAGATCATCACCAGTTAGAGTGTAAACTATTTCATGCAGGTTACTGAAAAATAATCTTCAGTTTTTTCTCATAGCCTTTTTTTTCTTTTTCTCCCTTTGTCCTTTGTCTATGTGTCATTCTCTCGTCACTTGCACCTTCTCCATTCTGTTACAGACATTTCCATCAGCTTGCTTGCAGTGATACTTATTTTCTGTGGACTGGCCCTGGTGGCGGTCTTTCTCTTCGTATTCTGGAAGCTCTGCTGGGTTCCCTGGAAGAATAAGGTTCTCTCGAACACCTCCGTTCCTGGGGACACGGTCAACAACGCCAGCACGGAGCACGACAAAGAGATGACGGACAAACCCAAGGAGTCCACATCCATGAGCTTCCTTGAAGCAGCCATGAAGATCAGTCACACATCACCTGATATCCCAGCAGAGGTTCAGATGTCCATGAGAGACCACATCCTACGCCACACACGGATACAGAGACAGACAACAGAGCCAACCTCTTCCTCCAGGTCAGTGTCTCAACTTTGGCACCAGAGGTATAATGTGCATGCATATCTGCTGCCTTGCTTGCATTTAAAAGCCAATCTTTGTTGAACCAGAGTTTCTGTAGGCTTTAAACTGTTAATTATGTGTGTAAAAAGGAAGCATCATGCCTAGACGAACATCGTTAATCTCCTACTGTGCAGCATATCTAGATTGATCGTATGAGGTTGAATCAATCACTGGAGATGGCTAACATGCCTCAACATTGGAGATACGACAGAGTAGATGGGCTGTGAAGGGGGAGATGAAAAAGTATCTGGGCCAGGCAACAACTTCATGGTCCTCTATTTAAATTGGAACTGATTTTTAATGTTTTTTTTAACATGGAAAAATGGTAAATCGGCCCAAAATGACTGTTTTATATTTAACCTGGGAAGGGAAATTAAAAAGTTTTGAGAACACAAGGGACACAGCCAGAAGTTTCCAAATGACCCGTTGTGTAGCGAATTAGAAACTATCTCATTTATGTTTACAATGTGGAGAACCAATAACAGGTTTGCGGAGAACAGAGGAAATATCGACCTTCACCTTTGTCCAGATTAAAGGGTGATGTGCATTTCGCTGTACAGAATGCTGCACTGACTGTTTTACTTTCTTTAAAACACAAATGAAGGAAAGAATAAGCCATATGAGCAAGTTTAACCAAATCATATTGAAGACAACTCACCACCACTCTTCTTAAGCGTAACCAGGGATGGGCAACAAATGCTGGGCCAGCTAGTGACCCCCATGTCTCATGACAGAATTAAAAGAAGTTTATTTCAAAGCTGTGTAGTAACTTGATAAAGGATTGATCTTTTGTCGCACTCAATACTTTAAGGACTAGCATCCCAGTCTTTAATGTTTTCTCATTAGAGCGATTTACACATTATTGATGTGCGTGGCCATTTTTCATGCCGTGCTGTCTGATGCTCTTTTTTTCAAAGGACGTATGATTTCAAGACTGTTCTCACTTCAGAACAGGTCAGAAGCGATCTGCTTCGACAGTGCCACCTATGGGCATTGTACAGAACAGGAACAATGTTTGGATATTTTGACCATGGAATTCAGAATCCCATTTGAATCATTTTACCTGGGACCAGGTCAGTTATGTGACTACCAGAAATTTGGATAAATTCCTCTTCCATTTCTCTCTTGTGCTGATCCACTCTCTGGGGGTTTCCAGAGATGGTAGGACTACTCTGTGAAGACAAATTAGCTCAATTAGCTGAGGGGTGACCTTATAGAGGTTTATAAAATCATGAGTGGATATGAATAGGGTGAATAACAAAGGTCTTTTTCCTCAGATAGGGGAGTCCAAAACTAGAGGGCATAGGTTTAAGGTGAGAGGGGAAAGATTTAAAAGGGGTCTAAGGGGCAACTTTTTTACACAGAGGGAAGGGTGCGTGTATGGAATAAGCTGCCAGAGGAGGTGGTGGAGGCTGGTACAATTACAAAAAGAAGGCACCTGGATGGCTATATGAATAGGAAAGGTTTAGAGGGATATGGGCCAAATGCTGGCAAATGGGTCTAGATTAATTTAGGATGTCTCATCAGTGCAGACAAGTTGGTTGAAGGGCTTCTTTCCATGCTGCACTTCTCTATGACTCCATAACTGTGCCTGTGTTCACTGGAGTTTAGAAGGAGGAGAAGAGATCTGATCCAAACATGTAAAATTCTAATAGGGCTGGATACTCTAGATGCAGGAAGGATGTTTTCCCTGATTGGAGAGGTCACAATCTCAGTATACAGGGTAGGCTGTTGAGGACTGAGATGAAGAAACATTTCTTCAATCAAAGGGTAGTGACTGGAATTCTTTACCACAGAAAGTTGTGGATGCCAAATCCATGACGATATTCAATGAAGAGATAGCTTTTTCTTAGAAAATAAAACCAATTTCGGGCATGAGGAGAAAGCAGGAATATGGTGTACTCCACCTAATTTTTATGTTTCTGTCAAAGATGAAGTCAGGAAGCCTGTGGTAAAAGCTTAAGACTGAGAGGAATGGTTCTTTCAGCTCAAATTCACAACTTGCTTTGGGAAGTAATTTTAAACTGCTTTGGAGTCCATTGAGCTTATTCTCAACTTCTTGCCTGTGGGGCAGTGTAGAAATTATCAATGTTGCAGTGATTTCTGAGAAGGAACAGCAGCTTGGTCCAGGCCAACATTGACAGGAGCAGCAGCCTTCTGAGAGACAAGGGAAATCTAATCAAAACCTGGTGACTGATAAAATGGGGAACCTTAGCACAGAGACACAGGAGAGGCACAGTATTAGAACAAGCTATTAAAAACTAACACTGCCCTCTGATTTACATGTAAAACCTTTAGAAATACAGACAGAATGACATAAATTTCCTGTTGCTTCACAAGTTCCCCTTACATTGACAACTCCTGAAGCCCAGAATCTTCATCCAATTGAACAGAGCTTGCAGTGTTCCGCCTCTCTGACAGGGACTTTCTACCATTGTCCCTGTTTCACCAACTTCTCCCACTCATACGTAATGTGCTGCTCACCATTTGAGGTCCTATCTGTTTGAGATGCTGGGCCTCACGAGATCTATGTTTTGGAAGGACAAGCAGGGGTCATGCCGCAGTGCATCCTCAGAGTGCTGGGCTTCCTCTGAACAGTCCTCAGTTACCTTCCCCATCTCCTCCATCAGGGTCCGGTAACAGCTTTTGGGAGGTAAAAGCTACTGTTGATGTTAAAATATGAGGTGAAATAGGGCTCTCTGATTTGATTGAAAAGAGGACTCGATAAAGATTTTTAAAGAGTCCTTCAATGTGAGTGAGCATGGCCATTTATTTAAACACAGTAAAATACTAACATAGTTACAGGTCAAGACTTCAACGTGACCGTGAGGCTACTGGAGAAAACTATCTACTAGAAGTCATGTGATCTTACATCACTTCCAAATGATGCTGTTGACTATCTTATTTACATGTTCACATTAACTATTGGAACTCTGCAAGTTCCAACTTAGCATAGTGATCATTCTATTTCAAGTCTTGGTGTCTTCAATTGAATGTGAATGTTAGTCAAAAGCTTTATCTGATACAATTCCCAGTCTTTAGATCAACTTAGTCACTCCTTCACCAATGCCCAACAGTAATGCCACCCTGTCTTCCCCATTGCTGTGAGGGTAGTCATGGCTGCTCATCCACTCTTGTTGTCTGCCTCTCCTTTGGCTAGGACCCTTCTCCTGGAATGAGAAAAAGGCAGAGAGAGATACAACTTTATAGTGGCACTAACATACAGAAAAGGACCATAGAGTCATAGAGTTGTACAGCATGGAAACAGACCCTTTCGTCCAACTTGTCCATGCCCAACCAAGTTTCCCAAACTAAACTAGTCGGCAGTGACTGGAGCAGGGACTCCTGGCTTCATAGGCCTGATGCATGGATTTCCTGGAATTGGCCACTTGAATGAAATAGCAAAATGTCCTCACTGGTCTGAAAGCCAGTGAGCAGTCATAAAGAGAACGGTGTATATCTTAAGTATTTGGCAGCCACCTGGAAGTCTACCTACTTTGAGGGCAGGGCCGTGATACTATGGCACCATGAAACAGGCAACCTCTATAATTTGAGAGCTTTGGGTCTACAGAATATCAAGTGGCCCAGATCCCAAAATGAGGGTGAGATGTTGGGCGTAAATGATTACTGAGGAGGTAGGGGCTGTACTGGGGAACAGCAGAACTATATTATTCTGCTTCCCATGACCTTACAAAAATAAACCTTTTTCTTGCTTTTTTGTAGGCTCTTCCTCTTTTGAGCTAATTCACGTAGATGGAGCAAGCATCTCACACCCTGAACTGTTGTTCTGTCAAATTACTTCAGATTCCTTCGTACCTCACCCACTCGCAGATAAAAGGCTTGGCCTGATTTCAGGCAGGTACTTGGGGCTGACAAGTCCAAGGTTCTCGTAAATATGATGGGTGCATAGGCTCACAACAGCAATTTCAACTCCAATACTGTCCCATTGATGCCAGTCAAGTTACAACTAGCTCCAAACTTAGTGAGGGAAGAGAAACCATTTCATCATTTTCTAAAAGACACCTACTCTTGAATTCAGTTACACTGCAACAACCTGGTACAACATGGTACAAGGCATACAGTAGGGAACACGCTTGTAAAAGCAGACATAGCACGGGTTTAACCTATGGTAATGGGTCTCTTCTACTTCCCTCCCCTCAAGCCGTGGCACCACTGTATCTGCCTCGTGGCCTGCTTCTGCCTTTTTATGATTCATGGCCCAATTGTAAAAGGATAGGAAGCAGTCAGATTAATACATCAAACGCTAATGGCTGAAAACTGATGTGAAAAATAACACCCTCTGCACACATCCATCCTGTGCTCTGAGAGAGTAAAAGCACAGAAGACTTGCTTTGGCTGTTTAAAATGCAGGTGCGATCTGTTCAGACTGAACTGTCGATGCGTTGCTTCAGTTTGAAGCAAACATAAATTACATTCTCTGCTGAGAGAACTCACAGCCCCCCACATCAACTTGTCCCATTGAAATGTGTGTCATTTGGATGCCTGTCTTTTCCTGCAGTTAAAATCTTTTATTTTACATATAAAACTCTCAAAAGTGTCCAGGTGGAAACAAGATGCATTCAGTTTCTGAAACTTATTTAATTTTTAAAATTTCTGTAATCCTGGAACAGACTGTTTGCCTTATGGGCGGATATCGTTTCAACTGCAGCATTTTCCTGGAGCTATTCATTATGTAGTATCTCCAACATGAAGAATGCTTCAGTGAGCCAGAAGTGATTCTGCAGTTCCCAACAGCATTCCAAGATAATGGAATCAGGGATTCAACTTTGAAGACTCTGGGATCTTCTAACAGTGTCGATGGAGTTAATCATCAGCTCTGCAAAATAAGACCATTTTCAACAAAAGATGAAAGTATGGGGTGAATCCTAATGTTGCAAATGAGAAGGATATTTGGTTCCTCTTAGATTACCTGTTATTTTTAACTCTGCACATAATAAAGACTGAGGTTGGAATTCTCTAGGGCTCTGTGTAATGTGGGCTACTGTGACATGTGTGTTACAGTCAGGTGACAAATGCAGTGAGGCCTATCTTGACCTTGAGATAATCTTGCTCCAACTTTTTTGCTTTTCACAAGTTGTGTGGCAAATTTCTCGCTGGGTAGGGAGCAAGATGCCAATTTACGGGTATTAGTGTTTGTTAAGTGCCTTCCAAGTGCCACAACTCACCTCCTTAAGATTCAGACTCCAATCTTACTAAACTCACCAATCACGCTCCTCATAGGGAAAACTCAACAAAGAAACCTGAGCAGGAACATTGAGGATTCAGCTCATTGCTTGCTCCAAGTCAGTTCCATGTTGGAAACTAGGCACCACTCTCAGCCTCTATGAATCCAGATGGCACAATTTCAATCTGTTGACAGGTCACTTCTGAACTTCAATTCTGAATCGCAAACCCACTGACAACTTTAATTGTAATGTTGCAGCAAGGACACTGAGCGCTGAGAGACACACAGCCAGCTCATGGACTGAACTGTCTCCAGCCTGTTCGCTCACTCACTCACTCTGAGCCTACCGCATTCCTGCCTTGAATTACCTTGCCTTGTATATTCCCACTTTATCTCCTTAGACTGCGACACCAGGCTTGTCATAGCTGTCTTGCTATGCCATTTAGCACAGACATAAAACCAGGAAGCTTAGCATAGTTGTCTGCAAGCCTCAATCAAGACAAGGGAGATGGTCCTTTCTCAGGGGGACCAGACACACTAGACCAAGGGCAGCCACTGAGAGCAGCCCAGGGTATCCTTGGGGCAGTCAGAGTCAGGGTCCTCTCCTCATAACGGGTGAGGAGACGAACGATGGGCAGCACAACATTCATCCTGAGTCTTTCTGCCCAACTGTGGGCTATCACCATCATGAAAGAGAGTTAAATACCAAAGGAGATGAAAGTCGGTGGCACAGCTGTTACAGTTGGGGCAGGTAGGGAGGTGCCCTGAGTGAGTGAGTTGGCAGCACAGAGGGCATGCAGGGTCCGTGGTGGTTGGCTGTCGGGGTGAGTGACAATGCTTGCAAGAAGATGTTACAGGCAATAGGGAGAGGGGTAGGGCGTGAGTCTTGGTGGGAGGTGGGTACAGTTGCAGTGAGTATGAGGTGTAGGAGAGAAGATGGTGGACCTTATCTTAGCTGTTTGAGACTGCACTCAGTCAAGTGCCGACCTGAGAGCAGACTGCCATGGACTGGGGTTGAGCTCTCCACTGCTGGTCCTGGAGGAAGAGGAAGTTCCTCTATTGCATGACCTCATCTGAGACCCTGACTATAAAGCAGGCCACTGATATCCCCCATCTGCCATGTACAGGCCAAATGTCAGTAACAGTGCAGAGCTCCAGACTGACAGTGTTTGCCTGGGTCCACAACAGACTGTTAAAGATGCCGCTGGGACCAGCAATGCTGCTGAATTTTGGATTATCTGCTGAGTGATGAGTTGTTCCAGGAACAGTAAGATGGTTTTTGAGAAGACTTGTAGCTCGGGTTGTGGATGAGGTTGTAGACTTGCTCACCTAGCTGGAGTGTTTGATTGCAGACGTTTCATCACCTTGCTCGGTGACATCGTCAGTGCGTCTCCAGTGAAGCTTTGGTATTCTGTCCCTTTTGTTATTTATATGCCTGGGTTTGTTGGGGTGGTTGGCATCATTTCCAGTTCTGTTTTTCAGTGGTTTTGTATATCGGGTCCAGTTCAATGTGTTTGTTGATGGAGTCCCCGTTGGAGTGCCAGGCCTCCAGGAATTCCCCGGCATGTCTCTGTTTGGCTTGTGCTAGTATGTTTCCCTGCTCCTAAGATGCTGCTTGGCCTGCTGTGTTCATCCAGCTCCACACCTTATTATCTCGGATTCTCCAGCATCTGCAGTACCTATTATCTCTATTATGGATGTGTTGTCCCAGTCGAATTCATGTCCTTCTTTGTCTCTGTGTAGTGAAACCAGTGAGAATTGGTTGTGTCTCTTGGTGGCTAATTGGTGTTCATGTATCCTTATTGTCAGTTTTCTTCCAGTTTGCCCTTTGTAATGTTTCTCACAGTCCTTGCGTGGTATTTTGTATATTACGTTAGTTTTATTGGTTGTGGGATCCTGGAGGCCTGGCATTCCAACCAGAACTCCATCAACAAACACGCTCTGGGGATGCAGCTAGGAGAAAAGAAAGCATTTGTGTTGAAGATGGGGGTGGTAGTGGTGGGTAGATAGTTGGAGATGGAGCCCAGAGAGAATATGAAAGGAATAGGAAGACAAAAGGATTACTGACAGTGGGCGAGGACAAAAGAGAAGATGTAGAGCGACAATGAGAGCTAAGACTAAAAGAGAATGAGTAGGCTGTGCTAAAAATAACCCATCTAATGTGACAGTCGGCCTGAGAGTGGGTGAGAATGGGTTAGCTGTGCTAAAAATAACCTGTGTCATGACAGGACCAGGTGTGGAAGTGGGTTAAAAAACAAACACAAACCATCATTAGCTCACAAAACAGCAAGAAAAAGACTCTCACTTCAACAACATAAAAATTGTCAAGTCAACACAATCCAAATCAATTCAGATCAATTTACTCTCCAAATGGTATTACAGCTGACCCTACCAAAAAGAAGGCACACAAAAGTAGCCTGTACCAAATGTAAAGGTGATTGCAAAGGTACCTTAGTATTCTCAACTTTCTGAAGCAATATATGTTCTGAATGTTGAAACCTAAGCATTTTCACTTTGAGCTTTCCTTCACAAAGATAGACGATGCATGAAGCAGGATGATCACCAATATATTTTTCAATCCTTCAGAATGCTTTATCTTCCTTGAACTGTACAAAACAAGCTAGGCATAGAGAATTTTCGCTATGGACATCAATGGGGGTACCTGGCTGGTTCAATTCAGGCTTGCTCCAAAGATGTCCATATTAAGCACAGGGCACCAACATCTCCCTTTAGCATGACCCATTGGCACCAACCACCTACATCCCACGTCAATGGACATTGGTGTCTAACTTGTGCCAATGTCTAAGAACCCTCATGGCATGTCTCCGATCCACTTACAGACGTTTCTGCCTTCAGTGTTGCATCTTGAGCCACACCAGTAACTCTCGTTGTAGTGCTGCAGCACGGACACTGTGCGCTCAGGGACAAAACCCTAGCTCCTGGATTGGACCAGCTCTTGACTCACTGTCATAGCAATCACTCGTTCGGAGCCTAGCTAGATGCTCACAGCATTGCTTTGCATTTTTATTTGTTGCCTCCTCAACCAGAAATCCCAGGCTCAGCTATGTTGCTGTTCAGTGTAGTGCAGACACAAAGCAGGAAAATTGTCATAATTGGCAGCAGGCCTCAGTTAAGCCATAGGAAAGATGTTGTTCAACTTGAGACGGTGTAGAAAAGACTTAGAAGGATGTTGCCATTGTTGGAGGGTTTGAGCTATAGTGGGAGGCTAAATAGGCTGGGGCTATTTTCCCTCGAGCATCGGAGGCTGAGGGGCGACCTTATAGGGGTTTAAAAAGTCATGAAGGGCATGGATAGGGTGAATAGCCAAGACCTTCTTCCCACTGCAGAGGAGTCCAAAACTAGATGGCATAGGTTTGAGGTAAGAGGGGAAACATTTATAGGGGACCTAAGGGGCAACTTTTATACACGGAAGGTGCGTGTACGGAATGAGCTGCCAGAGGACGGGTGGAAGCTGGTACAATTACAGCATTTAAGAGGCATTTGGATGAGTAAATGAATAGGCAGGGTTTAGAGGGAAATGGGCCAAATTTTGGCAAATGAGTCTAAATTTGTTTAGGATATCTGGTTGTCATGGACCTGTTGGAGCAAAGTGTCTGTTTCTGAGCTGTACAACTCTATGACTCCATAAGTCAATGGAGATAGCCTTTGTTCACCTGGTCCTGGCACAGTAACTCAAGGAGAACATCCGATAGCAGTCGAAAGGCTTAGAAATGGTCAGTCAGCCACTTAGTGTGGTTGGAGTCAGAATACTCTCCACATAAAGAATGAGGAGCTGAACGTTAGGTATCCCATCGCGTTTCTTTACTCTTTCTGTTATACCCATCACTTTTTCCCTGATATTTTTCTCACCTGTCACTCAGTACATATATCTGCTGCTTAGTATGTCACATCTGTGATCCCTATCTCCTCCCTAAGAAAAGTATCCGATAAGACACTCTTCTGCTTCCCCTTGACTTCTCCATGATTGGATGAAAGACTGTATGAGATGCTAATCCTGAACAGTTGATCTGTGTGGTGTAGAACATAAACTGTCCTCTGCTCTGGGTCTCTGAACAGCTGGTCAAGCTCAATTAACAGCTTGGAAAGATTAAAAAGACAAATGAGTAGAGTATAAAATGTACTCAGGGGTCTGGGAGGCAGCCAGCTTTGTAGGTGACACAAGCTCTGCTTGTTCGCCATCTGGGCTAATTACTCACATGGTGCACCAATATAAACACTTAGAGTTTTATGCAGTCTGAACTCATTTCTGCCCTGAGACCTTTGCATCAATTCAGGGCAACCTCGTGAAATGTGAGACTTGAATTCCAATTTGAAGGTTGGAAACTTCCACATTCCTCTGAAAATAGACATTTTCATCCAGTCGTAATTTAATGGATCTTTAAGCATCTCAGGATAGAAATTGGTTTTTACTGTGTCCATTTCAAAATGGTTGAAATGGAACAAGACCAATTTCAGGCTGTACACAGTGTGGAGCTGGAGGAACACAGCAAGCCAGGCAGCATCAGATGAGCAAGAAAGTTGACTTTTTGGGTTGGGACCCATCTTCAGAAACGTCAGCTTTCCTGCTCCTCTGATGCTGCCTGGCCTGCTGTGTTCCTCCAGCTTCACACTGTGTTATCTCTGACTCCAGCATCTGTAGTTCTTGCTATCCCATTTCAGCGTGTGATGTTTTGTCCAAACCAAAAATAGCTCAGGCTTTTTGTCAAACATCCAAGCCATCCACATGAAATTGAAGTCCCTTGTATATATGCTAACGTAGAGTCTGACAAGAAGACCAAAGTCTAAATCCTCACTATAGAGGGAGGAAAACGTTACTCTTGACATGCTTGTGAGACCGAAGGAGCTGAGATGGGACTGCTGTTTAGGTCTACTAAAGGGTAAATGCTATGGAGGCAGAAGGCTTTAAATTGTGATCTGCCTGTGGAGGCTAACACATTCCGACTCATCCTTCATGTAAACCATAAGAAATATGAGAAATAATTGAGCATCTGGTGCCACAAGCCTGCTCTGGTAGAGCTGAACAGATCTTGCCCACAATTTCACATTCCTTCCTGTTTACTATAATCCTTGAAACCCTTCATGTCAAGAATATGACTGTCTTGGTCTTGAATATATTCAGCTTCTAGCGCGAACAATAGCTCATTGGTTAGCACTGCTACCTTAGATGTGGGTTCAATGCCACCCTCAGATGACTGTCTGTTTGGAGTTTGCACATTTTCCCAGTGTCTGCGTGGGTTTCCTTCGGGTATTACAGTTTCCTCCCATAGACCAAAATGTGCGGGTGAGGTGGATTGGCCATGCTAAATTGTTTATAGTCATAGAGTCATATAGCACAGAAACTGACCCTTCCGTCCAACCAGCCCATGCTGAACATAATCCCAAACTAAAATAGTCCACCCATCCTGCTCCTGGCCCATATCCCTCCAAACTTCTCCTATTCAAGCACTTTAACAAATGCCTTTTAAACGTTGTAATTATGCCGACATCCACCATTTCCTCAGAAAGCTCATTCCACATGCAAACCATCCTCTGTGTAAAAAAAAATGCCTTTTCAATATGTCTTTTTATGTCTCTCTCTCCCTCCACCTAAAGAATATGCTCCCTAATTTTGAAACCCCCCATCCTGGGAATAAGATAACTACCACTAACCCTGTCCATGCCCCTCATGATTTTATGGACTTCCATAAGGTCACCTCTCAACCTTCTACCTCCAGTGTCAAATGTCGAGCCTGTTCAGCCTTTCTTTCAAGCTCACAATTTCCATAAGTGTGTTCAGCGATGGGCAGGCTAGGTGGATTAATCACAGAAAATGCAAGGTTCCAGGGATACGGTGGGGGTGATTCTGGGTGGAATGCCCTTCAGATGGTCAGTGTGACCCTGATGGGCTGAATAGTCTGCTTCCACGCATAGGGATTCTACAATCCTATTGCTCTCTGGAATTGAGGATTCTGAAACTTCATGACTCTCTGAGAGAATAAATTCTTCTTTATTTCCACCTTCAAAGAGTGAACCATCAATCTGAAACTATGGGCTTAACTTTCCTATCTGAGTTACAATGTTATCTCTCAGGGCCCCCACCCTCTAATTGTGCCACTGCATACACCTCTCACTGATGCTCGTGGAGTATAACTCTCACTATCAAATGCACATGTCTGCTCAACAACTCTCACCCGCCACATTCCCCCAAACTACTAACTCTTCCTGCCCTCTGCACTTCCCTCTCACTCATTGACAACACTTCTCCTGCTCATGTATCATTATTAACTCTCCTCCATTCATTTCCAATAGACTCAATCACTACCTTTGTCACATTGCAGAAATTACTCTCCCCTGCACCTAAGTGATGTTTCTACTATAACCTGACTTAGCCACCTGTAACTCTGGACTGTTTGCACTTGACCTGCAGCACTGAGCGCAGTTTGATCCTGGACTATTTGGAACCATAGAACCTCACATAGATCCAAGCCCCTGAGCCAACTGTGGCCAAACCTCTGGACTGGACTAAGACAAGCCTCTTGACTGACTGTGGCAGGACCCCTGATTGACTTTTCCTTCTCCTCCCCTCAGCTCACGAAGAACTGCTCCCCTTTGACTTTCACTTGTGGTCATTTGCTCAAAGCATATGATGTGTGTTTGCTGCATAAATTGCATCAGGGTTGCAAGTATGACGCTGATGGAGCTCAGTGCTGCAAAGCGACATGTGCTACCCCCTAATGTGACCTGATAGATTGACTGTTCCGCACTCTCTACAGTCACAAACTTCTTTTCAGTTCAAAATAAAAACAATGCAACTCACAATGGCTGTAACTTCACCTGACGAAGGGGCAATGCTCTGAAAGCTTGTGGTTTCAAATAAACCTGTTGGACTATAACCTGGTGATATCAGAGATAAAAGGTACTGCAGATACTGGAGAATCCGAGATAACAAGCGTGGGGCTGGATGAACACAGCAGGTCAACCAGCATCATAGGAGCAGGAAAACTTGACGTTTCGGGCCTAGACCCTTCATCTCCCT
>JAHRHZ010000028.1:478606-517471 GCA_024137785.1 Ginglymostoma cirratum
TTCCCCTCCCCCACTTCTAATGAAGGGTCTAGGCCCGAAACGTCAAGTTTTCCTGCTCCTATGATGCTGCTTGACCTGCTGTGTTCATCCAGCCCCACGCTTGTTATCTCGGACTATAACCTGGTGTTGTCTGACTTCTGACCTTGAGAGCAAAAGACTCAGTGTGCTTGGAAACCAAGTTGAGTCACATAGAGAGTGGCAGCGTTAAATGAGCACTGAAGTTAGTGAGTGAGCACTGGGGAAGCAATGTGAAATTTCAATCTTCCTTACATTGTTTCCTTAGCACACTTTCACTGACTTCAGCTCTAATCTAGAGGCTGCCAGCCTCTGAGTAAGTTGTAAAGTGAGTGACCACAAATAATAAAGTGCCACAAAGTAAGCAGGCAGAAACATGGAAATTATAGATGTCCTGAGCTTCACAGAGAACTCCCAAAATGTTGAAGTGGTGCGTGAGTTGGTCCAAGAGCAAACTTGAGGCTGGTGGTTTGCTGAAGTTGAGTTGTGTGGATGAACGGTTGAGGAGGGAGATGGTTAGGCAGCATCAGGGGATGTTGTCTTGAAAAGGCAATGGGCTGAGGGCTGGCCCAGGCATTTGGCAAACTGCACCAAACGCTTACCCATTCTGATTTACACACCAGGAGTCTGCGCCATCTAGTTTCTCGGAAAGGTAGAGAAGTGGAAATGGTGTCAGAATAAAGTGAGTAGGGGCTTTAATGAAACACAAGCACATAGAGATGGTCAGTAGTAAGATTCTGAAGATATTAGTCAGCACAAGAGGAAGAGCAGGAAGGTTTCTCTTAACATCAAGAATCTGATTAATTCATTCTCACTGTATTTCCCCATCTTTCTCCTTATCTTTCATACCACACCAAGAGGCCGAAAGTCCATTTCATTTTACAGTTGTCACCTTGGGTTGGATGTATTCCTGGAGGTTTTATGAAGTCCCTCCTCCCAGCATATCCATCCTCATGACAAACATGATCCCAAACAAATTAGACAGCGAACAAATGGAATTTTACCGTGGTCTTCGGGACCCTGACTTCTGGCTAAAATATAGGGCCAGAAGCGGCACCCACAAGCCCAAGGAATGGATTGATGATTTTATTGTAGATATTATGCTAATTGGTGACTGAAGGCCCCCTGCCCAGTTAAAAACAGAGGGTGGGCTGTCCAATCAAAAGGTTGACTCTGAAAGCTCAACAACCAGCAAGTGTCTCCCCTTTGAGTGACTTTGATGACTAGGGACTGACAATGCCTGCCTTTTTTTTATTACTTAGTAGCCATTCATGGGACTTGGGCATCACTGGCTGGATCAATATTTATTACCCAACCCTATTTGCGCTTGAGGAGGTGGTATTGAGCTGCCTTCCTAAACCACTGAAGTCCAAATGCTGTAGGTAGACCCACAATACCCTTAAAGGGAGGGAAGTTTAGGATTTTGACACAGCTACAGTGAAGCAATGGCGATATATTTCGAAGACAAGATGGTGAGTGGCTTGGAGGGGAACTTGGAGGTGACAGCATTCCATAAGGGCAACATTTATATGACAAACAACAACCAAAATGTTCAATGAAAATGAAAAAACATCTTTTTTTCCTTCCTGCCGCAAGATTATTTTTCTCCTCAGTTTTCTTCATGGCACTGGTCAAGTGGTTAGCCTATAATTCCTAGAGACTCCAGAGAATTCCTGCTGGTAACTCAAAATGTCCTCTTCTGGATGTTTCCGCAAAAAGTCTGTCAAGCCCCCTCAGAAACATTACCTTTCAGTAACATCACCTTTCTTTTTTCTAAATTCAAATGAGCTTGGCCCAAGCTGCTCAAACTTTCACCATTAGACAAAGCTCATGGAATTCAATTCCTGTCATCTTCAGGTCATTACCTTCGACCATGGAGATCATCACTTGTGCCTACTTGGTAGCCATAAGCCAATCCCATGCAATTCCCAGCCCAAACCGTTTTAAGGATTTCTCTGCAATACTGTACCAAAAAATGCTTGAGGTAGAACTACTTCAGGCCCTTTTTGCTGCCAGGTTGCTTTTTGAAATGGACGCTGCTCAGGAATCCAAGCCCATTTATTTAAAAGTTGAAGGTAGCTATGCACTGTAGGTATTCACACGATGGTATTCATTGATTGCACAGTGCATTAGTTAAAGACAAGTAAAACACTACTGTGGAATCTCCTCTGACCTGCAAATCTAATCCTTAGAAGAATGTTTAGTCTGGATGACAGACTATTTAAACCCACAAGTTGTTCAAGACTTATGCCAGAATTTGAGAGCAGTCCTGAGCCTACTTCAGGATTTAGACAACACTGAAAGACAATTGCTTCAATCTTTTAAGCTAGACTATAAATAATTAAATGCACAGTTCAATTGACATGAAGCAGACACAAATTATGATAGAAGTGCTTGGATAATCTTCAGACCAATTGATCTGCAAACAAATGGAATCATGAATCACAAACGTCAATTAGAGGAGAAACAAAAGTCTTAACTGTCAGGAGGGAACATTAATTGTCAAGTTTCTTAGTGGCATTTTGCCTCCAAAGGTCATACTTCAGGTGCTAGCCACCTGAAATAACATTTCTGAGGCCAATGTTAGCATGTGCACAGGGACAGGCTGCTGAAGAATGATGATGCCTTGATGCAAGAGAGAGAGAAACCACCCGAGAGCTGCCAGTTAATGAATTAAACTATTCAAACCCACATGTTATCCAAGATTTATCCCAGAATTATAGACTTAACAGTCAGTGCGTGGATTCCCTAAGTTGCCAGAGTCAAGCAGGTAAGGTGAGTATCGAATGCTGCTCCTGTCAGAAACTCAACACAACTGATACAACCAGACTCTTATTCACAGCTGGAAAGGAACAGTTAAAGTGAGGTTCAGATCTTAGCTGAAAAGGGAGCTGTCACAAATATCCTTTAAACATCCTTAGATACAACCTAAGATCATTAATGTGCTTCTCTCCCTTTCTCGGTGCATAATATAACGCAATTTATTTAATTACATATTACCTTTGGTTCTTAATCTCATGGCCTAATGATTTATGGTGAAAACATGAACAAAAACTGGAGATCCTCAATTCTCTGTCGCTTTCTTTTACCACCAGGAACAGGAGTTGGTAACAGTACCTCTATAGTTGGAGATTCCACAACAGGACTAACTTTAAAACAATGCTGCAGATCAATCCAACATTCTAATTTAAGATATTCTCACGCTTACTGATCTTTAAAAAAAAATGTTTATGAGATGTGGATGTCGCTAAGTGTGCCAGCATTTATTGCTCATCCCTAATTGCCCTTGAACTATGTAACTATCGAGGCAATTTCAGAGAGCAGCGAGAGCCTAATACATTGCAGTTGGTTTGGAATCACAAGTTAACCAGACAAGATAAACACAATAGATTTCCCTCCCCAAAGAACCCTTGTGAACTAGATCGCATCTTACGACAATCAATAATGGTTACATTATTGTATCCGAGCAGTATTTTAATGTTGAGTTCGGATTTCACCATGTGCTGTTCTGAGATTCAAACCCATGTCCCCAAAATATGATTTTGGGACTCTGGCTTACTCAACCATGACATTACCATTACACTAACACCTTTTGCTTACACTGTGAAATTAGCCATGCAGTAGTAGCAATGGTGGAACTATGAAAAGTAATGCTACCCCTTTACATGAGCCTTCTGTCGAGCTCATTTTCAAAGCAGGAAAGTGGACTTAGACTGGTGGGGTTACAGATATGTCATTATGTTCAATAGGTATGCTATTGCTGAGTGAGCTCATTTTGCGGTGAGGTTGGCTCTTAATATTTGTTGAGAAAGCCCATCAATGTATGAGGTTGTTCATTAAACTCTAAACATTCTTAGCAGTTCTCTGTAGCTTTTAATGACTCCCTGTTTCTTACCGGCACTTCCATACCACACACATCTCCTTATCATTCCCGGACTGCTTCCCATACACTCATTGATTGATTTGCTATAAACATGTGACATCTCTTTCCTCACTTCATGGGCAATTATTAGGTAATGTCCACTGTAATCCAAGCTTGACATTGTATTACTATGGCAGATAGAGTATTTAATGTGCATTGCTATATTTTATGTTGAGAAATGCTTAATATTTCAGCTTGACCCGATGCCACTCAATTTGCAGAGGCTACGACATATGTACGTGATTTATTGTGTTCCTTCTCAGTGCTGCTTCAGTATAATAAATGATTCATCTAAAATACTACATGACTTACTTTTACCAAGAATGTGGCAAAAAGAATTTTCTGCCCATCTGCATTGTCATTTGTGGCGACTGAAATCAAAACAAAAATAATTTTTTTTTATGAAATCCTTTCTGATTTAAATTATTACAGCTCCACAAGCTCATCTGAAGAGATACAAATTGATTTCCCCCAGCCAAGAGAAAAAAACAAGTGCATTTTGAATATTGCTAGCATGAGAATGTGGCATGGTTAGTGGGTGACGTTTCATAATTGTGAATTGAAAGGCTATTCCAGCTGTCAGAAATGATAAATCTGCAGTGCTGTTTTAAACATAATCCCACTGTGGAAGCTCCATCTATAGAGGTACTATTACCATCTCACTTTCCTGGTGGTTAAAGAAAGTGACAGAGAATTGAAAATCTCCAGTTTTTGTTCACATAGTCAATATACATCATTAAGCAGCGAGTTTAAGAACCAAAAGTCATATGTAATTAAATAAATTTTACTATTTAATGCACCAAAGAGAGGAGTGCAAATAAGGCAGCAACAAATATTCTTTTTCCTTGTACCTCTCGAAGATGGCAGGTAACAATAGTGTACATGATGGAGGTTGCATTACACCCATTAGGGTCCTGAGCTTTGGGATAACTGAATTGTGGAATTCACTCTCATTTTAACCAATATTTTATGTGAATGTTGTGCACGTTTCTCTTTGGTAGCCAGGTTTTTGTTATTAACTGCTTTGGTCATTGTTGAAGAGGTCGGTGAACAGCAACAAACGTGTCTTGTGGTTCAAACCTGTGCAAACGAGCCTCAAGAAATGTTCACTGATAGTGTTGCTCCAGCAATAAGTTAGTCAGTTGGGTCTCCATTCATACACAATTGATTCCTAATGTCCTCTCACTGGGTATTTTGAGGAGCAGGTCTTAGCCAGCAAGGTTAACTGCCTGTTCATTTGTAACTGTTAGTGGGATATGACTGTGTGCAAAATGAATGCTGCATTCGTCCCTACATCGTTCCCTGCACGTCAATGTATTTATTTGTCTGTGACCTGCTTTTAGATGTTTTGATATGGTATATAAATCAGAGTCATTACTGTAGATAAATACCACTTTGTTCAGCTCTGATGAAGAATCATTGCACTCAAAATGTTAACTCTATTACTCTCCACAGATGCTGAGTTTTGCCAGAAATTTCTGTACATGTTCCATTTTGTTCAGCGTTTTTAATGACTGATTCAGGAATTTAAAGACAGACAGAAAAACTAATATGCATGAGTGCACATTTAACCCGTCTCTATAACGATTACAAATCTCAGTCATTGAGTGATATCTCTACAGTTGCAATTTGTAAAAGATTGTTAAACATTTATTTTATGCAACTGAAGGGAAAATATCCACGCAATTAAGAGTAGACAGGTTAAGCAAGTGGGCAGAAATATGGTAGATGGAATATAATGTGTGGAAATGTGAAGCTATGCACTTTGGCAAGAAGAATAGAGAAGCTGAATATTATTTAAATAGAGAAAGGCTACAGAAAGCTATGGAACAGAGGGATTTGGGAATGCTTGTCCAAGAAACACAAAAATTAATATCCAAATTCACATATTAGGGAAGGCAAATGGAATTTTGGCCTTTTAATTCAAAGACAACGGATTATAAAAGCAGGGTAGTTTCATTTAAGCTATACAAGGCTCTAGTTAGACCACAGTTTGAGTACTGTGAATAGTTTTGAGACCCTCATCAAAGGAAAGATATGCTGGCCTTGGAGGTAGTCCAGAGAAGTTTGCTAGGCTGAATCTGAGTGTAGAGAGACTGTCTTTTACGGAGAGTGTGAATAGATTGGGCCTGTACTTGTTGAAACAGAGGAGAATAAGAGGAAATTAAAAAAGGCATAGTCAGTGAAGTAGGTTTGACGGAACATCATTAGGCAGAGAGGCAGAGAGTCGTCGGAAGGGAATTTCAGAATTTAGGGGCGAGGCAGCTAAAAGCACATCCACCAGTGGTGAGGTGATGAACATTCATGTTACTCAAAATTGGAGGAGTGCAGAAAGGTTGTGGGATTGAAAGAGGTTCCACAAATGAGAAGGGGTGACATCGTGAAGGGGATGGAAAACAAGAATGGATATCTTAAGTTTGAATTGTTGTCAGACGAAGAACCAACATTGTTCAGTGAACTGAGTGTTCCGAGATTAGTGAACCCTTAGCTGCCAGTCAACATATAATGTGCAGTAAGACTGAACAATTGTGGAGATGTTACACTCCATGATACATTCCAAACATTCAGTTTTTAGACTTGAGTGTTCAAAATATGCAAAAGATATCTGAGTGTCAATAATTTTTGGCATCGACCTCAAGTCGTTGGTAGTGTTTTCCTTTCTGAGTGAGATATTTGCAGTTTCAAGTCCAGTTGCAGGGACTGGTGCAGGTTAACACTCGAGTACGATGCTAAAGGAATACTAAATAAAAACCAAAAGAACTGTGGATGCTGTAAATCAGGAACAAAAACAAAGCTGCTTTGAAAGCTCAGCAGGTTTGGCAGCATCTGTGAAGGAAAAAACAGAGTTAACATTTCGGCTCCGGTGACCCTTTCTCAGAACTGATGGTGGCTGGGAAAACGAGATAACAAGGTGTGGAGCTGGATGAACACAGCAGGCCAAGCAGCATCATAGGAGCAGGAAAGCTTGACGTTTCGTGCCTAGACCCTTCATCAGAAATGGGGGAGGGGAAGAGGGTTCTGAAATAAATAGGGAGAGAGGGGAAGGCGGATAATAAATGGATAGAGGAGCTTCTCCAGCATCTGCAGTACCTATTAAGTCTGTGGCTGGGAAAACGTCAGTTTGTATGCAGAAAATAGGGAGGTGGGTGCGGTAGGGAGTAAACGATAGGATAGAGCCCAAAGAGAGAGAAAGACAGTTGGACAGACAAAGGAGTTGCAAACGATCAGGCTGGGAGGGTGAGTAGTTGTTAATGGGGACTGCTGGTGATTAACAAAAGCAGGTGTGTAATAGCAGGCTATGTGATAACAAGGCCTGGTGTGTGGGGTGGGGTCTAGGACATGGGAGAGTTTAGGCCTTAACATTATTGAACTCAATATTGAGTCCAGAGGGCAGTAAGGTCCCCAAGCAGAAAATGAGGTGTTGTTCCTCCAGCTTGCGTTGGGCTTCACTGGAACACTGTAGCAAACCAAAGACAGAGATGTTGGCCAGGGAGCAGGGTGGTACATTGAAGTGGCAGGCAACAGGTAGTTCAGGGTCTTTTTTGCGAGCAGAACGTAGATGTTCTGTGAAGCGGTCGCCAAGTCTACACTTTGTTTCCCCAATGCAGGGGAGACCACATTGTGAGCAGCAAATGCAGTAACTAGATTCTGGAAAGTGCAGGTGAAGTGTTGTTTCACCTGGAAGTTATGTTTGGGCCTTTGGATGATGGGGAGGGAGGATGTAAATGGGCAGGTGTTGCACCTTCGCCGGTTACAGGGGAAGGTGCCGTAGGGCTGTAGGGTGGTGTTGGGGGTGAAGGAAGTGTGGACCAGGGTGTCCCAGAGGGAACAGTCCCTGCGGAAGGCGGACAAGGGAGGGGAGGGGAATATGTGTCTGTTGGTGGCATCTCACTGGAGGTGGCGGAAATGGTGATTTTCTGATGTGGATGCTGGTGGGATGGTAGGTGAGGATAAGGGGAACCCTATCGCTGTTGTGGGAGAGGAGTGAAGGTGGAAGTGTGGGAGATGGGTCGGACCTGTTTGAGGGCCCTGTCGACAACAGAGCTGGGGAATCCTCAGTTGAGGAAGAAGGTGGACATTTCGGAGGCTCCCTTGTCGAAGTTGGCCTCATCTGAACATGTGCGATGGAGATGGAGGAACTGAGAGAATGGGATGGAGTCTTCACAGGAAGCAGGGTGTGAGGATGTATAGTCCCAGTAGCTGTGGGAGTCAGTGGGCTTATAGTGGATATTAGTGGTCAGTCTATCCCCAGAAATGGAAACAGAAATGTCGAGGAAGGGAAGGGAGGAGTCTGAGATAGACCAGGTGAAAGTGAGGGCAAGGTCTCACTTTGGAAATTGGTGGCAAAATTGATGAAGTTTTCCAATTCCAGATGAGAGAGGGAAGCAGCACCGATGATATAACCGATGTATTGGAGAAAGAGTTGTGGGTGGGGGCCGAAATAGGACTGGAACAAGGAATGTTCCTCGTGCCCCACGAAGAGACAGGCATAACTAGGGACCATGCGGGTACCCACGACAACCCCTCTGACCTGAAGAAAATGAGAGGAGTAGAAAGAGAAGTTGTCGAGGGTGAGGATGAGCTTGGCCAAGCGGAAGAGGGTAGTGGTGGATGGGGATGGTTCAGGTCTTTGCTCCAGGAAGAAGCGGAGAGCCCTAGGACCCTCCTGGTGGGGAATGGACGTGTAAAGAGATTGCAAATTGCTAAAGGAATATTACTCTGTTAGAGATACTAACTTTTAGGTACATGTTAAACTCTCATACAAGGAGCCTCTCTGGTGAACATAAAAGATCCCTGGGTATTATTTAAAAAAAGAGTAGGAAAGTTCTCTGCAATTTTCAGTCAAAATTTATCCTTCGACTAATATCAGGAGAACATGATCTGCCTGTTATGATAGTGCAATTTGTTAGATCTTGTCCATATTTGGCTGCTATTTTTCCTACAAGATAGTATTGCATTTCAAGAAGTAACTCATTGGCATAAAATACTTTGGCGCATGAAAGGTGTGGTGTAAATGTATTTACCATCCTTCTTGTTATACTCCAGAGAGCCAATTACTGAAAGAAGAAACCAGAACCAGTCTTTTGTGGTATAGATTGATTTACAGACTGGAATATTACATGCATATATCTCCTGAGTCGATTCTACTCCTATGTCTATAAGTGTCTCAAGTAACCATTCAGTCAATTTCCTCTACCACAATGTATGTACTTAACCTCAATTAAGATCTTCCCAATTGACAAACCACTGAGTTCAAACATGAAGTTAATTTTCTTTTAATTATTTATTCTAGGCACAGTTCCTTTAAGAGACACTTGCCAAGGCAAATGCATGTATCGAGTGTTGACTACAGCACAGACTCCTTACCACACAAAGAACAAGCCACAAGTATCGGCAGGATCAAACCAGAGCTCTACAAACAGAAATCTGTGGATTCGGAAGACACAAAGAAAGAAGGTGGGAAAACCTGCGGGAAAATCAACTTCATGCTGAAATATGACTACGAGAATGAAATGTTGATTGTTACCATCCTCAAGGCTTTTGACCTGCCCGCAAAAGACTTTTGTGGAAGCTCGGACCCCTACGTAAAAATCTACCTTCTCCCCGATCGGAAAAGGAAGTTCCAGACCAGAGTGCATAGAAAGACACTCAATCCTACTTTCGATGAGAGCTTCCAGTTTCCTGTGTCCTATGATGAACTTGCCAACAGGAAACTACACTTAAGTGTGTACGACTTTGACAGGTTTTCCAGACATGACATGATTGGGGAGGTGATCTTAGAGAACCTGTTTGAGATCTCAGACCTCTCCCGGGATACCTCCATCTGGAAGGATATTCAATACGCCACAACTGTGAGTATTTGAATCTCTTTATGTCAATTTCTGCCTGTATTTGCTCCAAATTGAATCAGTTGCTGTTAAACCTGCTCTCCTGTCAACAAGTTATGAACCATTGCAGGACCTGAGCACATGAATGAGACTGGTACTTGATACAACGTCTGCAGTTTCAGAGATGTGGGCCTTTAGGTGCAATATTGGAGTCAAATGTAGCAGGAGATTGCAAAGTGGTAGGCTATTTTATAATCTTCTTTGCTTTCTCCCCTTCCCCATTGAAACCATCCCACTACTTTGAATTGAATTTGAACACAAGTCTCAATGGTGCCAAGCTGTGATCTAATCCACATTTTTATTCCATTATCATAATCATTCTTACGAAAGCCAAGGGCTAAGAGTCTCAAAACGTTAAATCTACTTCTGCATTTTGCCAAAAGTTGCTGTTCATCTTCTTGTTAGCATTTTACTCAATGATACGCAACTGAGGTTTCAAGAAAAAAATGGCCACTAAAAATAGGAGGAATAACCGACAAGTGACTTTGGCGATGCAATTTGCTTCAACATTAAAACTGAATGAGTGTATAATCCTATTTACTGTGGTATATCTTGTTTTAGATATATTACAAAGTTCTAGTTGTAAACGAGATAATAAAAGATCGGTTATTCCAAATGTGTGTCTCTCCAATATCACAAGCCCATTTTTGATGGTTAAAATATACTATCACATACATGTAACTGTTGCTGCTGATGCTGATTGAGAGGCATTGACTCACACAGCCCTTGGCTTTCTCTTCGTGTGCCAATGCGTGCGTAGTTTCTCATGGGATTTAAATATAGATCTTACATAATAACTACTTTCTACTTTCTAATATGGATATTAAGCATTTACAACTTTTACAGGGTATCTTCTTACTGCAGTTTTCTTTTGTCATCTTAACATTTCACTTAACATTTTGCTTAAAGAGATCAGTTGGTCAGGCAGAGACACAAGCCTGCTGTACTATTCAATAAGCTGTTATTAAATTTATGTTGAATTTTGCCTTAAAGTATTTGAAGCATTGTAAACTGCAAGGCTCTGGACCGTAAGGGGGATTAGAATGTTCAGCTGGCACAGACTTGATGAACTGAATGTCCTCTTTCCATCCTGTAACTTTCTTGTCAAGAAGCCCTGTTAAAAAGTGTCAGGGCAGGCTTTCTACAGGAGTTGTAAAGCAATGTAAAACACCTGCCCTTTAAATTTTTGAATAAGGATGTCTGGAGTGCTAAAGCAATTGCTTGCTGCTCTATTTTGTTAACAAAAGCCTGAGAGTTTCCATTACTGGATTACTGGTTTTACGACCATCCATTTATCACAGTGAGGTGCCTGTCATTTACAATTTGATTGACACCTACAAATGGTTACACTTTGACATGATGCAATGAATTCCAATGATTGCTGTTAAATGGGATTGTGCACTGGTATGTGTTTTACAAGGTTTTATGCAATTGAAAGAATATAAATAGTATTTTTATGGATGAGTGCTTTCTTTCAACATGATGAACTGTGCAATAGACAGTTAAAGCTTTATTTAAGGGAACGTTACTTTATCCCTGTATTTTATGGCCAGTCAATTTTTCATGGATATTGGGTAACATGGAATGCTAGTTGTAAACTGTGAGGTGTAAGTGGTGGATGTGAGCACAGGTTGGTTTGAGTTAGTAATAATTTGCATAAGGCGGGCCATAAGGTTTGGTAGTGGGACATCCTCCTCACTACCTGTGATGTTGCCTCCCCAAAATTCTAATGTGGCCCATACGATTGCCCCCATCTCACCCCAGCTCCTGAACTGAAAATCCAACAGCTGAGCAGTCATTTCTAAAAGTTGGCATCAAGGATTTGTCCAACTCTGTGCACCCGACTGACAAACAAAAACCCAGACCTCAGTGCAGCGTTTCCTGTCCTTTCTCTGTGCTCTGATGGTGCTTTTTCCTGACGCTGGTGTAAACTTAAATTATACAACTTACAATCTCTCCAATAGAATCCTTACAGAACTAAATGCCCAGAGTTCCCAAGTAGGTTAACTTATGTAAAAATACAAATGGCAGGAGTGACTAGATGATGGAAACTCAGAACTAGAGAACCATCTCTCTAGGAATCATGTTTTGACTGTGGTGTAAGTTATAGGACAAGCATTTGCCTTGTACACGCTGAAGGTAAGACAATTAGAACTTTTTTCACCTTTTTATTCATGTATCTTATTAATTCTGGAATGTATGAATATGTAGCAACATTTCTCCATTTCCAAAAAAGTTGTTGGCAACTTCTAATATTGTGTAGCTCAGTCTGGAATGTTATTTGATAAGGCTGCTGTGAAATACATTAAAACATTTTGCAACATTAAACACTCCATTTAAACACTAGATGCTTATCTCAGGGATTAATATTTGGTTGTTTTTGCTATGACTGTGGTTGAAACAGTGGTGCACTGTTTCCTTTTCTTGTCCTATTCCTCCACTGGTCACAACACTTCTTTTAATTTAACCAGGTTTGTGATATGGTAGGTTCGATAGACCTCAGGCTGTGCCAGGCTCCACGTGAAGAGCAAGTCAGCCAGGTTTCTTTAGTGAACAGCTAAACAACTGGCTGATTATTTAAAAAAACACAGATTATTTACAGAGATAGTAGGAACTGCCGATCCTGGAGAATCTGAGATAACAGATTATTTACACCTTAAATTGTAAAATACACATACCTAACTTAAAAAACAAACAGATAACACTCAAGTTGGAAGAGAAATAAACAAAAACTCTGCAGAGTTTCAACTTTTAGCTACTTTGGTTAAGTAACAGTTAAATGCATTTTAAAATGTCACATTGCCCCGAGTGGTGCTCTGATTCCCCAGTTATTCTCCTGCTGCTGGTTCTGAGATCTCTTCCTGGAATGGTTCTAGTTTGTTGGGTTCCCTTTGTTTCTGATAGTGGGATAAATTCTAACAAATCCTCTCTAGGAATCCTTCACATGTGGTAAAGATGAAAACTGGGGGATTCTCAGCTCACATTTTACGGAGAGGAGTTATAAAGAAAAAGATAGGGAGGAAAGAACTGCTGCTCTTCAAGCTGACCTCAAATTCCCTCCCTATCAGTTCACAAATATAATTGTCATATCCTCCTCATGTTACCATGTGACCTCTCTTTGACAGATCTCCAGTCTGTATCAATCTAGTTAACTCCCTGCCCCTTGCAAACACAGCCTTTTTGCTGTTGTTATCCAGTGCCTTTGTTTAAAAGTTCAAAATATATTTATATAGATCCATGTAATCTTTCAAAAATACTTGAATAACGTCTTTTCATAATAGCATTAAAATAGCAAATTTGACCAATCCCAGCTGGTACTGGTTTCACAATTAAGAAATGGTTATGGGTCACATAATTTGCAGCTAAAAGACCAGGCAATATCAAACTAGGTTGCAGATTGTCCATTTGCAGGGCTAGTACATCTCAACTGCATACAGGAGGAACACTGTCTATACACATCTTCCTAAAGAAGTAAGAAGTATCACCTTTCGGATGTTAATACTGCCAAGGCACGACGTTATCGTAACAAAGGACAAAGAAATGGTGGACGAACTGAATGGGTGTTTTACAGCAGTCTTCACAGTGGAAGACACTAGTAGCATAACCGAACTTCAAGAGAGTCAGGCATCGATGTGAGTGTGGTGACCATCACTGGGGAGAAGGTGCTGTGGATTTGCTGATAAATCACCTGGACCAGATGGACTATACCCTAGAGTTTTGAAGAAGATAACTGAGGAGATTGTGGAGGCAATAGTGGTGATCTTTCAGGAATCACAGGAGTCAGAGAGGGTCCCAGAGGAATGGAAAGTGATTAAATTAACACCGTTGTTTAAGAAGGGAGGGAGGCAGAAGAAGGGAAATTATAGGCTGGTTTGGCTGATCTCAGTCATTGGTATGATTTTAAAGTCCATTATTAAAGATGAGATTGTGAAGTACTTGGAAGTGCATGGTAAAATAGATCTGAGTCAGCACAGCTTCATCAAGGAGTTGTCATACCTGGCAAATCTGTTAGGATTCTTTGAGGAAGTAAAGAATGAGTCAGACAAAGGAGAGACAGTGGACCTGCTCTGTTTGGATTTCCAGAAGGCTTTTGACAAGTTGCCACACAGGAGGCTGCTGAATAAGAGAAGAGCCCATGGTGTTAAGGGAAAGATATTGGCATGGATAGAGGATTGGCTGACTGGCAGAAGACAGAGAATGGGGATAAAAGGGTCTTTTTCAGGATGGCAGCCAGTGACTAGTGGAGTCCCACAGGGGTCCTTGTTGGGACCACAACTATTAACATTATACATTAACAATCTGGACAAAGGAAATCAGAGTATTTTTGCTAAGTCTGCAGATGATACAGATGGTAGAGGGACATATAGTGTTGAGGAAGCGGGGAGGGTGCAGAAGGACTGGACAGTTTAGGAGAGTGGGCAAAGAAGTGCTAGATTGAATGCAATGTGGGAAAGTTTGAGGTTATGAACTTCAGTCGGAAGAATAGAGCTGTAGACTATTTCTAAAGGGGGAAAGACTTTGGTGATGTGAAGCACAAAGGGACTTAGGAGTGCTAGTTCAGAATTTTCTTAATATTAACATACAGTTATGAAGGCCAATGCAATCAGAGAATCCCTACAGTGTGGAAACAGGCCCTTCAGCCCAACAAGTCCACACCGACACTAAGAGCATCCCACCCAGATCCATTCCCCAAACCCACCTAATCTACGCTTCCCTGAACACTATGGGCAATTTAGCATGTCCAATTCACCTAGCCTGCGCATCTTTGGACCGTAGGAGGAATCTGGAGCACCTGGAAGAAATCCACGCAGACACAGGGAGAACGTGCAAACTCCACACAGACAGTCACCTGAGGGTGGAATTGAACCCGGGTTCCTGGCACTGTGAGGCAGCAGTGCTAACTGCTGAGCCACCGTGCCACCCAGAATGCAATGTTAGCGTTCATTTTGAGAGGGCTAGAATACAAGAGCAGACACAAACTGCTGAGGCTGTATAAGACCACATTTGGAATATTGTAAGAAGTCTTGGGCCCCTTTTGTAGGGAAGGATGCACTAGCATTGGAAGGAATCCAGACAAGTCCAAAAGAATAATCCTGAGAATGAAGGCTTTGTCATATGTCATACCTGGGCCTGTACCCGATGGAGTTTAGAAGGATAAAGGGGGATCTGACTACAGAGTACTGATACAGCCTTGATAGAGTAGACATGGAGATGATGTTTCCACTAGTAGAAAACAGTAGGACCCGAAGGCACAGCCTCAGAGTGAGTGGATGACCCTTTAGAACTGAGATGAAGAAGAATTTCTTCAGTCAACGATCGGTGAATTTGTGGAACTCATTGCTGCGGAAGGCTGTGAGGGCCAAGTTACTAAATGTATTTAAGACAGTGATAAATAAGTTCTTGATGAATAAGGTGGTCAAGAGCTAGGAAAAGGCAGGAGAATGGGGTTGAGAAACATATCAAATGGAGCAAACTCAATGGGTAGAAAGGCCTAATTCTGCTCCTATATCTTACGGCCTTCAGACCTTAAGATTAGCAGGCAATGGTCAGCCGAATGAGTCCCTGACCTGCCTGTGCCATGGATAAAATCAGGAAGAAGGTCAGCAAACTGCAAATGCTCAAGTTGAGCCGGTAATAATAGAAGATACAAGAATGCATAGAACCTACCATGTATGGCAAGTTGTTCATAGTCCAAGTGGCATGTTATCATCACAACAGAAGGCAAATATATCAAGTTCAAACAAATGTGCAAATGCGTATCAGATTGTTTGAACCCCTCCCTTTCAGTGTGTAGCAGCCTGGCTGTTAATATTAACGTATGGAAGAACAATTTATTGTAGGCAGGAGAGAAATTGGAAAGAGCATCTTACCCGCAATATCAGTATTCATTAATGCACTGTGCTTGGAATGGTATGAATGAATTGGTATATGGGTGTTTATACATGGGAATTAGCAAAGTAACAGGCTTGTTTAAGCCAGATAAATGTAATAGCTCAGTTTGTGCCTTACTTTCTTTTTAGAAGCAGTACTGAAGTGGGATATTTATGGGAGAAGATCCTACTGCCATTTTAGCATCATCTAGCTTAGTTTATTGGCAATGCAGCAGTATGTAACATTGTAGATGCACATTAACATTACAAAATAATCTGTTGGCCAACTGAGGACAGATGTTCCATTGGAAGTTCTGTGCATAAATGTCTCAAAATCCTGAATGGTTCATAATTAGCAACTTGAGCAGTCGAAATAATAGGGTAATTGTAGTGTAAAGAGAATAAATGTGATAATGAGACGATGATGTTTATCATGTGTAACAGTGACATCTGCAGTCATGTGCAAGATGGAATAGTCTGTACGAGTGAGAAATGAGACAACAGTGTAATATACAATAGTGAAATTAAAACAGCTCAGAAGATCTACTGCAGGCTGACAGTAAGGTGAAACTATTATAGGCCACAAACCTCCAGCAGTATACAAGTATAACCATCTCTCCAATCTACAGAATAAAACCTCAAACCACAAACTTCATTGTACAATAAAATAGTACAATATTGGTGTTGCCACTTTCAGATGAAATGTGAATGAGTGGCATGATCTCATGTAGATACAAACAATCCCACGGCATTATTTTGAGGAAGAATGTGGGTGATAACCTATTGGCCTGGCCAATATTTATGCCTCAGTTGTTATCGCAGGAGCTGAGTATCTGGTCATTATTACATTGCTGTTTGAGGGAGCTTGCTGTATTCAAATTGGGTGCCATATTTTCTGCATTATATTACTGATTACATTTCAGAAATACTTCTGCAGCTATAAAACACTTTGGAATTTTCTGAAGTCAGAAAAGGCATTTTCCCTCTGCTTTAAAACTCCAAAGTAAAGTCAGACCAGACTTGAAAAATTAACACTGTTTCTGTCTCCATAAATTCTGGCCAAACCTGCTGAGTTTCTTCAAAATTCTCTATGTTTGTTTCAGATTTCCAGAATCTGCAGTGTTTTGCTTTCATTCTAATGCCAGTAACCCCTTGGATGTGGAGTTGATATCTTTTTTGGGGACTGATCTTGCACTTTCAGGATGAGCTGATGCAGAGATCACTTGCTTCCTCAGATTAGATAGAAATATTTTAGAACTGCCAGCAGCTACTACACCACAGGGACCACAGTATTTTGAAATAGATTAATCTTGAGCGGGAACAATATCATTGTTGTATAAAAGCACAGTGGCCATAAACGACCCTGTTTGCATCAATGATTCTGAGGTGGAGATGGTCAAGAGGGTCACGTTCCTGGGAGTGTCGATCACCAACAATCTGTCCTGGTCCACTCACATTGACAACAACACCCCTACTTCCTCAGGAAGCTAAGGAAATTTCGTATATCCATATAGACTTACTAATTTTTATCGATGCACCAGAGGAAGCATCCTATCTGGATGCATCACAGCATGCTATGGCAACTGCTCTTCCCAAGACTGCAAGAAATTACAGAGGATTGTGAACACAGCCCAATCCATAACGAAAAACCAGCCTTCCTTCCGTTGAATTCATCTATACTTCCCACTGCCTCGGGAAAGCAACCTACATAATTAAAGATCCCCCCATGCCAGTTATACTCTCTTCTACCCTCTTCTCTTGGGCAGAAGATATAGAAGTTTGAAGACATTGATGAACAGATTGAAGAACAGCCTCTTCCTTGCTGTGACAAAACTTTTGAATGGATCTCAAATGTTAATGCTGATCTCTCTCTGCACTTTCTCAGCAGCTGTAAACACTCTATCCTGCACTCCGTTCTGTTACCCAAATGCACTTGCACAGTACAATCTGCCTGTAAAGCAGCTCTTTTTATTGTACCTTGGTACATGTAACAGTAATAAATCAAATCAAATCAAATAATAATGGACAATCAACTTTTGACCCACACTCTCCCTCCTATTTTATATGATCTAAGATAGAGTTGCATTGTCAGAAATACTCTGTCTTTACAATAGTCTGCTAAACTGAAAGCTAGTCAGGATATGGGCTGCCCTTTTGTTCATCTTTAGTTGCTGTCTGCTTTCTAGTCTAATTTAAAAGGGATGACTTAATTTAAAAATTGCTTCTGGAGTTGACGACGATCAGACAGGTTCACCTCATCAAGGCAACCAATGAGGAGCTGAATTTTTATGAAAACTAGTTTTAGCAGTCTGCAACAGATTGACGTCATTTCGTTTCCACAACTTGCGCATGTTGAGTTCTGCACTGTGAGTTGCCCACTCAGCAATATGACCAGTACACAATGAGACCACTCACAGCTTATGTTCATGATTACTTTCCTGAACGAAGGAAGGCCCCATTACAATATTTGAAGCAGAGTAAACAGCCTCCTAGTATCTGAAGCGATAATTTACATACAGTCAACGCCACCAGCAGAAGATTAACCAATCATTGCACTTAGTTTCTGGTTGCTGGTCAGTGGTGTGTGTGGGAGTTGGTAGTTGTTTCTAATGAGGTCACAGCTGGAAGAGTAGTTTAAAACAAAGAGGTTGTAAGATTACAAACTAGGGCTACAATATGAAATGTAACCCCATTGAGACAGACGTCTAAAAGCACAAATTCCTTTCATAATGTGTATTGCTGCACAGCACGTTGAAGAGTAGTCTCCTCCATTTTGCTCCAGGTTGACGTGGCCCACTTCCAACACTTTGGAAAGTTCAACACTTTGGGAGTTAGAGATAAAATACTCTCACCTAGGGCCAAGGAAAAGATTCTTGGGCCCTGGTGCTTCTTCTGTTTCTCAGCCCCAACCCACCGCTGGCCTCAAAAACGTACCCCTCAATCATGCGGGTCATTTTTGTCCCTTTAAAGATTTACCAATTTATTCATCACAACCACAGAAAATCTCAGTAAAATGGTAATGCCCATGTGGCCATAAAACCCTGTTGGCTTGTGGTTGCCAATGTTGTCCAGCATTAAAAGGAAGACCAGCAACAATATTAGTTTGTGTGGTCTACTAGTGATCCTCGCACAGTTATTAAACATACCAGAGTTTACAAATTTTATCCAAACTGCATTAATGCGACAAAAAAAATGCTATTAGCATTTGATAAAGCCATGTAAATTAATTTTGCCAATTGCCTTATGAACATCTGTTCTGCATTGCACCACTCACAGTGACAGTAAATTCATAAGCAATATGCTGCAGACGTAGGAAACTTAAAATAACAAAAATATTGGAAAAAAACTTGGCAGGTCAGGCAGCATCAGTGAAGCGAAACAAACGTAAATCAAGGGCAGGTTCTGATACCAGTCCAGGCCTTGCTTGGGGTGGTCAGAGTCAGAATGTTCCATGTATAAGGGGTGTAGAGCTGAATGATGGATAGCACACCACTTATCCTGACTTCTTCTGCTCTGTTGAGAGCAGTTTTCCCCCTGGATTGAGAGACAGACAGGTATTAGGGAAGATGAAAGTGGATGGTGATAATATGGTGTGGAGCTGGAGGAACACAGCAGGCCAGACAGCATCAGAGAAGCAGGAAAGCTGACGTTTCAGGTGGGGACCTTTCTTGTCCAGACCCGAAACGTCAGCTTTTCTGCTCCTCTGATGCTGCCAGGCCTGCTGTGTTCATCCAGCTCTACACCTTGTTATATCAGACTCCAGCAGCGGCAGTTTCCGCCATCCATGAAAGTGGATGGCACAGCTCTTACTTTTGGGGCAGGTGGGGAGGTGTCCCAAGAGAGTGAGTAGGTGGCACAGGGTTGGCGGTGTCGGGGGTCTCGGAGGGTGAGAATGAATGAGGGAGAAAGCTGCAAATAGTAGTGAGAGTGTTAAAGTTGAGCCTTAATGGGAGGTTGGTACAGTGGTAGGGATAGAGTGAGCATGAGATATTGGAAAGGAGATGCTGACATTTACACTGGCAGAGTGAAGAGGACATTGACCTTCTTCCTACAGTGCTGGGTATTCCTCTATTCAGTTGAGACTGATTCAACCTGGTAGCAACACCCAACCAGGCTGGCATGATCTGGCATTGTGGCATCCACTGCTGATCCTGGGAGAAGAGGAAGTCCCACATTGGCATCATCTCATATGGCAGGATCTCCAGGACCCTACCTGCAAAATCGGGTGCCAATTTCTCCCTGTCTGCTGTATCTGGGCAAATGTCAGAAACAATGGGGTCCAGCTCTGGAGGGACACTTTGTCCAATTGCACAACAGGTTTGAAAGATGGTGCAGTTGTAAGCGTTGCTGGTGATTTCCCTCTATCTGCTGAGTGGTGAGATATTCTGAGAACAGTGGGCGGTAAGATGGGGCCGGAAGCAGATGTGAGAAATGCCATAGGGGTGTCATAGGTAATTAATGAAGTGAATGTGGTCCAGTCTGGCCCAGGGAGTTCTCTAGGCGTCGCATGACAATCTCTTCAAAAAACTTGACACAACTCAAACATAGCCAAAAGAACATGTTGGATTCAGCCCATTATCTATCCATGGCATAGAAACCCCTCTTCATCCCTCTCAGTAAACCAGCACTTATTCCCCACTCCACAGCCAATGCTCACAGCCTCTTCATCCCTGTAAGACCAGATGACAAAGGCTTTGGGGGTGGGGAGGTTTCAATACCCAGGATTGGCTAGCAAAAGCATGGAAACAGCATCTAACAATTCCATTGGTCCTTTAAAAATAAAACCTCTTCTGAAAAAGAGCACTATTTCATGATTGAATACTCCACAACTGAAAGATCACCCAAATCCTTCTCCACCGCTATCCCTCACCCCCTTCCCTCTTTCTCCCTTTGTACCTACCCCTCCTTAGCTTTGGTTCAACCTCTGTTCTCTCTCTCCCCTTCAATAATAAATATCAAGCTCATTCTTCAGTGACATGGAGCAGAATCCCAGCAAAATATTACACTTTCAGCCGATGATGAGTTATCGGAACCGCTGGGGTGCTCTGATTTCAGAAGTCTTTGGAAGTTTGTAAGAAACTCATCACTATCTGTAGATAACCAAGAGAAGGTGGTTTGAGCTGCCTTCTTGATTTGTTACAGACCATTTGCTACAGGTACACCCACATACCATTTGCGGGGGAAGTCCAGGACTTTAACCCAATAAAAGTGAAGGAGTGATAGTATATTTTCAAGTCAGAATGATGTGCGGATCGGAGGGGCCTTTGCAGGTGCTGGTGTTCCTATGTATCTGTTGTCTTTGTTCTTCTAAATGGAAGTGGTCATGAGTTTGGAAGGAGCTACCTGAAGAACTTTGGTTAATTTCTGCAGTACATCTTGTATATGGCAAACAGTGCTGCTACAGGGCATTGGTAGTGGAGTGAGAAACTATCTGACCATCGGAGTTCCTGGGCCAACATCTCTCTAACCTCTGTCCAGCTGTCTACAGACACATGTAGCTGATAGAAAGCACTGAAAAGTCCATCCACAGTTCACAATGAACCTGTTACATTATTTATCTGACAACCTCTCCTTTAAGATCAACAGGAAATAAAAATTCAACACAGGGAAAAAAATATAGTACTGAAGCATGTTGAATTAAATGCTTCTTTCGTATTTTACTTTCTTACAATTCTGAGCATGAGCAGCTACAATTAGAAGCTGATTGGGTACCTTATAACCCCAAGCTTGTGTCTGGAGAGCTATTCATAAGAACTAGGAGCAGGAGTAGGCCATCCGGCCCTTCGAGCCTGCTCCGCCATTCAATAAGATCATGGCTGATCTTTTCGTGGACTCAGATCCACTTATCCGCGCTCTCACCGTATCCCTTAATTCCTTCATTGTTCAAAAAAAATCTACCTTAGCTTTAAAAACGTTTACTGAAGTAGCGTCAACTACTTCACTGGGCAAGGAATTTCATAGATTAACAACCCTCTGGGTGAAGAAGTTCCTTCTCAATTCAGTCCTAAATCTGTTCCCTCTAATCTTGAGGCTATGCCCTCTTGTCCTAGCTTCACCTGCCAGTGGAAACATCCTCTCTACTTCTATCTTATCTATTCCCTTCATAATTTTATACGTTTCTATAAGATCCCCCCTCAATCTTCTGAATTCCAATGAATATAATCCCAATCTACTCAGTCTCTCCTCAGAAGCCGATCCCCTCAACTCCGGAATCAACCTAGTGAACCTCCTCTGCACCCCCTCCAGTGCCAGTACATCCTTTCTCAAGTAAGGAGACCAAAACTGAACACAGTACTCCAGGGATAAAAGGTACTGCAGATGCTGGAGAATCCGAGATAACAAGCATGGGGCTGGATGAACGCAGCAGGTCAAGCAATCCAGCCCCGTGCTTGTTATCACAGTACTCCAGGTGTGGCCTCACCAGCACCTTGTACAGCTGCAACATAACCTCTCTGCTTTTAAACTCAATCCCTTTAGCAATGAAGGACAAAATTCCATTTGTCTTCCTAATTACTTGTTGTACCTGCAGACCAACCTTCTGTGATTCATACACAAGGACACCCAGGTCCCTCTGCATAGCAGCATGCTGCAACTTTTTACCATTCACAACTTCTATCAGATGGCATTGATGATGAAGGCTACAGATTAAACGATGTGGAGCTGATGACATTGAAACTAACTCATGAAAATAATGAATAAGTGTGAAAACAGTTAGTGAAATGGAAAACAGGCCGATCAGCATTGGCGAAAAGGTGATATGTTCTGTCAATCATGGAATGAGTGATCAGAAAAATAAAGTCAAACGCAGTGGTGTTTCACTTCAATGATGCACAGGTTGAAATTAATAAAGGCAAATAATTTGCGGTTTCAGCAATATGTTAAAAAAGGATTACATTGACCAACGAAGATTTACCAATAGGTTATTTCACTTGAGTCTGCGGTGATATTTGTGATACTAGAAGTTAGCAAGTAGCAAGAATTTTCTCACCAAAACAAACTAGAATTCAAATGATTTTGTGATTTATCGCACAAGCCATTTATGAAGGACAAGCAATAAAAGTAAGTGCAAGATACAAGCTCCAAATCCCCTGCTTTCCGCTATCGTCATACATTAGGAAGATCCCATTAAACATCAGCCTGAATTTTCCGTTCCCTGTTTTTTTGGTAATTGGTTTAAAATTAAAAAGAAAACCAAATTAGATCCTGAGATAAAAGGTACTGCAGATGCTGGAGAATCTGAGATAACAAGCATGGGGCTGGATGAACACAGCAGGCCAAGCAGCATCATAGGAGCAGGAAAGCTTGACGTTTCAGGCCTAGACCCTTCATCAGAAATGGGGGAGGGGAAGAGGGTTCTGAAATAAATAGGGAGAGAGGGGGAGGCGGATAGAGGAGAGGATAGGTGGAGAGGAGGCAGACAAGTCGAAGAGGCGGGGATGGAGCCAGTAAAGGTGAGTGTAGGTGGGGTGGTAGGGAGGAGATAGGTCAGTCCAGGGAGGACGGACAGGTCAAGGGGGCGGGATGATGTTAGTAGATAGGAGATATAGATCCTAACTCTTTTGGGAGAATTTACTTGCAGAGGTGTGTAACACAAACATTCACCTCTGAGGACAACAGCCACAGTTTTCAGTGTAATCCTATTCGTAAGAGCACCACTGAATCTCTGATTCATGTGTATAAATAAACACAATTAGTATCAAATTAACGAGAGTAGGTCACCCTCTACCTTCTTGACCACTTTGATGATACAATGTGCTACGGATAAATTCAGATGTGGGATAAATTGCTGGAGTTATTGAGATGAAGAGCTTTCTGAAATAAATAAGTCTGTGGAGTGATCACCACTCCTTGGAATAACTGCTACAGATCTGACATTCGAAATCCAGCATCCTTGAAACTGAGACCATGTCAGATTTAAGATTTTCCCAAGTTTTGAATGACCTGCTTAAATCACAGATTTTCACAGTGGGGTAGCTATAATAAGAAATTACTGTGTCCAAGAATATAACGAGCTTCATCAGCTCTGAACTTCTTAAACATGATCCCTATGTGCAACCGTAAACAACTTTAATACGAGTTTGACAAAAATGAACATTTACAAGTTAAAGTGGGTAATAGAATCAAGCAATGAAAGAGACCAAATGGGATTGATGTAACTTGTAACCCACACGATCATATCCCATAAAAAGGATCACTGCTGAATACTGGTAACTGAGGGTGCATGTTATTTGATGTAATCACATACAAACTGACAGTATACATTATATAAAAATTGTACATATTGAGCCACGCTCATTGAGAGAAGAAATGCCAAATTTTTGGATATTCCAATTTTCAGATTGCGTCAATTGTGATTTATTTTGTTATAATTTTGCCTGCAAAACCTTTGCCAGCTGAATGTTTGTGAACAGATTGACAGAATTTGATACCCCGCCCCTACAACCACCTTCAGTCTGTTATTCTGAGGAGTTGATGGTATTTCCCATGTGAAATAGGCACACCAGTGTGTACCATTGGCATGAAGCATGTTATGGCCAAGTCAGAAAGGACAAACTGGATCCTCTCTTCGCAATCTCCTCAGTTAATTACAGCATGGGTTTAAGTTCTTTCCAGCATCAGGCCATACATCTTTCTAATTAGAAATGCAGATAACTATTTTTGCTGTGAGCCAATCAGCAAGGTCTCCGTTAGTCAACTAAGGAACAATTTATTGCATATTAAACCCGAGAACAGTACTAAAAACACCTTTTCTAGCATACAACTTTCATACAGAAGCTTAAAGGAAGACACACCAGGTTTAAGCAGCCTATCCTTATTAATTAATCCTTGAAAATCTCGTATCTTTTTGGTGAACCTATGTATGTCTCATTTAAGGTCAACCCATTTTTCCTAAGGTTTGGTAATCAAAATTATCTCAGAATAGCTCTGACCATGGCATGGTGGCTCAGTGGTTAGCACTACTACCTTGCAGTGTCAGGGACCTGGGTTCAATTCCGCCCTTGGGTAACTATGTGGAGTTTGCACCTTCTTCCCGTGTCTTTGTGGGTTGCGTCCGGTGCTCTAGTTTCCTTACACAGTCCAAAGGCGTGCAGGTTAGGTGGATTGGCCATGCTAAATTCCCCATAGCACCCAAGGATATGTTGGTGAGGTGGATTTGCCACAGGAAGTGCAGAGGATGGGGTGGGATGCTTTGTGGAGGGGTGTCGGGGACTTGATAGGCCAAAAGGCCTGCTTCCACACAAGTAGGGATTCTATGACAAAGATGCTGTACAACTCAAGCATAATTCCTTCAATTTTGACTTCCAAGCTTCTTGAATTGAAATCCAGTCTTTCACTAGGCCTTTTGCTTAGATCAACGCACCCTCCAGCACAGGAGAGTTCCTATTTGCTTCCTTTATCTGGGATGTCTAGATGGTATTAAATATAAGCCTGAATTCTCTCATGGGTCTTGTTTTAATGATAAAAGAACCTCTTTAAAATTAGGTCACCATCAATACTAAAGCAATATACGTTGGAAAATCTAGTGTTTACTGAATAACATTTTTTTACTTTGCAATTATACAGTATTACTGGAACCGAGTTTTGCTCGGCTTTAAGTGCACAAAAAAGTATGAGATCCCACTTTTGCACCACAGATCCTTGGCCTTGGTACTGTAATCCTGAATCAAGCTTAAAAAGACATGTTTCTGGACTTTCTGGACCCTTTGCAATTTGGGCAGAATTCTTCATGTATTGTTTGAAGCGTCTGAATGATTGACTTCCACACTCGAGAGATGTTGAAAATTGTCAAAGAATGCAGACTCATAGTGCTCCTGCGGAGGTGGGGATGAAATTCCCAGCAACAGGAAAGAAGTCCCCTCAGCAACTAACTCTGAGGTTCCAGCCACAGCTTTGCATACAACCCCAGTTTGTACCTTCACCATTGTTTGACCATACTTAGAAAAACCTAGGACTCCTGAATAATTGCTCCACAGACGATCACTGTACTCTTTAAAGCTACAATTAATTTGGAACTCTTTGTTCTCAGTAAGACACCTGGCTGATGAATACCACACAATGAATACTATCTCTAGAGAAATAGGCAGGTTGCAAACTCTGAAATAGTTTACTATTAAGCCGCATATACATATATAAATATTTATATCTTCCCTGATGTGAATAATTAATTCATGCAGGAGTGATATGTTTGCTATTCCAGTGGAATAAATTGCATGTTTAGCATGCTGAAAAGCTTATTAGCCGCAATAACATTGGCAGGAGTTTACAATGGTAGAAACAAATACAGTCACAGGAGAGGCAATGTTAACAAATTAGCCATTTACCATGCACTGGATGCTAATCATAGTTGGACATCAGAACATACTCTGAATTGACAGGCTACTTCTCATTCCTCTGGAGGGTGATGGGAAGGAACTTATGATTTTTTTTTGCATTTTTTTGTATGATAAATATATATATTAGAGATTTCCCACTATATCTATCAGTTGCACTAAGCATGTTTCAAGTGAAAGGAAACTGCTTGAGATAGCTGTTGAGAAAGAAACAAAAACAGAAATTGCTGGAAAAGCTCAACGGGTCTGGTAGCATCCATGGAGAAAAATCAGAGTTAACTTTTAGTGTCTAGTGACCCTTCCTCATAACTGATGGTAGCTTGGAAGAGTTTGCTTTTTATGCAGAAGATAGGGAGGGATTAAGGGGTAAGCAATAGGTGGAGATAGAGCCCAAATGGAGAGGTGAACAGTTGGATAAAAACCAACTTTTTCCTATCTACCATCAATTCTGAGGAAGGGTCGCTGGATCTGAAACATTAACTCTGCTTTCTGTCCACAGATGCTGCCAGATCTGCAGAGCTTTTCCAGCAATTTCTGTTTTTGTTTCTGATTTCCAGCATCCACAGTTCTTTCAGCTGTAGAGAAAGAATTAGATTTTATCTTTCAGCTGGAATTCCAATATTGGCCCTTTTAAAGATACGTGTGTCTCTTTGGTTCATTGAACATGGTTAAGGATTCTATTTCTTTTCTTCATTCATTGCAATGCTAGGCCATAGATACGAGAAAAGGGAATGATCAAGTTTGAAGTTGTAGCAGTACTTTGACTGTGATAGGGAATCGGACAGTCATAGGATCAACTAGTTTTTGAAGTAAACTAAACAAAAAGCACATTTATCCAGCATCTTTCACAACCTTGCAACATCATAAAGCACTTTATAATTAATGATGTAGGTTTGATGTGTAGGCATTGTTTTGATGTTGCGTTAGAATGATAGTTAAATCACTTATTTGCTCTAGTGTGCAATAATTCTCCAAATGGAAAGATACTGTTTGAGATTATAACATTAGAGAGCTCCAATTTTTATGATTGAAAAAGAAGTAACACTGCAAGTCATTTGGCTTATTTGAGGCACAGTTGAATTAAATTGATGTCATTAATTAAGTTTTAGGTTTAAGTCCCATCAAACGAGAGTTAAAAATTACTTCCGCATTGACTGGATCTCGTTTAGTTTAAAATTGTACACAGTGGTTTTTTTCCCTAAATGCACTGTAATACAGGTGCTGAAATTTATTCCATATCATATATCCCTTGACATCTATATCTTACTGACAACAAGCAACGCAGAGCTCCCTCCTAGTTCTGACAACCATAGTTATATCCAGGCAACTGGCCAAATGATATGGTAGCTGCCAAACTCAGCTATGGCCTGACTGCACCTTTAGCTCACTGTGGCCAAAATTGCAGCATTTAGAAACTAACTGCAGTGTTTGGGCTTGTATAAGAACTTTAGGGACTTGTAGCATAGACATCAAAATGTGACTTGGTGGGGCAACTTCATTTTCAAAACTGCCAGGGTTCAAGTTATTGCAAATATCCTGTCAGTTCATCTGCAAACATTTCAAACATCACCATTTAGCATTATTACAAGATGTGCAAACTCATTACTGATGTGAGAGTCCATTATAGTAATGATGACAGTATTTTCCTTCTTTAAATTGCCGAATGATCATTTAACAGCTGCTAATATCCAGGGGGATTTAGATTTTGCAAATGCTGTTAATTTCACTGAGAGGGGCGGAATGATCTGGGGTGAACAGAAACACTATGACAAACAAGCATTGGTACTCCCATCCACCAGCAGTATGTTATAACAGGGTATCAAAAGATTTCCTCTTGTTAGCTCAGAAATGAAATTGAATGAATGAAGACTGGCTCAAAGGACGTTTCAGAGACCAAAGCTTAAATATCTCCATGCAGACAGGTATCCTGTCACCAAGTCTCCCTTTATTAACATGTGCACAGTACATGACATTAACCCACCTGGCTCAGAGCTGGTTCCTAGAGTGAACAGACCCCTTGACACCCCTATCAATAACAATATATCTGTCAGCTGGAATTCTCTGCTTAGCCCAGATTAACAGCCCCAATCAGGGAACTCATATTCTATGAGGTCCACCTGGATGACCTCACTACAATCACTACAAAAGCAAATCCAATTTTTCTCACAATCTAATTTTCTTTTGGTCCCAATTCGGCAGTCCTGAAGGATAATTTTCACAAGATCATTTAATCGAGACCAGGTCCCTCTTATGCTAAGCTGACAGGGGAACATTTTCTTTACATGAGACTAGCTAACGAAGACTATTTGGAAGGAATATCTAGATCATCAGAACAATTCTGCTCTCATGATGCATTTCTTGAAGATTCTTCTCCCATCTTTCCATCTCACTATTTGTCCTTTAGATAAATGGTTCAGATAGAGACCATCCTCTTGATAGAGCTCCTTCCTGCCCCAGAATGGGTGCCAGAAAACGAACTCCTCCCGTCCCATACCATGCTTTTAGCTATGTGTCAATTCCTTGATCTGTCTGTTCTTATGCCACTTTTCACGCGGCCCAGCTCTATCCAGAGATTAAGCAAAAAAACCAAAGGAATGTAGACGCTGGAAATCAGAAACAAAAATAGAAATTGCTGGAGAAACTCAGTAGATCCAGCAGCATCTGTGGAGAGAAAGCAGAGTTAATCTTTCGGGTCCATTGAACGTTTTTCCAGAATTGATGGTGGCTGGGAAAAAGAGCGGTATATTTGTTGAAAAAGGGCTAAGGGAAGAGGGGGAGCAGTAAATAACAGGTGGAGGTAAAGCCCAGACAGAGAGGACAGCAGCTGGACAAATAAAAGAATGGGTAAAAGTCAGCCTGGGGGAAATCAAGAGATCCAGAGATTATTACCCTCAATATTCTGCTATTTTTAATGTAGAGCCTAACTCCTCTTATTCTTTAAGCAGAATCTCCTCCCTCTTCCTACATAGGTGGCACGGGGGCTCAGGGGGTGGCGCTGCTGCCTCACAGCACCAGGGACCCAGGTTTGATTTCACCCTCGGGCGACTGTCTGTGTGGAGTTTGCACATTTTTCCCGTGCCTGCATGGGGTTTCCTCCGGCTGCCCCAGCTTTCTCCTGTAGTCCAAACATGTGCAGGTTGGTTGAATTGGCCATGCTAAATTGCTCATCGTGTTCAGGGATGCGCAGGCTAGGTGGGTTAACCACGGTAAATGCAGGGTTACAGGGATGGTGCAGTCTGAACGGGATGCTCTTTGCTGGGTTGGTATGGACTTGAAAGGCCTGCTTCCACGCTGTAGGAATTCTTTGATAGATCGACTGGATTTATGCATTTTCTTTCTACAATTGGATTTACCCCTTCCCTTTTCACAAGGGGCAGCACGGTGGCTGAGTGGTTAGAACTGCTGCCCCACAGCGCCAGGGACCTAGGTTCGAATCTACCATCGGGTGACTGTCTGTGTGGAGTTTGCACATTCTCCCCGTGTCTGCGTGGGGTTCCTCCACGTGCTCCAGTTTCCTCCCACAACCTAAAGATGTGCAGGTTAGGTGGATTGGCCATGCTAAATTGCCCGTAGTGTTCAGGGATGTGCAGGTTAGGTGGATTATAGGGGGGTGGGTCTGGGTGGGATGCTCTGAGGGTTGGTGTGGGCTTGTTGGGCCGAAGGGCCTGTTTCCACACCGTAGGAATTCTAAAAAATAACTGTCATATATCATGGTGATTAGAACCACACACATCATTTCAAGTGTGGTCTGTCAAGACTTAATATAACTTCTCAGTAGGCTTCGTACAGTCAGGAAGGAAGTTTACTTCCAGAGTGAGGAGTAGCTCAAGTGAATATATAGTTTGGGGAATATGAGGGCAACATGTGGATGGAACTGGTAAGTCTTTCTTTTTCTTCTCCATTTTATCAGTTTAAAATTCAATCATCTCGTTAAAATGTTAACAAGGTAGCTGATACAGCTGACTGAGGGACAGTTATCAGTCAATCATCTGAAGCCTAAATAGGGCCTCAGTAGATGTTAGTGATGATTGAAACTTAATTTGTGTGAGTCAGCTCAGCTCTGTTTAAGAAAGAGTCTGTTCAATGCTCATGATCAGTAAGTTGTGCACAGGCAGGAAGGAGAGATCTCATCAAAGGTAAAACACAACCTGAGTGAGTATACAGTTTAGGGAATTTAGAGGCAATGTGGGAATTAGGTGCAGAGGGGAAGAGTTGCTTTTTGCTTCTGTTTATCGGCTCATAATTTGTAAGATTTTTTTCATAACAAGTTAGATTGAAACCCGAGAGCAGGGGCCCAGCACAAAAGAATGACGCCACAGGCAACATGTAATTTAATTGGCTGGTGACAGTCACATTAATAGCTATTTATTACAGGTTACTTTCAGTTTCGAGGTAAACAGTAGGAAATATTCACAGTCTACAAACCGAAAGACGACAATGAAATATAAAATTAAGAACTAGCTAATTAAAATGGAGAATAAAAACCAAAAGAACTGCAGATGCTCTAAATCAGAAACAAAAAGAAAAATTGCTGGAAAAGCTCAGCAGGTCTGGCGGCATCTGTGAAGAGAAATCAGAATTAGCATTTCGGGTCCAGTGGGCCTTCCTCAGAACCTGCCAGACCTGCTGAATTAAAATAGAGAGGTGGGGCCAGGTCATGTGCTGTGTCTGAAAGATGTGGGAGCTGGTGGACCCCATTGTGGTTCATAGTGGCTACGTCTGTATTAGTGCTGGTTGCTTCAGGAAATCCAGCTCAGAGTTGATGAGCTGGAGTCTGAGCTTCGAACACTGCAGCGCAAAAGGGGGACAGTTACCTGAACACCGTGTTTCAGGAGGCATTCAGATCCCTGAGGTTAACTACCCCGAATTCAGTCAGTGGTCAGGAACAGGAAGGTGTGACTAAGAGCAAGGCAGGTAGAGGGATTCAGGAGGTGGTGCTGAAGGAGCCTCAGCCCTTAACCTTGTCTGACAGGTTTGAGAGTCTTGTTTCCTGTGTGGATGAAAGTGGGGACTGTAAAGAGGATGAGCAAACTCACCGTAGCACTATGGTATATGGAGCTATTCGAGAAGGGAGATAAAAGTGTTGTAATTGGGGATAGTATAGTTAGGGGAATATAAACTGCCCTCTATGGCCAGGATTGAGGGTCCCAAAGGTTATGTTACCTGGTGCCCAGGTTCAGGATATCTCATCAGGGCTGCAGAGGGACTTGGAATGGGAGAGGAAAAATCTAGTTATAATGATCCATGTAGGTACCAATGATATCGGCGAGAGGAAAGAGGTTCTGCTGATGGAATATGAGCAGCTAGAGGCTAAAGTACAAAGGAGAACCAAATAGGTAATAATCTCAGGATTAGACCCTGAGCCATGGGCAAACTGACACAGGATCAACAGTATTAAAGAGGTAAACACGTGGGTCGAAGATTGGTGTGGGGGAAATGGATTTGAATTTGTGGGACTTGGCACCAATACGAGGGAAGGAGGGAACTATTTGAATTGGACAGGCTCTACCTGAATCATGCTGGGACTAGAGTCCTGGCTAATCACAAAGCAAGGGTTGTGGATTGGGCTTTAATCTAAATAGTGGGGTCAGTAGATTCAGAAGTGTGGAAAATTGTGAAAAATGTTATAGAGAGGGAGGGCTGAGTAGAGGTTATTAAAGTTTCTGAAACAAATAATAGGACAGAAAGTGTCAGGAATTTAACTTCAGGCACAGCAGATAAGGGGACAACTATGAGAAAGGGGGGCAGTCAAGGCAGAACTGAGGGTGCTGTACTTAAATGCACACAGTATATGAAACAAGGTAAATGAGCTTGTCGTGCACATTGAATTGGCAGTTACGATGTTGCGAGTATCACAGAGATGTGGCTGTAAGGGGTCAGGGCCAAGAACTAAATATTCAAGTATACACGTCCTATCAGAAGGACAGGCAGATCAGCAGAGGAGGGTGGGGAGTGCGGGTTTGCCTTACTAGTAAGAAATGAAATTTAATCAATAGCAAGAAGTGATTAAAAAGTTGAAAGGCGGAGAATCTGTGTGGCTGGAATTTGGGAACTGCAAAGCGTAAAAGGCTCTGATTGTAGTTGTGTACAGACCTTTTAGCAGTACTCAGGAGGTCGGGATGAAAATAAATCAGGAGACAGAAAAGGCATGTAAGAAAGGCACAGAATTACAATAATGTGGTACTTCATATGGAGGTAGAGAGGAAAAGCAGGTTGGTAGAGAATCCCGAGAAAGGGAATTTGTGGAATGTCCAAGAGGTGTTTTTTTTTTTGGAGTGGCTAGTGGTAGAGCCCACAAGGGAACAGGCAGTTCTGGATTTGGTGATGTGTAACTGATTGGAGAGCTTAATGTGAGGGAACCCCTGAGGGGCAGGTCATAATATGATAGAATTCACCCTGTAGTCTGAGAGGGAGAAGCTGGAATCAGATGTAACGGTATTACAATTAAGGAAAGGTAACAAAGACATGAGGGAGTAGCTGGCCAGAGTTGATTGGAATGGAAGCCCTTGTGGGAATAGCAATGGCAAAAGATTCTGGAGGTGATTTGGGAGGCACAGAAGGAGTTCACCGCAAGGAAGAAGAAAGATACTGCAGGTAGCCAAGGTAACGATGGCTGACGAGGGAAGTCAGGGACAGCATAAAAACAAAAAGATAGCCATACAATGTGGTGAAGCTTAATGAGAAGCCAGAGGATTGGGAAGTCTTTAAAAATCAGCGGAGGATAATTTTTTAAAAAAGCAATAAATGGAGAAAAGTTTAAATGTGTGTGTCAACTAGCTAGTGTTATAAAAGGAGGATTGCAAAAGTTTCTTTTAGATATTTAAAAGGTAAGAGAAGCAAGAGCAGACAATGGACCACTGGAAAATGAGGCTGGAGGAGTGGTAATATGGCACAATAAAATGGCGGAGAACAGTGAAAGACGCCAGCAGTATACCAGAACTTCAAGAGAGTCAGGCGGCAAAGGTGAGTGAGGTGATGGGAAGCTGAAAGGTCTGAAGGTGGACAAATCACCCGGATCAGATGAACTACACCCAAGAGCTCTGAAGGAAATAATGAAGATTGTGGAGGCTTTTATGGTGATCTTTTAGAAATTACTGGAGTCAGGGTGGGTCAGGGCACTGGAAAATGGCTAATGTAATGCCACTGTTTAAGAAGGGAGGGAGGCAGAATACAGGGAACCAAAGGCTGGTTACCCTGACCTGGGTCATTGGTAAGATTTTGGAGTCTACTATGAAGGATGAGATTGCAGAGTTCGTGGAGGTGCACTTTAAAAAAGGGCAGAATCAGCACTGCTTTGACAAGGGGAGGTCATGTCTGACAAATCTGTCAGAATCCTTTGAGGAGATAACAAACAAATTAGACAAAGGAGAGCTAGTGAATGTGATCTATTTGGATTTCCAGAAGGTCTTTGACAAGGAGCCACACAGGAGGCTGCTAAATAAGAGAAGACCTCAAGGTGTTAGGGGAAAGGCACTGGCATGGAAAGAAGGTTGGCTGACTGACAGAAGGTGGAGAGTAAGATAAAGGGGTCTTTTTCAGGATGGCAATCAGTGACTAGTGGAGGACTGGAGGGATCTGTGTGGGGACTACAACTATTAACGTTACACATTAATGATCTGGACGAAGGGACTAAGGATGTTGCTGCTACTTCTGCAGATGCCACAAAGATAGATGGAGGGACAAGTAGTGTTGAGGAAGCAGGGAAACTGCAGAAAAACTTGGACAGGCTAGGAGACTGGGCAAAAAAGTGGCAGATGGAATATAATGTGGGCAAGTGTGAGGTTATACACTTTGGTTGGAAAAATAGACGTGTAGTATATTTCCTAAATGGTGAAAAACTTCTGAAGCACAAAGGACTTAAGAGTTCTAGTTTGGGATTCTCTTAAGGTTAACATGTATGTTCCGTTAGCAGACTGGAAGGCAAATCTGATGTTAGCATTCACGTCAAGAGGGCTGGAATATAAATGCAAATTTGTACCACTGAGGCTGTATAAGGCTCTGGTCAGACCACATTTGGAATACGGTGAGCAGTTTTGGGCCCAATATCTAAGGAAGAATGTGCTAGTATTGGAGGGGATCCAGAGGAAGTTTATAAGAATGATCCTGGGGATGAAGGGCTTGCCATATGAGGAGTGATTGAGAACTCTGGGTCTGTACTTGATGGAGTTTAGAACAATGACACGATGGGAGGAATGTCATTTAAACTTACAGAATTTTGAGATGCCTGGATAGACTGGATGTGGAGAAGATATTTCTACTAGTAGGAAAGATCAGGACCCGAGGACATAGCCTCAGTGTGAAGGAACAACCCTTTAGAACTGAGACGGGGGTGAGGTTCTTCAGCCAGAGGGTGGTGAATGTGTGGAACTCATTGCTGCAGAGGGTTATAGACGCCAGGTTGAGGAGTGTATTTAAGACAGATACGTAGGTTCTTGATTGATAAGGTGATCAAAGGTTAATGGGAAAAGGCAAGAAAATGGAGTTGAGAAGCATATCGGCCATGATTGAATGGCAGAGCAGACCTGGGTCAAATGGCCAAATACTGCTCCTATATCTTATGGTCTCTACTTTTCAATCTTGCTCCTTTAAGAAATAAACCTTAAAACTCTGTTTGCTCTTTTTACAATCCTTTTTAATCTGCTTTGCTACTTTGTGATTTGTGTATCTCTACTCCATGATCTCTGTTCCTCTATCCCATTTGGAGTCTTATTTTCCATGTAATATGTCACTGCCTGAGTTTTCCTACCGAAATGAAATGTTTCATTCATCTATATTGAAAATCTTAAGCTACTTATGGACTATTTATTAATGCCATGATGTATTAGTTGCAGTGTCTTCAATATTGATTCTTTCCCTAAGCTTGGGTGGTCTGCAAATTTGGAAATTACATTTTTGAATCTGAATTTTAAATTAATGGGCTAAATTGTGAACAGGTGATAATGATAATCCTTAGGGTCCCACTTCCTATCTTTGACCGTTTGGAATAGTTTTGCTTTATCACTATTCTCTACTTGCCATCACACAACTTCTCTTTTAATCCCCAGTGATCAGGCCATACCCAATAGTCTATTATGTGGTCACTTATGGAGGTGAGTCTGAGACACAGGACATGAGCCGCAGCCAGACCCTGGAGAAGGAGTAGATCGAGCCCAAAACAACCAAGGAGGTGAGTCCCGGCAGCGAGTCGCGGCCAGAGCCTGGAACGTGAGCAGAGAGAGTGGGAGCTGAGCTGGGAGGCGAGTCGTGGGCCGGAGCCTGAAGCGGGAGCAGAGAGAGTGGGAGCCGAGTCGCGGCTGGAGCCCGGAGCGGGAGCAGAGAGAGTGGGAGCCGAGTCACGGCCGGAGCCTAAAGCGGGAGTAGAGAGAGTAAGAGCTGAGCTGGGAGCCGACATGCGACCGGAGCTTGGAGCCCAGAGTGGGAACAGAGAGAATAGGAGCCAGCCAGGGGAATGAGTCCTGGAGGCAAATCTGGGACAGTGCCCGACACATGGAGGGAGTGAGGCCACGTGCTTTTGCAGCCAGTGGGCATGGACTCTGGGGAAAAGGACTATAACTTGTGTGCTTTAAAGACAATTTTTATTCTCATTCTGGACAGTTAAACTCTGTATTCCCATGCTAGTCTATTTTTTTACTATTTCAATGCTGTGACACCACCTAAAGTATCTGTATCTAGGTACTCTGTACCTCGGATGGCACCGGAGGCAACATTACAAACTTTTCACTGTACTCATTCGAGTACACATGACCATAAAGGCTATTCTATTCTATCCAGGGCCTTTTGGAAATCTAAATATCTTCTGTGCATAGTATGACCTTAGTTTACTGTCTCTGCATCTCCCTTTTTCGTTTTGAAATCCATATGAACTATTTATTTTTAGTTTCAGCTGTCTTTTTCTATTTTATCCTTTTGGTAAGATCCCGTAACTTTTTGAGCAGCTGCTACTCAACTTGTTGGTCAAAGATACCCTGGTCTGATGATGTTCTGCTGACTATTAGTATATGTATGAAACATTGTACTGAGGGTGATCCAAATCAGCTCACACACCATAAATTAGGAGAGAAACCTGATTTGTGTGGTCTTGTGCTACGCAGACTGGTACTTGTAACTACAGAACATCAGATATACGTAATAACAGGTCGATATTTGCATTACCTACTTCCAACCTGAGCAGTGTAAGTGAAGATTATTAAATTTAAAGAGTTTTTAAAATGATCTTTGTTTTGGAAATGATGTAATGAAAGGACTGACATCATCCTTGATGGATGTATTTGAATAGATGCCCTGTTAGTATTTCACTATTACACATAAACATGCATACACATTCTGTCATTAATCATCTGTCTACAATGTGCTTGAGGTGATGTGAATAATGACCATCAGCCTGGCTTTGTCATTCACCCTCATCCATTATCTACAAGATCCAGTGGAGTATGAAGTCATTTTAATTGAAGACAAAAGGGAATGTGCATCAAAAAGTTTCTTTATTAAATTTTTGAGCTGGTGTCTAGTTCATATTCAAATTGCATTGAGATATTTACCACCTTGACAGCAGGCATGCCCTACTCCTATATGCTGATCTTCTGTGCTGACCTCATCCTCTACTGTCATCTGGCCCTGGTGAAATGAGGTGAGCATTCAAGGTCAGTTTGGCTTTAGCTGTGGTACTTGTAAGCCTTGTGAGGCAGAAGTCAAGCAATTTTCCATGCTCAAACCTATCCAATCTTGTTTCTGTGTCTCTTCCTAACCAAACAGAATGCCACACTGTTCCGCTTCTGCACATTGAGTTGTAAAGTGAACCACAACAGGGTCCCAATTTCTGCTTTTCCATTGGCCATGTGAATTGGTAGTTGAGCCATTTCCTGACTCCAGTACAGACCCAACCAATGAATGACTTGAGATAGTAAGAACTGCCGATTGCTGGAGTCAGAGATAACACTGTGTGGAGCGGAAGGAACACAGCAGGCCAGGCAGCATCAGAGGAGCAGGAAAACTGACATTTCTGAAGAAGGGCCCCGGCCCGAAACGTCACCTTTCCTGCTCCTCTGATGCTGCCTGGTCTGCTGTGTTCCTCCAGCTCCACACTGTGTTATCAATGAATGCCTTTTCCTGGGATCTTTATTATTTCCTGTAGGGTTTAGGTTCACGGTGTAATAAATCAGCCGGACGAAGTGTGGGGGGATTACAGGCACAGAGACAGGCTAGTTAGAAGGTTATTAATTTGTGTAAACAGTCACGCTCTCAGAAGCTAAATCAAGGATAGACTGTTATTAAAATGTCTTAAAGCTGTCAATCATTTCTCTGAACAGCTGTGTCAGTCGATCACCTGCAATGCTCAAACCCTTTTTTTCAGATTTTGGAACTCAACAAAACATTCATAATGCCCCCAGCTATCACAACTAGACCTCACATCTTACTCAATGGAAGTGAACAAAACTAGGTGTTTCATTTCAATTTCAAAGCATAGTGTCTGGCAATCAATGTGGTGGATCAAATTGAGAGACTGTTTCTAATATTCAACAGGACAGTCATTTTCTTTTGAAGTAAAAGATATCTGGATATTTAAATGTCAGTCCACAACATGACGGGCAAGTTTGCCAGAACATTGTTTCTATATTTCTGAATGTATTGTAGTACATTCTCCATTGGGAAATATACGAGAATCCACCTCAACACTTAAGAAGCACTAGTCAATTGAATGATCAAGTTAGCTTTGCAGAACTGATCCCTATCTTTAATTTTTGCATTAAATATACATCCATTTGAAAATGCAGCAGTTTGGGGTGACATTTGAAGCTATCGCAACATTTTACCCTTACCTGCCAGGGCGTTTTCAATTCCTCAGCATCTTCCTCTCCAAGGAAGCACTTTTCCAGAACCTGCACTGCCACACAAAAAAAAAAATGCAGAAAATAAATCCAATTTCTCTGTCCAATTTTGCTGTCCTTCCCTGAGAGGTCTGAAGCATGAATTCTCAAAAGTCAGAGTGGGTTAGGGTTAGCTGCTGCTCACTGATTGGTTGCCCTGGCCACTAACCCAGCTGTGTCTTCTGCACAGCATCCTTGCGTATGTCCATAGTGTCTATCACCCCTTTGTTCATTCAACTTGCCTTAGGCAAACCATCAGCTGCACCACAGTATCGTGGAGCAAATCTCTCACCACTCCGGGCCATCAGTACTTCACTTGATGCTCAGAGACCCCTGCAACTTAAATCCTTGTGCCATCTCGTTTTGCATGGAGAGAGACACAGGAATCTTGTGCATCAGCACAGGATGCCCTTCTGCCTGCTACCTTGCTTATTAGTGCTCATGTACTTTGCACTGACTTGGAGGCAGCAAGCCTTAGTGTGGCTGATTTTGTATTTAGTGCGCTGGGGTGTTCAGTGCTCTGTTACTGGTATATGTAGCTTGCATTGCTTTTTAGCACAGACAGAGAGGCAGGCAGCTTGTTACAGCGGGAGCACTGAACAGTCAAGGGTATGGGCATGTAAGGCACCGGGCGATGTGACATCAAACCTGCAGCACGTACCAGTAAAGTCTGAAGTAAACACATGACATGTACTGCAAGTAAATGGCCATGTGTGAAAGTCAAAGGGAAGGGAGACCCTAGTGAGGTCAAGTGGAACTATGGTCAATCAGGAATGCCCCAAGGGATAAAAGGTACTGCAGATGCTGGAGAATCCGAGATAACAAGCATGGGGCTGGATGAACACAGCAGGTCAAGCAGCATCATAGGAGCAGGAAAACTCGACGTTTCGGGCCTAAACCCTTCAATCAGAAAATGGGTTTAGGCCCAAAACGTCGAGTTTTCCTGCTCCTATGATGCTGCTTGACCTGCTGTGT
>JAHRHZ010000028.1:517571-542935 GCA_024137785.1 Ginglymostoma cirratum
AAACGTCGAGTTTTCCTGCTCCTATGATGCTGCTTGACCTGCTGTGTTCATCCAGCCCCATGCTTGTTAACCAGGAATGCCCCAAGGGATTTGTTTGATTCCAGTTCCAGCCAAGTGCTTGGTCTGAACAGAGTTCAGGCATCTCTGCTCTTGCAGTCTGGAGTTAGGCCTTAGTCTACTCTGCAGGTCAGGTGGAACTAGTCTGGAGATTATACCTCAGTCAGTGAGAATACAGTGGAGATATCAGCCCAGGGAGGTGGGCCAATTTCCCTGCAATGGAATCAAAGGAAGGATCCAGTATGATGGAAGAGCAGTTATCAATGGTGTGGGAGCAGGAGAGACGTTGAGGTCTCCTTAGTGATTACGTAGGGAGCACAGACGGCAGGAATGTTTTGTAGCTTGGGACAATGGGATGGTGGAGAACTGTTGAGTGGATGTGGTGCATGCAGCATTGAGAATTAAAATGCATGAGCCTCGATAAGAGACATGTGCAGGGGCAGAGTGGTGGCCGTCTGAGTGTGAGGTGGCAGAAAGGAGATGGTGGCACTTACCCTTGTATAGGGCAAAAGGTCACGGACCTTCTTCCTGCACTGCTGGGCATCGCACTTCAATTGGCAGTGCGCAGGTTGTTATCTGGGTCGAGGCACAGTTGGGTCTGATTTCATGGCATCCTGTGAAGGTCACATGGCGAAAGGACTGCCTTTCTCGCCACTATCCCATCGACCAGAACTTCCAGATCCCTTCCAGCGAAGTGAGGTGCCAGCTTTCTTTTCTGTGACCTAGTGGCACAGTGTGAGGGACTGTTCCTGGCCTTGCATCGTCTAATATGGCTTTTAAACATGGCACCTGCGGCACAAGCACCGGGAGTACCTGACAGTGGTGAGTGCTCCTGCCCCTTCGGCTTCACGATTCCTGAAAAAAGGTGCATGGGTGCTTAATTAACCAGGCATAGAGCGAGAGGAAAGTCACTTGGAATGGTGGATGGGTGCCATGAGCCTCCCTTTGTAGAGCATGTTAACCTCAAATAGGAATGTTCCATTCCATGTTCTGAAAAACTATCTTCTGCACTTTGCTTCTATTTCCTGCCTCCAGGAAGAGAGTGAAAATCTATCCCTTGTTGCCTGTTACAAAGAGAAGAGAGCCTTTCCTCGCTAGCTCTGTCACCAATGACAGTCAGAAGTCACATGACACCAGGTTATAGCCCATCAGGTTTAGCGCTCTGAAAGCTTGTGATCTCAAATAAACCTGTTGGACTATATATCAGGTTAGGTTATACAGTTATAACTGTATGTCAGTTTCCGTGCAATCTGCCCCTGGTGGACACTGCTTGCATTTGAGTACTTGACTCCTTTCATAATTTGGTGTTTTAAAATTAGAAACAAACATTCCCAGCTGTCTTTGGAAATCAAGCGTATTGTATCCAATGTATCCTTCAGGTTGTTAGAGAGAGCTGGGCCCCCAATGGGCTGGGTGCATTGTTTCCTCAGCAACTTCATTTACATTTGATTCCCTGTTTCATTCCTTCCCTTTTTGGTTACACAGCCCTTGGTGGTCAGTGTTTATAATTTGAGTGGCTGATTAACCTGGTGGGGCATCTATTTCTAAAAAAGAGCTGGAATTTTCCTTGATATCCTTGGAAAGGGAGCACAGGGTGGCCAACAATGACCTTGAAGCTTTTACAGCTCCGTGGGCACCAGGCGAGCTGGGCTGTATTATTTCTTATGACATTCCTGGCGCTCCTGATTCTGTCCCAGCTCCATTAATTCCTGCCCTCCTCTCGCATTGTTTTCTTGATTCTCCCCCCTGGCATCTGCACCTCACCTGGTTCCACCTCACCCATCACCTCTGGCACCCAGAGCCCATACCCTGGCATGCCAAGCTCTTTCAGTTATCCCCGTATCCATGGCTCCTCAGATACTCCTGCAGCTACAGCCATCCCCTATTTGTTCAGTTCACCTCTGGCTGCTCCAGATCCACCTCCATCTAAACTCTCCATTTAGCAACCAGCTCACCTTCCCTCCTCCCATCCCTCTTCACCAGCCCTCAGTCTTGCCAATACCATAAGCAGTGCTGCTAATGGTAAGGAAGGTGCTGTTTCTGACATGAGCCCAGGACTGAGGTCAGGATGGTGGAGGTAGAGCAGAGATGGTGATCTGAACAAATGGGAGTGCCAGTGGCATGGGATAGTACCCTAGAGGAACTGTGTGTACTGATGTAGGAAAGACTTTGTAAGTAGTCAATATGGGATCGTCAATGGGAATAGTCTTGGGCTGGATTTTCTGAGGAGTGCCAATCACAATCAAGTAGCCGCTCTGCTCCTACCATCTTTCTGTTAAAAAAGATGTACCTGACTGTCTGCCCCTCTTTCATGGTTACATCTGTGCTTGGGTGTCCATGGAGAGAGAGAATACGGTGTGCACCAGTGCAATAGAGGCCTTTAGAGACTGGTGGACACTACAGGAGCTGGGAGTACCATTACCCCAAAGAGTGTTATTAGGATTTAGTAAGACTTTGTTTCGTTTTGCACATTCTGTTAACTGTTAATTTGCATTTCTGTTACAGTGCCCCTTCAGGAGTTGTTTAGCAGAATTTTGTTAGTTTTAAGAGGGTGTGAGGTTTACAGAGTGCGGCTGTCTGAACTAAAGCTCTCACTCAATCCGTAGATTTGAACTTGGTTTGAGTAGAGTTATGTTTTGGAGTATAATATCACACGAGGATTTGAAATGAGGCTGGAAAATTCTGCTTGGCCTGTACGAGAGCAAGACTCTCCAGGACACACCTTCTCCGTGAAAGTCAGTTCTGGGGTTAAAGGTTATCAGGCTGAGAAGGAAAATCAATGGAAGCAAACCCTTGGGAGCTAAGGATCACTTTGGACTGGGGTTGAGAGAGTTGGATATCTACCTAAAGAACAGTGAAAAGTATAATTGTGAAGTAGGATTCTGAGTTGTGTTAGAAAAGGAAAATGTTTTGTTCAGTTTAAACTAAAGCTGCCTACAACTGTACTGTTTAGTTGATGTTGCTCCTATTTGGCTTAAAGTTTTAAAATATAACATCTTGTCATGACATTCTTTCAACTATTAACTGGAACTTCGAATCTCTGTTTTTAAAAGTGATTTTGTTGGTTTCTATGCAAATTATAACAAATGTCACTCTGTATTTCTTCACAGGAAGAGATTATTTTAAAAGGCCACAATTTCACATGAGCCATTTATTGCAGCTACATAACACTCTGCTCAATTGTTCAAACGGTTTGACACTAACCTGTGATCTCAGCTCAGTTGGCTGGATAGTTTGGGTACAGAGTGATGCTGACTGGTTGAGGTTGCTGTGGAGACCCTGCTTTCTTGAACTTCATTCCTCATCTGTGGTGTGGTAAGAACGACCAATCATTTCTCCTAATGAGAGGGTGGAACTATAGTGACTTTACAACATCTCCCTTGCCTGTAGCAGCTCCCCATCTTCTCCAATTACTGAAATAGACAATTGACAATTTCTCAACTTGATTATACAAAGCGTTCAGAAAAGATTTACAAGGATGTCACCAGGGTTGGAGGCTTTGAGCTATAGGGAGAGGCTGAATAGGCTGGGACTATTTTCCTTGGAGTATCGGAAGCTGAGGGGTGACCTCAGAGAGGTTTATAAAATCATGAGGGGCATGAATAGCCAAGGTCTTTTCCCCAGGGTAGGGGAGTCCAAAACTAAAGGGCATAGGTTTAAGGTGAGAGGGGAAAGATTTAAAAGGGAACTAAGGGGCAACTTTATCACACAGAGGGTGGTGAGTCTATGGAATGAGCTGCCAGAGGAAGTAGTGGAGACAGGTACGGTTACAACATTTAAAAGGCATCTGGATGGGTATATAAATAGGAAGAGTTTAGAGGGACATGGGCCAAATGCTGGCAAATGGGACTAGACTAATTTAGGATATCTGGTTGGCATGTATGAGTTGGACCGAATGGTTTGCTTCTGTGCTGTAAAACTCTATGACTGTATGACTCTATGGGGAAAAGGCAGGAAAGCAAACCTGAGGAATGACAGATTGGCTAATTCCTATTGAATGGAGGAGCAGGCTTGAAGGGTTGAATGACCTCTTCCTGTTCCTATTTAACATGGTCTGATGATCTTTTCCCAAACCAGGTAAAGAAGCACATCCTCACCACTGCAGGAATCTGTCATTCTTGAAATTGGTTCTCAAGTGTTCTCTGGTGTTTGTTCTCTGGAATGGACCTTGATCATAGAACCTTAAACTCAGAAGCAAGAGCCCATCCAACAGTATAGAACCCTCTCTCTTCCTCTGTTCTGGAAGAGAGTAATTTTATAAAACTAAGTTGTGTTTATTGAAGTGAGCAATCTTTGTTTGATGCCACTGTGCATACATTTTTATAATCTGGGATAAATTTTTGGTAAAGTGCCACATCAAAGGACATGGTGGAAAATAAAAGTTCAGTGCATGAGGCCATTTGTATGTCAGCTAACAGAAAATAGAAAGTAGACATGAATGATTCTGCTTGACAAGACATCATGCGTGGTATGCCACAGGGATCTGTGGTGGGGCCTCAATATTTTACAGTTTATATCAATAACTTGTGTGCTGTGATTAAACATATGTTAGCTACATTCGCTAATGAAGCAAAGAAAGGTCGGAAAGTAAATTGTGAAGAGGACCTAAGGGAGCTACAAGAGGTTAGGCGAAGTAAGGGCCTAGTGGTATTTTGCGAGACCAATAAACCAGAGACCCCTGGTAATGTTCGGGGGATTGGATTTGAATCATGCTGTGGCAGATGGTGCAAGTTGAATTCAATAAATAAGTGAAATTAACTCTCTAACGGTAACCATGAACCCATTGTCGATCATCAAGAAAAACCCATCTGGTTCATTAATCTCCTTTAGGGAAGGAAACTGCTATGCCTACCTGGTCTGGCCTACATGTGACTCCAGATCCACAGCAATGTGGTTGACTCTTAAGGCAGTTCAGGATGGGTGATAAATACTGGCCTGACCAGAGACGCCCATGTCTTGTGAATGATCTTTAAAAGAATACACAAATGGCTTGAAAGGGTAATTGAATAATTAAAAAGGTAAAGATCTGGCAAATGGAATCTAATTTGGGAAAATGTGTGATTATCCATTTTGGGAGGAAGAATAAAAAAAAATCATATTATTTAAGTGGTGAGAAATTGCAGGGAGCTGAGACCTGGGAATCTAAATGTCCGAGTGTGTGAATTTTGCAGGTATAGCAAGTAATTGGGAAAGCAAGGTTAGGGGGTAATTCTTCAGTTATGTAGAATCAACATCTACAGTAATAGTTTTTTTATTTAAGAGAAATGTAAACACATTGATAAGTCTTCTCTGAATTGCTTCCAGTGTAATACCAGGAAAGGATGGGTTGCCTCGTGAGGAAATGTTGGACAGGCTGGCCTTATGTCCACTGGTGTTTAGAGCAATAGGAGATGACTTGATTGAAACACGTAAGATCTTGAAGGGTCTTGACAGGATACATCTAGAAACAATGTTGCATTGTGGGAGAATCTGGAACTAGTGGTCACTGTATAACTATGAAAGGTCGTCCATTTAAGACAGTGACAAAGGGAAATATTTCCTCACAGCGAGATGCGAGTCTATACAATTCTCTTTCTCAAAAGGCAGTGGAAGCAGTGTCCTTGAACATTTTTAAAGCAGAGGTAGATTCTTAATAAGGAAGGGGGTGAAACGTCATCAGATCCAAGTGAAAGTGTGGAGCTCAGCTAGGATCTTACTGAATTGTGGAACAATCTCAATGGCCCAGGTGCCCTATTCCTACTTCTAATTTGTACGTACATATGTTAAAGTTTGCCTGAAGTTTGACATGTCATGTCATCTATGTGACTTAATTTTCCAGAAAAGATTGACTCGATGAAAAACTGGTTGTATCCACCAACTTCAAAAAATGCACAAGTGTGCTGAGTCTAGTTGAATCTTGTGATAAAAATGGAGCATCTAGTGAACACTTTTGTCAGCAATATTTTAGGACTTATATTAAGTGCATTATTCTTCCTGTAGCATGCTTGCACTTCCTGTGGTTACTTGTTCATAATATATTAGCAAATGACTATCGGAATCAGGAAGACAAATTTCATGGTTCAGAATGTTGACATCCTGTCATCTATCAGCATTGACAATGTTACAGTGGAAGTCGCCAATAGCTTTGCATACTTCAGCTCCGCAATCACCAGCAATCTGTTAGTTCTTGCTGAAATCAACATGTGCATCACAAAAATTGCAATTGCAGAATAATAGTGTGGAACTGCTGGAATGTAAGGGGAGGTCAAGTTCTTGTTTTTCTGTCAATAACATCCAGATGAAGGATGGTGTTCATTCTCCAAGAAAAAAGTGATGTTAGTCATACATAGGTATCTGTTCCTCATGTGTAGAAGCTTGTTCCATTATAGTATTGATCTGTCCTTCAAGGTCTGTTCTGAGGCATGAATATAAATGTCGGTTTGGCAATGATTTGTTTTGATGCTTGGTACGTTGTTCAGATTGGTACAACTTTTAAGACATGACCTCTTCTCCTCAGTGCATACATTATTGGTGTAAGGCTTGGAAGTTTTGTCTTTGCTGATGCACCACACCAGTGAGAAAATTCTGTAACTTTAGATTGTTTAGGATTTCACATTAAAGTTGTCAAATTGGTATATTGTTCAGATGAGAGGTCTGTCTCATCTTGTCAGATGGGCTAATATGTTTTAGGTAGTCAACACTTTCTGTAGAATGCTCTGCACTAAATGGAACTTTTGCTGAATAATGTTGCTTGAACTGATATTCGCACTGCTTGTTCTAGAGTTAGATCCCACTTTGATTTGAAGGAGTTGGTGAATAATTTAAAATATCAAACACAATTCTGTCACAAATGATCTGTTGCTGTAAGTTTCCATATTCGCATAGTATAGGACGCACATGTAGCTGAGTAATAAAGCTATCTGCAGACTTTCTCCTGAGTTGGTATCTTCTACTGAAATGTGATCTCACTAGCGTCCATTTGTTCTTGCAGTGCAATTTGTTCAAAAGTTGTTACAGCATTGTCAAATATAATTTGTTTTTTCTCATTGATCTGCTGCCTAGGTATAGCAAGATCTGTGTTTTTCTCATATAGTATGGCTAACCTGTTCTGTATTTGACCTGGTGTCCAATCCTGAAGCTGCTTAACGTTTTAAGAATTGAGTTTTCCACATTTCACAATTGGCTAATCTATCAAATGAATTCAATAAATTAGATTTATCTGGTGGAACATTCAGTATGGTGAATTCTGTTGCGTTGGCTGATTTAATGTTAGGCACTTGAAATTGTTGATTTATTTTCTTGATTTGAATAATGATTGTTAGTTTTTAATATTACATGGATCTCGTGCGCAAATTTGTTAAAGACGTAAGATATTATGCTAAGATGCATGAAGTAGCACGTTGTGGAATACAGCTCAGACATGGTCAGTGTGCAAGATTCTGTGAGAAGTGAAGGTAAATATTTCATCATTTGTAATTATACTGTTATTGTTTTGTATATAAATGTAATTACATTGACTATCCAAATATATTTTGGGGAGAGGAGTTTGGACTACAGTATAATTTCACTTTGGCTTGTAGTTCAAAATAGACAGCAATGAATTGGCAACCCAATTTGCAAGTAATGCAAAAAAAAAGTCAGATGGAGCTTTGAAAAAAAACCCAACAGAACACAGAAGTGGAAGAATTACCCTTTCATATCCAATATGCATTTATAACATGAATATTCAATCATAATCACAAATACACTTTATCTGAAGGATAAGTATTAGCCAGGATACCATTATAAGAAGTATGGTGGGCTGGATTGGCCTGCTTCTACATTGGACCAAACTGTTACAAGCCTTAATCTTCTTCATCGTATCGCTATGAGATACTTTGTATCTACCCAAGAGGGCAGACAGAGTCATTGCCTTGTCGTCTTGTGATGATACTGTGCCTTTAAGAGGTTTGTTTCGAACTGGTTTCCTTCACAGAGAGACTGGGAGACAAGTACGAAGCAGTCTATGAGAAGAGAAACAACTTGAAGCCTTGGGTATTTTTTTAAAGTTGGAAGCAGCCTGAGTGGATGTGGTCAAGCTCTCTCAGATCCAGGATTTTTAGTTAGTTTTCAGCAGTTGTTGCTGGGGTCTCAGCAGGACTGGAAGGCAGTGAATCTCTCTGGGCTGCTACACTTTCGTTCTTTCGTTCTTTCGTTCTTTCGTTCTTTCGTTCTTTCGTTCTTTCGTTCTTTCGTTCTTTCTTTCTTTCTTTCTTTCTTTCCTCTCCCCACCAACCTCCTCAGAATTATCGTTTGATGTTCTTTCCTCCTGAATAGGGAGAGAGGGGGAGGCAGATAGAAGATGGATAGAGGAGAAGATAGGTGGAGAGGAGACAGACAGGTCGAAGAGGCGGGGATGGAGCCAGTAAAGGTGAGTGTAGGTGGGGGGTTAGGGAGGAGATAGGTCAGGTCAAGGGGGCGGGACAAGGTTGGTAGGTAGGGGATGGGGATGGGGCTTGGGGTGGGAGGAGGGGATAGGTGGGAGGAAGGACAGGCTCGGGAGGCGGGGACGAGCTGGGCTGGTTTTCGGATGCAGTAGTGGGAGGGGAGATTTTGAAGCTTGTGAAGTCCACATTGATACCACTGGGCTGCAGGGTTCCCAAGCGGAATACAAGTTGCAATCTGTTTTCTGAATTTACCTTTTGCCAAGGGTGTGTCTATGGGACGTTACTATATTGGAACAGTCACTATTTAGTAGTAAAATGATCTATTATTCTGTTAAATTTTCCAGTACAGTTCTTCCAAGTTCCTCTTTCTTTTGTTGTACTTTAACTACAATATTTGAATAAATTGTGTTTTTCTTAATGTTGAATAGTTTGACCAACTGAATTGCATCTAGGCTACATTTTAATATATTTTGAGGGGGTCTGGTCTGGTCCATAACAGTCTCATCTGAAAAACAGCAGTATAAAACAAAGGAGATATCTAAAGGAAATGCAGGAGCAGAAGAACCTCGAGGCACATGTTCAAGAATCACCTAAGGTGGAAGAATGAGTTGACAAGGTTATGAATGAGGCAGAATTTGAAACCTAGGTTCAGAAGTTGAGACATTTGGTAGAAAAAGCAAGCAAGTTATAGTGAAGCTTTATAAAACTCTGCTTTGGCTGTGCCTGGAATTTTCTAGCTTCTTCTGGACATTGCATCTTAGGAAGGATGCAAAGGCATGGGGAAGGGTGCAGAGATTAACAAGGAAAGTCTCGAGGATGAGGGACATCAGTTATGTGGATTGGTTGGAGGAGCTGAGGTTGTACTCTTTGCGGAAGAGGAGGTTTATCAGAGATTTTCAAAATCATGAGCGGGCTAAACTGTAGACAGTGGAAAACCCTTATCCTGCTTGAAGGGTTGAGATAAAAAGGGCACCAGGAACAGGCGACGTGAGGAAAATCGTTTCATGCAGCGAGTGGTAAGGATCTGGAATGCACTTATTGAGTGATGGAGGCAGAATGGGTCCAGCTGACTTGTTTTTACAGGGAGCTGGCACAACTCTGACTGGCCGAATGGCCTTCCTCTGTGAGCAAACTGTTCAGTGATTTCAACCCTGGAGGTGCAGGGCACCCAGACACTTTGTGGAAGTGCACTGGACTGTGAAAACTTGATTTGTATCAGGAATAGGCAGCATTACATGTCTTTGCTGTTTTCCAAGTACATGTCAGACAATTGCCATGGTTCACAAACCGCTTTGCTGCTCTATTTCATTGTCTGGATGTAACCCATCTGTTGGTGCAATGACAAGGCAAGCCTAGTGTGCTTATCAGCACCTTTTCATTCATTGCAGAATTTCTCAGCACAATTTGTGGAATGCAATTACTTTCTGCTCAAGGGAGTGGTGATATTGTCAGAACAGAAGGCTATAATGTATAGTGCATTCCATTTCCAAGCCAGGTTATTGGATTAAAGCGGTTGAGCCCTTTACTAATGCATTCTCTCTCTATCTAGTAATCTATCCAGCTTCATGTTTTGATCTTTATTCCTTTTTTCTAATCAGCCTATATCTCTATCTTATCAATCTATTCCATATTCAGCAGCAACATAGGGCTACATTGTAGCGTGTTACAGCTTCCTACTGTAGCTCCTAAAGAGCTGGATCTTAGCCAAAAATGATTAAATCCAAGTTGTATCATGGGACCTAATCAGTTGTTTCACTGTAATTTGCCAAATGCGTCTCATTAATTACTATCCTACCTATGGCATTCCTCACATTCGATTCTAACCCCATTTTTACCATTGGCCATTCCCAGAACAACTTGTCGCTGAGTGGAATTTTCCAAGATATCAACATCCCTTGCAGCCGCACCATCTTTGAAAGATTGCTGTCAACAATCTGCCCCTTGCCCCTCACCGTCAAAGTCATGGGCACATATCTGTCATGGCTGAAGCTGGCTTACACATACAACCCCATTCTCCCAGCCTTGTCACTGTTTAACCATCACTCATCCTAAAACACATCCCGCCTAAGCACTCTGTCCCTGAGCCTGTGCTTACTCAGTCCCCACGGTGGACCCAGAATGTGTCTTTGCCTTGTAGGGGAGCGTCACATTGCAGACAAAACAAAAATTCAAGTTTTTATGGCAAAACTGAACAAATGAAGCCAACAGAGGTTGGAATTCTGCCCACAATGTAAGCCACCTTCTGGCATTATGACCAATGACTATTTTACAGTCCATGGTGTCTTCTGCACCCAGCTCCCATCTATTGGAAATGGGCTTTATTTAGCTTCTGTCTGGCTTGCAGTGTCCAATGCACCTAAATTCTGTCATGGACAAGGAAAGTTTCCTCCTCCCAGTGTCCACCTGTTCCTCCTTGGAAATCTGTCCCCATTCCCCCACTTCCTCAGCATCCAGCATATCGCCTCATTGCCTGCTCCAATTGTGCAGGATACAACATGTCAGGGTGATGCCTCACACTCTGTCTGGGCTATGCTGGAGGGTCCCCTCAGACCGCTCCAAGCAACAGAGCCACATCTTCAGGAGCCTCATCGTCTGCTCCACCACAGCCCTGGTTGAAGTCTAGGCACATCCCCATCTGTCGGTGGGGGTATGCAATGGTGTCATATGCCATGGGCACAGTGGGTGGCCCTTATCCTCATCAGCCAGCTTTCTGAGGCACTAGGTACACGAGAGTGCTCCAGAATGTGGCAGTCACGGCAGCTATCAAGATACTGGGCACACATCTCCAGGAAGTGGGAATGGTGACCACAGACCACCTGGACATTAATGGAATGGAGCCCCTTCTTGTTGATAAATTCTGCAGCAATGTGATACCACCCCCTCAGTGCCATGCATACTGGCATTGGTACCCTGCCCCTGGGGAAACCCAACTATGTTTCTGAATCCTACTGCCCCCCCTTAGGGGATCCCAGCTATGTTTCTGAATCCTACTGCCTGGGCTGTAGCACTGACCTTGTCCCCAGGGAATGAATTGAACCATTCTGATCCTGCAAAAATGGCATTGGGCATTGCCCTGATGTAGTTGTGGAGCACGACCGAGAGAGCCCAAACAGGTCAGCCATTACTCCCTGGAAAGGAGCCAGTTGCAAAGAAGGTTAAAGCAGCTGGCACATTCACAGCCACCTGGAGAAGTTAGCCTTGCCACTCCTGCTGCCCTCAGGTCCTGCCCGGCATTTGGCACGCAGTCCCATCAGTGTCCCAGGGCATACAGAGCCTGCAACAGCACTGCACCTCACTCACCCTCAGGAAATGTGATCCGGCCTGGAAAGCTCTGAGATTCCCGTGGAGTCCCACACATCCTAAGGGGCCGTGTGGCAGTGACCTCTCCCTGAGCTCCTTCCCAGGGACCTGCTGCTGTTCCCGGGATTACTATCAGGTCTACTCTTGCTGCGTCCATCTTACCCTTCTCAGGAAGGCGGCCACAACAACCAACCTGTCACCAGCAGGCAGACCCAGGACCCTTGGTGGATTTCACATCTATCGGGAACACAAGAAGCGGAAGAGATTCTTGGGTATCAGAAGAGTAAATGATGGTTTTCCCTGAGGATGAGGGCTGCATGCAGTCCTCCAGACAGAGCTTCACCCCAATAACTATGGGCCATGTCTCCATCTTTCATTTGGCTTCAGTCTCACCATGTGCAGTGACCTGGTGAAGATTCTGCAGTAGCTGCATGACTAACACACTCCACCAAAAAAAGCGCAGTGCCTTCTGTGCCCCTAAATCATTCCCTTCCCAGACCCACGTCAATCATTCAACTTTTCATTGCATTCTGTACAGACCATCACTGAACTGACAGAACAGAAGATAAAGCGATGATCTCTGTCTCCCACAACACCCTTGGACATTACATCAATACTGGTTTGCCTTTGACCAGCATTTGCCTATTTTTAAGTCATTGCTGCTGACTTTAGCATCATCGAGATGACAGTGATCATTTTGCAAGTGCCAATGGGCATGGTGCAAATTGTCTTTGACCAGCATTTAACTCCAAAGCACCTTCACTCTGAATGCACTGCAAATGGATATCTGTATGATTGATTGCAAATTAAATATAGCTACCATTTTAAAATGGCTGTTTCGAGTATTTGCTGCTTTGACATCCAGCAAATTGACACTGTGCCCACCCTGGGCATTGTCCCAGTCATTTTATGGAGACCTACTACGCTGAACATGACCTCCAATTGTCCTCCCTGGCTCCTGAATGGTGGTATTGAACCTTAAAGATGGCACCCTGTGCAGACCATGGTGGTGGTCAGTACCCAGCCATTGTCTACCATGCCCCTGATGCTGTTCCACAAACTCCCATATACCTGGCATTCCCAGCAGGTGGCTAGTTTACACTCTTGTTAGGTTGATGTACAGCGAGGTGATTTCCCCCCTGAGCCCCAATAAACCCCTCCTGACCAGCAGCCCTTTGTGCTAAAGAGCTCCTCAATATGGGAGCATTGATGGATCTCTTTCTTTTTGTTCTGGTTGAAACGCCAATGCACTAAAAGGCATGCCATGTCAAGGCATGGTAAGGCACAGATGCTATGAGCATGGAGTAGGTGCTGAGGAAGCAGGTGAGCAGCCCTGTGATGCAGCCTGAACCAGTCCACGATCTGAGTGCCTGAGCACGCTCACACTGTGTCCTGGCAACAGCTTTTCAGTGCTAGTTCTGATACGACCTTCAATACAAGACGGTGCTTCCTGAGTGGCCTGTAAATCTATCAGAGAGGTGCCAGGATTGTTGTGACGAACTGGAAAATGCCAGATGTCAATGTTCATGGATGAGGGGTACTTGCTGCCGGTGCCCATGGATCATGTACTGAGATGCTGTTTGGCCATAAACAATGTGGAGGTCCTTTGGAGTGAGTGACAAGCTGAATTCACCAGTATTCACTGATTTCCGGGTTGATTTTTTTCTGTCTAGCTTGCTTGGCACATTTTGGTGAAATAGAAAGCTGAATACTAATGAGACAAGTTGGGCCATCGATAATTTTTCTAAGCTGCAATAATCCTCCTGTAATTCGCTACTCCCCCTGCCAACGAAACTCCCCAACCTCACCGGTTACCAAAAACAGATGAGTTGGAGAGAGATGCTTCTGCTTTGCTGGATATCTCATTTGATTCAGCCACAAATCTTACCATTGCTCACATCAGTCCACCCCCTGTAAGATTCCACCCTTGGAGATTTCTGTGCCCTCCTTTCAGTTTGCCTCTTGAAGTTTTAATTTGGCTTCAGGCTCAGCTAATTTTTACTTTCCACTTTATTCTTTCACAGGATGGGCATCGCTGCCAAGGTCAGCATTTGTTTGCCCATCTGTATTTATCATTGAAATAAGTGGCTTGCTCAGCCATTTCAAAGGGCACTGAAGGGTCAACCACACATTGCTGTGGGTCAGGAGTCATGTTTAGGCCAGTCCAGGTAAAAATGGCAGATTTCTTTTCTAAAAGACATTAGAAAGCCAGATTTCTTTTAGACTAATCAATGATAGTTTATGGTCAGTATTCCTGAGAGTAGCTTTATTTTCAGTTCGCGATTTAATAAACAAGCTGAAATTCCACAACTTGCTGCAGTAGGATTGAACATGCACCCAGTCACAGTCTAGGTCTTGGGGTTACTAATCCAATCCCCCTCCCTATTATCTCACTATTTCCACATATCTAGGTCACTCAACTCTCAGTTCTATCAAGCAGCTTTTTAATGTTGCAAAAGTTAAATGCTAAAAGTTTGCATAGATAGATAAGAGAGAAATATAGAAACAGCTAGGTAGACAGGTAGTATGTTACTAAATGTCCCAAATGCTTTGGCCCACTTGAATTACCAGGCTGTATTTTCAATCATGGGAGGGCCAAAATGAGACATATTAGAGAAACAGTTTGGTGGCAAATTCACAGGACTAAATGTAGAATGAGCTGAGAGAATTGACATGCATTGGCTGTGCTGCCTCAGGTTGTTAACATGCAGTGTAGTTAATGATCTGGTGGATCCCCAAGCAATCAATGCTGCTAGCTGTGAGAGTGATTGAAGTTCATTGTTAACATGACATTTTCTGGTTGTTGCAAATATGTACATATATTCAATTTTAAGCTATAAATTTATAGGTTGTTCTCACAAGTGGGACATTTTGAGAGCAGGTTTTGAAAAATGCAACAACAAGCATGAAAACTTGAGTTGGCTGAAACTGATTTGCATCGCTGTGTGATCACGCAGTGTCACCTTGGTACAGAGGTAGAGACCTCTACAATGACAACGACCCACCCCATGGCATTACCTGCTCAAGGTGGAGGCTGGGTCATTCAGTGGTGAATGGTAGAACACTAAAATGAACCACCTCAGCTAACACACTGGAGAAGAGGAGCTGATCAAATTTAGATAACAAGGTGTCGAGCTGGATGAACACAGCAGGCCAAGCAGCATCAGAGGAGCAGGAAGACTGATGTTTCGGGCCTAGACCCTTCTTCAGAAATTATTTCTACATCTTGTTATCTCAGATTCTCCAGCAGTTGCAGTTCCTACTATCTCTACAGCTGATCAACTTTGGTCTGTATGTGGTCAGCACTACCACGAGGTGGGGCACTGCCATGGGCATGTTTTTAAACTTGCACCCAGCGACAAAGCATATTTAATCAAATAAAAAAATCACCTCATCATTGATTTGATATAAGCGTAATAACAATACCGTCACTATTATAGGGGGTACATACAAAGTGAATAACAGTTTATTCCAAGAGCAGTAAAGAGAAAGTCTTTGTATAATTCAGAGTCAGACTGGCTAACTGAAGAAGTGATTGAGTACAACGGAAGGCCCGTCATTCATTAGCAGACGGCACTCCCTGAAAATCCTCAACATTTGCAAATCCTCATCACCTAGCCGTGAAATGGATTTTGTTTCTGTATCAACCCTTGTGGCCATTGACTGGTAACAATCTCTTCCATCAAATTTTAAGAAGTCTACATGTAGCCATGCACACACTGATGGATCACGGTGGCTATTTTTAATGGTGTTGCTGCTCTCCTGTGGAGGACATACATGCTCCAGCCTTAACTCCTTGTAAACCTCTTTCTCTCATGGAGAGGGTGTAGAGGAATGAGTTAATGTTTATCTTAATAGTATTGTCAGCAAATGATGATTTGAGCTGGACAGAAGGATGGTCAGGAGCAACGTTGCTTACCATCAGGCCGTGGTTAGCCCAGCTGCAAAAAAAAATGTTTTGACAAAACCTTGCCACAGATTATAACCAAGTCATTCATCAAATAAAAGGATTCTCGTTCAGCTACAGCTCACATGGAACAAGAAGGCTTTGATCTCAAAACATGTGGCAGCATTGGTGGTCAGCAAATTCCACGTTACAGTTAGAGTTTCATAAAGGTTTTAAAATGCATCTTTTCCACCTATGGTACTACAAGATTACTAGAATACCACATGCTATTCTATTCAAAACAGTATCAGATAGGGGTCCACAATTTGTAACCAAATATTTCAGAAAATTTGCTGAAGATTTTGGATTTCATCGTGTGACCAGTTAGCTACTCCATCCACAATGGAGAAAGGAGACAGGTGTAAAAATGGTCTGATTCACCACCCAACGTTGAACATTGAGTTGAGACCTTTGCAAGTGAGTGGTGAAGAGTCTATTACCATCTCATTACTATCCATTCCCACTTCATTTACACACAATTGACTATTCTCCCACACAGTGGAAAGAAACTAGAAGACAATAATTTCCAACACTAAAATCGGAGCAGGTATCTCTGCCTTGGCCAACATTATTTAACGTTTCAGGGCATGCTACATTGGGCAATGACTGCCTACATCCTCTAACCATGGAACTAGGCATTGGTCACAGACCAGCCTCCCCTACATCATCATGGCACATTTCCAACCCATTTCAAATACAGTGCTCCACATCGACGGAGCTTGCTGATGCATTACATTGCAATGTTGCTGCCAGGCTCCTTTACATGCACAGATAAGCTATCCAATAATGGGCTGGAACAGGATACCTCTCATGGCTCTAAACTCCTTCTTTTGATACTCACACATTTTGTGCCGACTTGGGTGCTACAGCATCCTTGTATTGCCTTGCCTTTTTGCACTTTGCGGTCTCAATTAGAACTTACGAGTTCACAGTACTCCTGCTCAGCCTCATCTTGTCTTGCCTTTTAACACTAGAATGAAGCCAAGTTGCCTGACATGGTTGTTAGCAGTGATCAGTTAAGGAAGTGGACATGATGACCCTACTATGTCAATGTCACACCTGCACCATGTATCAGCAGTTTATGCTCAAACACACTGCATGTGCTTCAACCAAAAAGCCATGTCTCAAAGTCTAAGGGGAATAGATCTTAGCCAAGTCAAAGTTGGGGAGTTGGGGTCAGTTATTATCAGACAGGGAGCACATGCTCAAGACCAGTGGGGGCAGTGGGAAGTCAGTTTTGGAGGATTAGAGGCAGCAACCTGGGATGCAGACAGGATAATAATTGTGAAGTGAGACAACTCAAAATTTAAGGGAGGAAGACAATGGAACTTGAGGGGGGGAAGTCATCAATGGTCTTCAAAGGGGTATGGTTATTAATATGTTTGATGTAACTAAGCTGTAGACCTGGGACTCGGAATAAAGTGGGGGGACATGAGCATTTAAACATTATTTGGGAATCGGGGAAGATCAAAGTCAATAGGGTTGACGGGGGTTAAGGAAGAAAGGAACATGAGGGTTTAGATCTAGAGTGCATTGCTGAGCTAGTGGCTCGCTCTGTGAAGCACTACCCACGTCACCTTCCAGCTTCATCCAAATCACAAATGTGCAATTGAATTGGAAAATGGCTGCCACCGAATCAGAGTGGGCAGAATGTCTTTTTCTCTGATGAAGCAGACCTACTTGTGATCAACGTGAGGCCTTTCAAGGGGTAATAGTATTAAATAAACACAGTGTATAGCTTAGAGACATCTGTTGTCACATAATTCTGTACGTGGACCTCACGCATTGACCAATTTCAAAACCCTGGACACAAACAATCATGATCATGTCATTCAACCTTACAGATGATGTGTCCTAATAACAGTGAAATACCAGTACTGCTGGGCAGGTGATAAAAATTCCCTTAAATTGTAACCACTTTTCAAAGCTCCACTTTCGTTTCTGGCAAAATAATAATTTTGGCAAAGTCAGTTTTGTGTTTAGAGGCTCACTTCATGGCCATGTGTCCTCCCTGAGAATTGGAGATTATAAAACAGATTTTTTTGTCTTTTCATTGCCAGTGGGTTTCAAACCAAAAGAGAACCTTAGTCAAAGGTGATAATGAAACTGAACATGCATTTCATCATTTCTGCAGCCTTCAGCTTTATTGCAGACCTTCCATTTTATCCTTTTCTCCACAATCCCTTTCCAGCCTCATCATTGATTGGTGACTGTGGCATGACTAATTTCTTCCAGTACTGATGAAAAATCAACAACCTGAACTAAGTGGTTCCAGTTTACAGAGGCTCCCTGACCTATGGCGTATATCCAGTGATTTCAGATTGTATTTCAATTTGTATTCAATGGCTTGTGTCAAAGTGCAGTAAAATTACTTTAACATTATTCTCAGCATCTTTAACATCTACACTTTGGCGAGGTGCACTCCAGTTCCGGTCAATCATGAGCAACAAGGAAAATACAAAATGTAGCAGGAACTGCCAGACTGAAACAAAAAGAAATAGAATCTACAGAAATGCATGCAGCTGTGGTGCGAATAGACTTCACTTTGAATGCATTCTTTTCATTCAGAACAAATGGATAGACAAGCTCAGTAATTTAATCAGAAAGGGGAGGGAGATGGTGGAGATGTGAGTTTGGTGTATTACAGTTCATCAGACAATCCAAATTGCAACGTTAACGTGCACTTTGTATGTTGTAACCTAGAGCTATTGATAGTGAATCTAAATGGCTGCGACATCATTTCCGTTACATTGTTAATGAGAATCTTTTCTGCTACCCCCACTTCCCAATAGCATGTGTTGGAAGGATTTACAAGGTGACACTCAATCTGTTATAAACACACCTTCCTTGGTCATCAAATCCTGTGTGTGCGATGAACACTCAGGTAAAAGTAGTTAAAGGATCTTGGGTTGTAAGATTCTGAGGTGCTGCCGTTCCTGGAACTCAATTTTTCTTGTTTGGAACCATTTTCAACGTCAAATTTGGACATCAGAGCTGGAATGGGAGGTCGAGGTAAAAGAAATCTCCTTTGCCAAGCATCATCATGATCACTGATGGTCCCTCACAGATGAGGATGACTATTTTCCATTAGTAGGGTGAGCCTGTAGATGACTGGACAGACTGATATGCCTTCCATAGGTTCTGTTACACTTGGAGCAGAAGATTATCACAGGAAGGGCTGGGTGGGGCGTTGGTGTGACAGCGCGCTCCTTACGTTGTTTTCACCCAGCTTCCGCTTTATCCTGACAGCAAGTCTTGAGATGCTCAACGCCTTCCCAGATGCTGCTCCTCCACTTTGGATGGCCTTGGGCCAGGTGTCTGTAGGAAGGCTGTACTTCGCCAGTGAGGCCTTGGGGCTATCACTGACACAGTTCCTCTGTCCACCTGGGGCTTACCTGCTGTTTCGAAGATGGGAGTAGAGCCCCTGCTTGGGGTGTCTCATGTCGGTCATATGGATGACATATCCAGCCTGTGAGTTACATGGCTCACTTTAAAAACACTGTACTCGAAATGTTAATTCTTCTTTCTCTCCACAGATGCTGCCAAACCCGCTGAGTCTTTTCAGCAATTTTTGTTTCTGTTTCAAGTTTCCAGCACCCACAGTTCTTTGTTTTATATGAGTTACATGGTTGCCTTGGCAAGCACCATTCTGCTTGCATGTGCAACTTTGGAATACCTGTGGCTCATTATGTTAAAACCCTCTCTCATCCTGGCTCTGGTCTTCATTTTTTTCATTGTGTTCACATTCTTAGTTTCTCTGATATCTTTAATTGCGTCTGTACCGCTGCCTGAGATGATCCGCTGTCATTAGCATGGCATATGTTTGATGTATGTTCCCTCACCACTTTTCCAGCAATATTTGGATAAGATGAGCAAATTCTTCATTTGCGGTTCTGAGGAAAGGTTGCTTCAAACATTTTGTCCTTTCCTTTGTAAAAGGACAATGTTGTACTAACGTTGGGAACATTATAAGTAATGACACAAGCCAATGGCTATTAAGAATATGGGTTCCCTCAGGGCTAAAGCATAGTTGGTGTATTAAGTCAGTTTGTGATGTTAATCACTGTGGATTGATCAAGAAATTATCAGTGGTTTGCTATTCTGTATCCAGTAAGCATAAATCCGTAATTAATCAAATAAATCAAATGGTACATTAGTTGGATGTTATTTCTTTCAATCCTGTGAGCACGCAGCTTATTTGGTTTCATGTTTAAGCTCCAAAGAATCATTATGTGTTTATTGTAAGACAGGCATAATGGGAAAGAGATAGAGAAGGAAATTTGCAGATAGGTTACAGAAATACACAAAAATTTCAGGCAAATGGTAATGGAGGACATCTGATATATTAATATAAACTGGGATAGTGACTGTGTAAAATGTAACCGAGGAAAGGTATACAAAAGTCTTCTTGTGTAGTGTGCTTCTGGGGGATGGCCAGGCACATCGTTCGTACCCCAAGCAGGTGCCCTTCTCCCAGCTTCCATAAGGCAGGCAAGCCCAGGTGGAGAGAGGAAGTGCTTCAGTGATACCCCTAAGGCCTCACTGGCGAAGTGCAGCATTCCCACTGATACCTGGGAATCACTGGCCCAAGACCGTCCAAAGTGGAGGAGGAGCATCCGGGAAGGTGTTGAGCTCCTCGAGACTTGCTGTCGGGATAAGGCTGAAGCCGGGCACAAACAGCAAAAGTCGCACTGTCACACCAAAGCCCCACCCACTCCTTCCCATCACCACCTTCTGCCCCAAGTGTAACAGAGCCTGTGGAAGCAACATCAGTCTGTACAGCCACCTACGGACTCACCCTGAGAGGGCAAGAGAGTCATTCCTGTCTGTGAGGGACTGCCAGTGATGCTTCTGGCCCAGTGAAGAAGGAAACAATGTGTGGTGTCTGGGGACTGAAGTGGAGCGATTGGGGAAGTGTTTCAGAAATAATGATCATATTCCAATCAGGCTTAGAATAGTTTTTGAAAAGGACAACTTGCAATGTTGTGTAAAAACTGGAAGAAGTCTAACTTCAGTGACTTGAGAGGACATTTAGCCTAGTTGAGTTGGAACCAAACATTGTGGACAGGATGGTAACTGAAGAAAGAGACACTTACAAAGAGGTAATACCTCATTACAGACACATTTCCATGATGTTGGAAAGAAAGATGCCCAAAGCTACAGATCTCGAGTAATTGATGATATAGAGGATAACATAAGACAGAGAAGAGTTTATAACAGGCCTACGTCTAATGATATAAGCTCAGTTATAGAGGACATAGAAAGTATATATGACTGAATTTAGAATGTAGAGATTTATAGTAGAGGAAATAATGGAGTATTAGAGGGGCATCAACAGTTAACACAGAAGGAAACCCAAAAGAACTCCAAATACATTAAAAATAAAATACTGTACCAAAGAAAGAATGAGAACAATTACTGACTAACAGTGATCATCTTGTGGAGGCAGAAGACATGGCTGAGGGACTAAATGAGTACTTTGTACCTGTTATCAGTTACCAACAGGTTACTGACCCTGCATCAGTAAATGGGGAGGCAATCATAATGAGGATAAAATAGAATGAAACATTAAAACATTGGATAAAACATCTTAAAACATTAACAAACCCCAGAGTGTAGAGGTCGTGTGGTATGGGTAGAATGTAGCTGAGGTTACAGAATTCTCCAATTCTTTTTCTATACGGAGATGGAGAATTACAAATGTTACATATTTGTTCAAAAAGTGGGAAGAGGGTTTAAGCCAACAGCTACAGGGCTGCTAGCCTAATATCAGTGATGGGGAGATTTTATTTTTATTCACTCGTTGGATGTGGGCATTGATGGCTGGCCCCGCATTTATTACCCATCCCTAGTTGCCCCTGAGAAAGTGGTGGTGAGCTGCCATCTTGAACTGCTGTAGTCCACTTGCTGTAGGTAGACTCACAATGCCCTTAGTGAGGGAATTCCAGGATTTTGACACAGAAACATTGAAGAAACGGCGATATATTTCCACATCAGAATGGTGAGTGTCTTGGAAGGGAACTTGCAGATTGTGGCGTTCCCATGTATCTGCTGCCCTTGTCCATCTAGATGGAAGTGGTCATAGGTTTGAAAGGTGCTGTCTAAGGGTCTTTGGTGAATTCCTTATACAGACTCAACCAGTACAGATTTGCCATTTGGATTAAGTATCAGCTGATCAGTGGAAGTGATAATGGGCTTGCTAAAGATAAATAATGTTTATCTAACATGATCAAGTCCCTTGATGAAGTAACAGAGAAGGTTAATGAGAGTGGTATGTTTGATATAGCAGCGGTAAAATTTGAAAAAGTGTTTGACGGAGTACCACAAAGCAGACATGTTAGCAAAATTAAAGCCTGTGGGATTGGAGAGATATTGGCTACGTTGACATAAAATTGTTAGAAATTCTCAAAACAAAAAAGAGGTACAAATGCTTGATATGCAGAAAAGAGGGGAGAACACAGTAACTTAGGGACCACTCCTCTGGTATATATTAATACCCTGGGCTCTGGTACATAGTGCATAACTTCAAAGTTTTACTTAAAACATTGTGATCAGTTCTAAGAAAAGATGCTAAGGCCTTGGGAAGCGTGAAGTTTTATTTAAACAATACCGGGCCTGAGAGCAGGTGCTAGTTATGTGAAACCACATTGTGGTGACTGTAACGAGGTCAGCCAGGTGAACCTCATAGAATATGAGTTCCCTGATTGGAGCTGTTAGTCTGGTCCAATCAGAGAGTCCTGGCTGACAGATAAAACAGGAGTGTCAGCGGCTCTGCTCACTCTGAGGGAGCTGGATTGGTGTTATGGACCCTCCAAGCATAAGTAATGGGTGATTTAGTAACAGGATACTGGCCTCTGTGGAATTATTTCACACTTGACTAATTTGGAGAGACTGAGTGAAGGTGAATTCTTTACTACTTCTGCCAGAGAACATTAACTTAAAGTTTGAAAGAAGTGTTCAAAATTAAGAATGAATCAATTGGAAAGTCCCATTGATAGTAGGGTTTGGAACCAGAGGATACATTTTAAAGGTGATTGGCAAAACAGCCAGAGGTGAAATGAGGAGTGACTTTCCACACATCAAACTATTGTGATCTGGAATGCATGAACCTGAAAGGGTGACATTGACAGTTTGTCATAATGTTTAAAAGAAAACTTGATAAATACTTGAAAGGTAAATTATATTGACCTATGGCAAAAGGGGCAAAGGAGTGGGACTAAATAAATGCTTCAAAAAGAACTAATAGGTACAATAGTCTGAATGGTTTCCTTTTATGCCGTATCTCCTTATCATTCACTGTGAACCAGTCATCAATCTTTTTCTTTTAATTTTGCTGGCAGAGTTAAATTTGTTTTCTGGTTTCTTTTATCACATTATTGGAGGTGAAATAAAGTGATTAACTTCACATCACAGCCCACATCAATAGATTGACTCCAGCTGAATATTTTCTATCACTCTTTGCTTTCCTTGAGTAAAACAAAACCCCTAACTTTGTTTGCAATTAATTACTTTTCATGTTGAACCAACCAGTCTACATTTTCATACTGGGTATTAACTGGGTGATTCAGATACCTTGTACCTTGTCCGATCTTCAATGCATCGAGAATATAGTGCACTGAATGACAAATACGTTGCTAAACCCCGCTGAAAGGCATCAACAGATCTTAAGGCTGGCTTGAGTTTGTGTGACTGATCAGTTTCTTTTCAAATTAGTTTAAACTGATTTATTGATGACTGGAGCATTGGTTAAAGATTTGGAGGATTGAAGTGATTACTTTTATTCAATTCATTGAAATTTTAGTTCCAAGTGTAACATTCACTTTGACACAGTCTTGACAAATGCCATTGATCTGATGCATTAACTCTGTTTCTGTCTCCAATATAACCTGCCAGCATTGCTGAGCAGTTCCAGCATTTTCACTTTTTATGTTGCCTTTCTTAGCTGAACAACATGGTCTCATGCTCAGTAACAGCAAGCTTCAATCTGGCAGATTAGAGTCAGTCAGAACAGACTGAGGATAGCAATAGTGGCTAATGGCAGGTTTCACGCTGACAAACTTCAACAGAAGTATATTTGCTGAAATTTGTGATGCTTACAATTTCTTTCAACATAATAAATACAGCGAGGTCTCCTGGTAACTGAATCCTGTTCAGTGTGATAGGTTAGTATTTACCTCTAAGAAGACAGTGTAACTATTGCTAAAATGGTATTGCGTACAGACTTTGAATCAGGAGGCCTTAGTGTGAAATTATATCAATGATTGCCGCTATATCCAGTGTGAAAGATTATTCTTCTCTAGGTTAGTTATTTGTAGTACAGGAGTGAGAAACATTAGTTTTTTTTGTTTAATCCATTCACGGGATGAGGGCATTCCTGGCTAGGCAGCATTTATTGACCATCCCTAATTCCACAGAGGGCACTTAAGAGTCAACCGTACTGCTGTGGGCCTGGAGTCACATGTAGGCCAGACCAGGTAAGGATGACAGTTTCCTTTCCTAAAGGGCATTAGTGAATTAGATGGGTTCCCCCCTCCGACCCCCAATCAATCAACAATGGATTCATAATTAGGCTCTTAATTCCAGATTTTTGTTCAATTCAAATTCCACCATCGTGGGATTTGAACCTGGGTCCTCAGTACATTCCCTGGGTCTCTGGATTAACAGTCCATCTGTCCAACATACCACGAGGCCATCACCTCCTCTCCTATATGTAACACGAGAATCAATGAGGATACAATTAAGAAATCATTGATTTCTGATGAAGGGTTTAGGCCCGAAACGTCAAGTTTTCCTGCTCCTATGATGCTGCTTGACCTGCTGTGTTCATCCAGCCCCATGCTTGTTATCTAAGAAATCATTGAGTTGCTTGAGCGTTGGGGTTGGCTCTGCCCAGTTTTAATTTTATGTTAGAACAGAGTCTGTGTGTAATGTTCTCACCCGTTAGTGAATATAATGAATACCACGTCACTGCAAAATATATAGCCAAAAATACTCACAGGACGAGAGCTTTCAGTTCATAACAATCTAACCCAATTCTGTTCCCAATATTAATATACAAGGTTCTTGCTTGCATTGGGAAATCAAAGGAAAGATTATTAAAATGAGTGGAAACATTATAAATCCAAACTCTTAAATGGCTGACGATCCCATGCGTAAATAGGGAAAAGAGGTTAGAAAGGAGCTAACAATTAGATTCCTGGGACTTTTATGGAACTTGGTTTTGTGAATAAAGAAGTAGAAGGTAAATTAAAATGAATTAGGATGACTCAAGTATAATTGCCTTCATTGTTTCCAATGCAACAAATACAAAATCTTTGGGTGGAATCTTCCTAGGCCCTGGATGATGTGGCCTACAGTGGGAAATCTGGGAGAGTTATGTCAGAAAGTCAAGTAAGGCCGCACTCAACAAGTTACATATTCCAACTATAGGAGCAGGAAAACTTGACCCGTTGTGGCTTCCTCTACATCAGGGAAACCAAGCGCAGGCTTGGCGACCGCTTTGCAGAACACCTGCGCTCAGTTCGCAACAAACAACTGCACCTCCCAGTCGCAAACCATTTCAACTCCCCCTCCCATTCCTCAGATGACATGTCCATCCTGGGCCTCCTGCAATGCCACAGTGATGCCACCCGAAGGCTGCAGGAACAGCAAATCAT
>JAHRHZ010000028.1:543335-557752 GCA_024137785.1 Ginglymostoma cirratum
CCACACCCCCATCTCCTATCTACTAACATCATCCCGCCCCCTTGACCCGACCGTCCTCCCTGGACTGACCTATCTCCTCCCTACCCCCCTACCTACACTCACCTTTACTGGCTCCATCCCCGCCTCTTCGACTTGTCTGCCTCCTCTCCACCTATCCTCTCCTCTATCTATCCTCTATCCGCCTCCCCCTCTCTCCCTATTTATTTCAGAACCCTCTTCCCCTCCCCCATTTCTGATGAAGGGTTTAGGCCCGAAACGTCAAGTTTTCCTGCTCCTATGATGCTGCTTGACCCGCTGTGTTCATCCAGCCCCATGCTTGTTATCGCGGATTCTCCAGCATCTGCAGTACCTTTTATCTCTAGGACATGTTGGAGGCAGCTTTGTGTTGAGAAGCAGACTTCTCTTGACTTTAGCCTCTCAACTAACCCAAACCACCCTTTGTTTTCTGGGTTCAAATTCCCCCAATCCCCTTTGTCAGTCAGATCCTTTGCAGTCTATTGCAACAAACCAGCTAACAACACAATTAACTCAAGAAAGAATCTGTGTCTTTGTTGGGGTTTCTGACACAGTTACATTCCAGGCAACTGATCCACCAGATTGGCAGTGGAGCCTCTATGTATTACCAAAAGCAGCAAGTGTTTTACTTGTGTTTTAAGTACATTCAGTTGCCTGCACATTGAGACACCAGTCCGGAGGATCCCTGGACTGTGGGTGTCTGGACATACACTGTCCCTGAGACTAGTTAATCATAATCTCTACATAAGACTCTTCGACTCTTTGTTGACCCTAACAATGTTTCATTTAAATCTATACATAATAGGTGTCCAATTCAGCTCTCTAAGACCTCCGTTTTCACATGCTCCTTTTAAACTGGTGTCTTCTCGGTTACTAGTGACAAAGTCATGCGATTCATTATCAACAGCATAATTTACATAAAACTCATGCATTAATCAACTGAAGATGTTCCTTCTTTAACTGCAAAAACCTCAGTTTGACATCTCTGGTTGTTGGACCCATGCACAGTAAAAGAGAAATAATTAAAAGATCTGGAAATCAGCTCAGGCCCCCTTTTATGTCTTAGTTAAGACACTAAAGAGAAAGCATGAAACTGAATAAGAAACTGAAGTTATTTTAGTACTTTATAATTGTATCCTCTGTCTTCCATGACACATGGACATTAAAGATGGTATGAAATTTAACAAGATTAAAGTGATTAGAGAGGAGATTGCTGTCTGTGCTGGTAAACTGGTTACATGCTCTGCTAGTGATGGAGACTAGGAACAGGGGGCACATGATAATTAATTCCTTTATGAACCATTTCTCCATTATGAAGGAGCAATAGGTCACAGGACACTCTGAGTGAAGATTTGTCTCAACCACAGTCTGAACCCTACCATATGTAGGGAAAGTGTCATTTTCATCAAGTTTCATGGAGGGTTTGACTCCACAAGGCCCAGTAATTTTCTTTATCGTATTTCATTATCTACTTACCTTGCCCTTGTGGCATCACTCTCATCTGATGCCAGCCTAATTCTCTCAGTCGCCATGGCTGAAGGTACTTGCTTCTTCCGTGATATCCTGGGATCCCTGGTGCAGGCACCAACTTGGAACCCCAGCCATGCTCCTGGGTCAAGAGTTGGCAGTCTGGAGTTACTTTTCACTGTGAATGCGGTGGCACAGCAGCTGCAAACCAATGCTCTTACAGGACAGAGAACACAAGACTGGCACCCCCTGGCACATGTCACTGCACATTCCGAGCCCGATCGCTGTGTAAGCACCAGGTTGCAGTTTACCTGTACATATTCCCATCCCATCCTATAAGCATACAGAGATCAAACAGCATCTGCCTTTTGGAACTGTAATGAACTGCCGATATGTTGGGCATCAATAATTTTATAGTAAGTCATGGCCTAGCAGTACTATCACTGGACTGTTAATCCAGAGACCCAGCTAATGTTCTCGGGATCCAGGTTTGAATCCCTCCACAGCAGATGGTGGAATTTGAATTTGAATTCAATTCATATCTGAAATTTTTCTTTACTTTTATTCATTCACAGGATGAGGGCGTCATCTGCTAGGCAGCTTTTATTACCCTTCCCTAATTGCCCAGAGGGCAGTTAAGAGTCAACCACATTGCTGTGGGTCTGGAGTCACATGTAGACCAGACTGGGTAAGGATGGCAGTTCCCTTCCCTAAAGGACATTAGTGAACCAGATGGGTTTTTCCTGACAATTGACAATGGATTCATGATCGTCATTAGATTCTTAATTTCAGATATTTATTGAATTCAAATTCCACCATCTGCCATGGCAGGATTCGAACCTAGGTTCCCAGAACGTTATCTGGGTCTTTGAATTAACAGTCCTGCGATTACACTACTATAACATCGTCTCCTTGACAGAGTCTAAAAATAACCATAAACCTGTTGCCAATTGTTCGAAATACCCATCAGGATCACTAATGTCCTTTAGGGAAGGAAACTGCCTTCCTTACCTGGTTTGACCTACACGCGACTCCAGACTCACAACAATGTGGTTGGCTCTTAACTGCCCTCTGGGCAATTAGGGATGGACAATAAATACTGGCCTGGCCAGCAACTACCTCATCCTGTGCAAGAATGAAAAACAAAACTCAGCTCTCATCTACTGGAATCCAGTGTCAACCAGTCTTGTTGAATTTGTAGCATCTGACGCTGCTGTGTCTACTGTGTACAAGGTGATGTTCCTCCTGGCCAATATTCTTATTCTCCAAGTTGGAGACTGCTCCCAACCTCCTAGTCTTCAGCATTCGTAACATCCTCCCTTTACTGCTTCAGTTGTGCAGAGCACAATATGTTAGGAACGTGAGGCACAATCTGTCTGAACAACACAGCAGACAACGTAACCCCACACACTATGTCCCCCCCTCAACACCACCCTTCTGGGGATGGAATGGTGTGATGCGGCACAAGTTAATCACAGTCTTGATATATTTGCGAGTGGACAATCAAGAGACCCCACATGGGTCTCCAATAGCTGACTGGAAAATGTTTGTCCCATAAAAATTCAACATTCGAATAAACATAAAATGGAAGCTGGAAATTTGAAACAAACACCGACAGTGCTGGAGAAACTCAGTGGGTCTGACAGCTTCTGTGCAGAGAGAAACAGAATTAATGTTTCAAGTCCGGTATACATCTTTTTCAGAACAGATTCTAAAACTTGAAACATTAACTGTTTCTCTCTCCACAGATGCTTTCAGACCTACTAAATTTCTCCAGCATTCTTTGTTTCTTGTATAAAAGTTTACTACAGCTGTCACCTTCATAGCCACTGGGGTAGGATGGCCATTCGTTCCTTCCAGTTGCAGGACCCCATCTAGCAGTTATTCACTGCAGTGTATTTCAGTCACAATGTCCCAGGATATCCTCAGTCTGTGTCAGCACTGTGCCTCACTCACATGGAAGAAATCGAGGGTGACAGACTCTGATCTTTCTGCATCTCATCTGTGTCCTGAGGGGACTTTAAGCTACGACCTCTTCATGTGCAGGCTGTTCTACAGTTGCTGCAGCTCGCTACTGCTTGTGGGTTTGCTGATGCATACGTGCCTTTCTCTGCATCTTCGTTGCATCATAGCAGCAGCGATGGTAATTTCTGCCATAGTCGGATGCATCAGTCACAATTACAATAGCCCTGTGTGGGCAGCAGAGGAACAGAACGGGGTCCTGAGTAATGTCAACAGTCAGTATTCACATCTCTCACAAATATTAGCTCAACATACTCCTCCATACACTGTCATGTGGCATACTCAGGCATGGAGGGTCATCTTGCAACATTGACATTGGACCTTATCCTAGGGGCGTGATGAAGAAATAAGCACATCGCTGTAAATGGTGTATGAGAACTGGATCCTTTTGTTCCCAGCCACACATTGCTCATGAAAGGCATCGTTGTATTTAAGAATGTGTTGCATTATTCCTCCAGTGCAGGTTGAGCGGGAATCAATTCCATATCGCTGTGTATTCCAGGAATTGCTGTGTACATTGTGGCCCACACGTGCTTCTGTTAAATTTGCCTGGGATCATTTCTGCCTCAGAGAGACATCTATCTTGAATTTGTAAGCACCAGTGCCTATGGTGAGGATTGTTTGTAATCATTGCTTGCTCTCCACGCAGTGTGCATTTCACATGTACGTTGAGGAGATTGTTACTGGTTTCAGCCTGAACTCTGCAACTACACAATGGATGCAATTGCCCTTTGAAGGGGCCTCTCATTGCTCAAGAGGAATTTTTGGAAAGCAAACAGGTAGAGACCCTCACACACTCCAGGTGTGGAAACAGCCATTTTCCATTCACAGGCCACAGTTAGCACTTACAGACAGATTATCAATCATAGATTGTGTTCAACACTGAGAGGAACGAGGCTCAGCCCAGTCCATCTGGTCCCTGTCCCCTGTGCACAAACCATTTTAATCCAGCACTCCCTGGACAGCACATCTCTACTATGCCCCAACACGAGCGCAGCCACCCCTTTAACTTCAATTCTCGCCCTTACCCACTAAGCCCCATCACTGTAGTTTGGCCCAGTCCTTCCTCTTGCTACACAATACCCTCCAGCGAGGCTACAGTGGTGGTCTACTACAATCACACTCCTTCACCACCACCACAGCATCCAATGTCCTCCCACGTATGACTAGCTCCCCACCTTACAGATCCCATCCATGTACCCTCCCCATCTCAGGCTGCTGCCTGTAATCTTCAGCATTGAGTTCCCTCACCTCCCTAACACCAAGTGTCCCCTCACTCTGCTGGCAGCAAGGACTACACCTGACCGTACTCTAGGACCTCACCCCCTTACGAACTTGGTGGACAGTCCAGGATCATACCTGTTCAGGCTGATGTACACCTCCCCAACTGATGATCCACTGATCCCCTGAATTCTTGCACTAGACCCGCAGGACAGACCATGGCCTACTCTTAGAAGTACCATGAGACAGGCTCACTGGCAGCCCTTGTTGGATGTCTGACTGTTCTCATGACCCTGGACAGACCACGGATGCTGCCCATGACTATGTGTGTCAGCAACCCCCGGACTGACGGGATCCCTCTTGAGATGACTGGCACAATTCATCTTTAACTTTGAGGTATAGCCGTTTGGCTCAGTGTGTTTCCCATGCAGACTGCTGGCATGTGATGTGGGTATGAGATTGACGTAGCTGACTCTTGACTGATCACTGCTGACAGCCATGATGAGCTGCCTGCTTATGTGGGTCTGCACTAAAAGGCAAGACAGAAGCACTGTGAATCCTTAAAGTAAAGCACAGTGGGGGGTGGCGGGGGAGGGGTGGGGAGTGAAACATTAAAGGGCAGGTCAAGGCCAAGATGGTACGAACAGCCAGTTCGGTGCAAAGTGAGCTGTCCTGAGATTCGGCATGGTCCAGTCTGTGAGCTGGGTGCCTATAACTCCATACAAAATCGAAAGTGCAGGAGCTCCCCAATTTGTATTGCAGCACAGAGGCATACTGTAAGTGAACTGGAAATGTGCCATAATGGTGCAAAGAGGCAGGCATGTGTTGGATGCCAGTGTCCCTGGAAGTGGCTGTGCGTGATCACTGTCCATGGACCGTACCCCGAGATGTTGGCGTTGGGTGTCCAAGATGGAGGCCCGAACAATTAGATGCCAAGCTCAAATTGCCAGACATTAACTAGCTTTCATGTTGGGAATTGTCAAGGTCTAGTTGCTGTCCAGCAGGTTGTAGAATAGTAGATCGCACACTGATGACGTGCGATTAAGCAATAATGAGGATGGTGATGAATGATAATCCCTGTTACTCGGCCTCTCACCAGCAAGAATCCCATCTGGATGTCTGGGACTTAGTTGGAATATGTATCAGAGATAAAAGGTACTGCAGATGCTGGAGAATCCGCGATAACAAGCATGGGGCTGGATGAACACAGCAGGTCAAGCAGCATCATAGGAGCAGGAAAACTTGACGTTTCGGGCCTAGACCCTTCATCAGAAATGGGGGAGGGGAAGAGGGTTCTGAAATAAATAGGGAGAGAGGGGGAGGCGGATAGAGGATAGATAGAGGAGAGGATAGGTGGAGAGGAGGCAGACAAGTCGAAGAGGCGGGCATGGAGCCAGTAAAGGTGAGTGTAGGTAGGGGGATAGGGAGGAGATAGGTCAGTCCAGGGAGGACGGACAGGTCAAGGGGGCGGGATGATGTTAGTAGATAGGAGATGGGGGTGTGGCTTGAGGTGAGAGGAAAAACAGGTTAGGGAGGTGGAGATGAGCTGGGCTGGTTTTGGGATGCGGTTGGGGGAGGGGAGATTTTGAAGCTTGTGAAATCCACATTGATGCCATTGGGCTGCAGGGTTCCCAGGCTGAATATGATTTGCTGTTCCTGCAGCCTTCGGGTGGCATCACTGTGGCATTGTAGGAGGCCAAGGATGGACATGTCATCTGAGGAATGGGAGGGGGAGTTGAAATGGTTCGCGACTGGGAGGTGCAGTTGTTTGTTGCGAACTGAGCGCAGGTGTTCCGCAAAGTGGTCCCCAAGCCTGCGCTTGGTTTCCCCGATGTAGAGGAAGCCACAACGGGTACAGCGGATGCAGTATACCACATTGGCAGATGTGCAGGTGAACATCTGCCTGATGTGGAAAGTCTTCTTGGGGCCTGGGATTGGGGTGAGGGAGGAGGTGTGGGGGCAGGTGTAGCACTTCCTGCGGTTACAAGGAAAAGTGCCGGGTGTGGTGGGGCTGGAGGGGAGTGTGGCGCGGACAAGGGAGTCGCGGAGGGAGTGGTCCCTCCGGAAGGCAGATAAGGGTGGGGAGGGAAAGATGTCTTTGGTGGTGGGGTCTGACTGCAGATGGCGGAAGTGTCGGAGGATGATGCGTTGGATCCGGAGGTTGGTGGGGTGGTATGTGAGGACGAGGGGGATTCTTTTTTGGTTATTGTTGCGGGGACGGGGCGTGAGGGATGTGTTCCGGGAAATGCGGGAGGCACGGTCGAGGGCGTTCTCGACCACTGTGGGGGCGAAGTTGCGGTCCTTGAAGAATGAGGACATTTGAGATGTGCAGGATTCTTCAACTTGTCTGCCTCCTCTCCACCTATCCTCTCCTCTATCCATCCTCTATCCGCCTCCCCCTCTCTCCCTATTTATTTCAGAACCCTCTTCCCCTCCCCCATTTCTGATGAAGGGTTTAGGCCCGAAACGTCAAGTTTTCCTGCTCCTATGATGCTGCTTGACCCGCTGTGTTCATCCAGCCCCATGCTTGTTATCCAACATGTCCTTTTCAAACTTTAGCTGAGGCTAGAAGGAGGGACTGGATGCGTAAACAAGTCACATTGGTAATTTAAATATAACAATGGAGCTGTGAACTGAAATAACATTGGCCTGATTCCCCCAAGCAAAGGGAAGCCTGTAACTTCAACAAGGTGAGGATTTGGTGGATCCAGGGGTTGAATGTGTTCACGTCTCTCTGGATTCCTGATGCCTGCCTGAAGACCAAATGCAAATGGGTACCGAGTCAAATTCCTTCCCCTGAAATCTCTGATCTCACCACCAAGCTTCTGAACTCTCCCGCCACACCCAGGATTTCTCCCTCCTCCAGCATTCTGATTTCCTGATTCTGATTTCCTACCCTCTCCCAGCAATCTGCTCGTACTCCTCCTCCTCTTGGCACCTGTAATACAACCAATTGACCCCCTTTCCAATTGGCCTTATTCTACCTTCTGACCTGAAACATCTACCTCCCTTCTGTCTTGATCAAATGCCTCCTACCTCCAGTCGACTTCCCTTGTCTCTGAGATCAGCCTCCCCCTTTCACCTCTTCCTCCACCTTCCAGTCAACACCAATTTACCCACTCCTCCTTGATTATTCCCATCCTCCAATTGACTACCCCTCCGTGCCCACCTCCTCCAATTTTCACCTCTTCCATTTCTCCGAACAAGTGGCAAAGTAGCATTCAGACCACACAAATTCCAGGCAATGATAATCTCCAATAAAAGACCACTGTCCCTTGACACTCAATCATGTCACCATCACTGAATGCGCCACTATCAACATCCTGGGGGCTATCATTGACCAGAAGCTCAGTTGGACTCACCATACAAACACAAACCGAAAAAACTGCGGATGCTGTAAATCAGGAACTAAAACAAACTTACTCGAAAAGCTCATCGGGTCTGGCAGCATCTGTGAAGAAAAAAACAGAGTTAACGTTTCGGGTCACCGGACCCGAAACGTTAACATTGTTTTTTTCTTCACAGATGCTGCCAGACCTGCTGAGCTTTTCCAGCAACTTTGTTTTTGTTCACCATATGCACACAGTGGCCACAAGAGCAGATCAGAGGCGAGGAACACTGTGGTGAGTAGCTCATCTCCAGACTTTCTGAAGCCAGTCCACCATCTACAAGGCACAAGTCAGGAGTATGTTGGCATACTCCCCACATGCCTGGATGGGTGCAGCTCCAACAACACTCAAGAACCTTAACACCATCCAGAACAAAGCAGCCCACTTGAGTGGCACACATCCACAAAGTATCCATTCCCTTTACCACCAATCCTCAGTAGCTGCAGTGTGTACTACCTACAAGATGTACTCCAGAAATTCACCAAAGACCTTTAGACAGTTCCTTCCAAACCCACGACCCCTCCATCTAGAATACAAGGGCAGCAGACACATAGGAACACCAACACTTGCAAGTTCCCCTGCAAGCCACTCACCATCTTATTTGGAAATATATCACAATTCCTTCAGTGCCGTTGGGTTGGGATCCTGGAATTCCATCTCTAAGGGCTATGTGGGTCAAGCTACAGCACATGGACTGCAGCAGTTCAAGAACCCCCACCTTCTCAAGGGCAACTGGGACAGGTGATAAATGCTGGCCAGCCAGCGATGCCCACATCCCATGAAACAATTTTTAAAAGCCCAAACCATAGGTGTAACTCCACGTGTTCCCTACATCCCATTATGATAGGAACTTGTCTGCTCCTGCAACTTTCGCTAACAGGCTCGCCATTCAACTGCAGTCCCAGCTGTCAAGCAGGCTATCCTCTGGCTTGGATGCAATCAATAGGATCGCGTAAACTCCACAGCCTGGGGGGAAATTCTCAATTGCAGGTCCTCATATCTTTCTCACTGAGTCTGACGGTCAGGGAAGAGTCACAGATGTGGTGCAGTCCACAGGTGATAGCCACTGACGTTGTCTGTCTGGCTCAGGCATGATCCAGCATGATCACCATTAGGAACAGTAGAGGATGAGGTACACGCATACACGTGCACACACACACACAAACACACGCACGCACACGCACAAACACACGCACACACACGCACACATACAGACACACACATACACACAAATGCGTGTGCACACACACATGCACACACAAACACATGCACACACACAAACACACACAGAAACACGTACACACACATGCACACAGAAACACGTACACACACAAACACACACACACTTACACAGAAACACGTACACACACATGCACACACACACAAACACACACACTTACACAGAAACACGTACACACACATACACACACACAAACACACACAAATACAGTGTGAACACTATTTAACTTCAACACAGTGATGGTGTCCAGTGATTATCTGAAGCTAACTAACCCTGCAGAACATATTAGCTTTCTGTCACTGGCACTCGATCTGTTGGAAATGCTTAGAAGCAGAAGATAAAGAGAAATTATGATGTTCTGATTGAATAGTAAATCATAGGGAAATTCGACATTTATGCACGAAATACCTCATTAACCATATAAACTCAACATGATCTCTACGGCACAAATCAATACTAAATTGGTAATCTCTTAAATGTGGATCACACCATTAAGTAGCATAATTGGCTGCCACAGAGTCATCAACACGGAAACAGACAAATCAGTCCAACTCATCCATGCCGACCATGTTCCCAAAATAAACTAGTCCCACTTGCCTGTGTTTGGCCTATTTCCCTGTAAAAATTTCCTATACATGTACCTGTCAAAATGTCTTTTAAAATGTTGTAACTGTATCTGCATCTACCACTTCCTCTAGTAGTTTATTTCACTTACAAACCACGCTCTGTGTGAAAAGGTTGCCCCTCAGGTCCCTTTTAAATCTTTCCCCCCTCACCTTAAAGATATGCCCTCTAGTTTAAAACCCACCCATCCGAGGGAGAAAAAGATCCTTTGCTATTCACCTTATCTATGCCCCTCATGATTTTATAAACCCTAGTTGGGTCCTGCTCTGACATCAGAATGAAGATGTTGCACCTAAATTGTGGTTGTTAAATATTGATATCAGCTGGAATAAAAGGCAAAATAAAACCAGTGGCCACATTTGATGTTCAAAAATCAACAAAGATTAAAATGCTCGAAGGCGCTTTGAGGAGATTGTGGGTTACTAAAGCCTGTCTACATTGAATATGTTTGCCTGCTTACTTCAGAGCTTAGTCTTCTCATTTTAAATCATTACCAATTGTTAATAGATTTTAGGAGAATACCAGCCATCGGCACCAACAGCTTCATAACTGAATACTTCTTCAGCTTCATATTTCGACTTTGAGTTTCAATGTTAACCTGGGGGGTAGGGGGTGGGCGTGTGAGTATGGAATATTTGAGCCGTTAGTGAGATGAGGGGAGAAGGAGGAATACTTGTTCTTTCTTTCCAGAACAAGGAGGAGTTCTGGAAATCAAGAAAAATCTCTTTCTAACTGTTAGTGTCACTGTGCAGATATTACAGGAGTAGTCCTATGTTCAAAATTTCTAACCAAATGGTGATCCCCTTCCCAATCTCCCCCACAAAATGACAGCACCAACAGTCTTGCTTTAAACACCAATAATTTTAAAAACGCATTGACCCCACACTGCAGATCTTTCTACACGGAAAGGCTGCAGGTCGAACCCAGTTTGGCTGTCGTACCCCAGGTCGACGCATATGTTGTCGCCATGCTCTACCCATGAGTCTCTGTTGTCTCCGTCCTCTGGATCTTGCTGCTAATGCCGCCATGTTCCAAGACTGTGTCAGTGTTGCCTCCATGCTGCATATCTTTGCCAGTGATGGATCAGAACACCAGGCCTCGTCCTGTGTTGCTTCGGTACCATAGGACTCTTGCAATGTAGCCTCTTGCCGCAGTACCTCAACGCCCCAGGCATCTTGCAGTGATGTCTCTGCTCCAAAGAATTCTTCCATTGTTGTCTTAGTGGTCCAGACCTCTTCCAATATTACCTCAGTGCCCCAAGACTTTCCCTGTGTTACCTCATTTCCCCAGAATTCTGTTAATGTATCCTCAGTTTTCCAGGTTTTTTCAAGTGTTGCATCAATGATCCTGCACTCTGCTGGAGTGTTCTCTGTGCTCAAGGACTCTTCTGGTGCCTCAGTGTCCCAGGATTCTGAAATGGTCTTTGTTTCCCAGATTTCTTCCAGTGCCGTAGTGTCCCAGAACTCAGCTGGGATTTTCTCTTTTCTCCATTCTTCCGCCTGTGTTGCTGCAGTGTTCCAAAACTCTGACATTGCCTCTGTTTTGCAGTTCTGTTCCAGTTCTGCAGTGTCCCAAAACTGTGTTGGAGTTGTCTCTGCTCTCCAGGCCTCATCCAGTTCCGAAATGTCCCAAGACTCTGTGATTGCCTCTGTGCTCCAGGTCTCTTCGTATGACTCATCAACATCCCAGGACTTGGTCAGGGTTTTCTCTGTGCTCCAGGACTCTTCCAGTATTGCTGCAGTGTCCCTGGACGCTATTGGAGTGGCCTCTGTTTTCCAGGCCTCTTCCAATGTTCTCACAGAGCCCCAGAACTTTTCCAGAAGTTCTTCAGTTCTCCAGGCCTCTCCTAGTGTTTCCCCAGTATCCCAGGATTTGGTTTCAGTTTCCTCTGTCTCCCAAGACTCAGTTGAGATGATCTCAGTCCTGCAGGTCTCTTCCAGTGTGCTTGCAGTGCCCAAGGACTCTGTTGGAATGGTTTCAGTTCTCCAGTCCATTTCTAGTGTTACTGCAGTGCCCCAAGACTCTGTTGGGATGGTTTCAATTCCCCAGGCCTCTTCCAGTGTTGGTTCAGTGTCCCAGGATTCAGTTAATGTTGTCTCTGCTTTCCTGTCCTCTCCCAGTGTTGCCTCAGTGCCCCAGATCTGTGTTGGCATTGTCCCGTTGCTCCAGGCTTCTGCCAGCATTACTTTGTCACCCCAGGCCTCTGTCATTGTTGCCTCAGTGCTCCAGGACTTTTTCAGTTTTGCCTCAGTACCCCAGCGGTCTGTCAATTTGGCCTCAGCATTCCAGGACTCTTTCAACATTGTCTCTGTTTTCCTATACTGTGTTAGGTTTGCTGCCATGCACCAGGCTTTTGTCACAGTCGCATCCATCTTCTAGCTCTCTGTCAATGTTCTCTTGGTTCTTTCACTTCTCAATTGGCTGTATGGAACTAATGCGAGTGTAATTTATTTAAAATGTTAGCCATGACCAATCTGAGAGAATAGCAATCATAGTTTAAATATTCTATACTTCAGTAACAAGAGACATGCAATATACATAAAAAACTTCAACTGGATTTAATGCCATGAGAGGCCATCTTGACATTTTTCCTTGCAGCTTGTAATTATTTATCCCAGACCCACCCACCATTAGAGTATGCTAAAGCTCTCCTAATGTAATTCTTCACTCAGATATTAAGTACCTGTTAGACCTGGCTCTACACCCACTCATGACAGATTGTGTACACTTTATAGAGATCTATTAAAAGAAGGATAATTAGGTTGGAAATTACCAAAGTTAGCCGAGTCTTGCTTTTTCTGCACTTCTTGTACAATTGCGTTTTTTATTTAACCTATTTTCTCGGGTATTTAAACACAGAATTAACCCTGTCCTGGCATGCAGTGATTCCTCAGCATTCTATAAGAAATGTGTTTGCCAATTTTTCCTATACAGAGTGTCCTACTGTCATTTACACTAATCATTCCTACAAATGAGTTGTACTGACATTCCATAGCCTTGTTTCATTCTTTCTAAGCTACATTCCAGAGCAGGATCTACTGCAGATCTACAACCTTGGATCAATAATCAGAAAGCATGGAAGGTCACTGACAAGTTCCTTGTGAAAAGCCCATCTATTGAGTGGGAGGCTTTGATCTACCATAGCGAGAGTGGTCCATACTGAACAGGATCAGGGCTCCCATGCAGCCAAACTCTATCAATGGAGCTTCAGTACAAATCCCTTATGCACTTGCAGAGACACAGTGCAGCACTTTGTCAAGAAGTATCCCCTTTACACAGTAAGTGAAGGATTCATAGAATCATTGAACCCCGACAATGTTGAGGCTGGCCATTTGGCCCATCGAGTCCTCACAGCCTCTTAAACAAGCATCCCACCCAGACCCACCCCTCGACCTTATGACCCACCCTATTTAATATGGTTAATCCATCTAGCCTGCAAATCCTTGGACACTATGGACAATTTAGCATGGCCAATCCACCTAACCTGCATGCCTTTGGACTGTGAGAGGGAACCAGAGCATCCGAAGGAAACCCACACAAACACAGGGAGAACATGCAAACTTCACACAGGCAGTCGCCCGAGGCTGGAATTGAACCTGGGTCCCTGGTGCTGTGAGGCAGCAGTGCTCACCACTGAATTAATCACCTCAAACTCAGCGGATATGGAGGTTATTGTTTGGCTTTGTGGATTTGCGATTGTTAAGTGAATAAGTAGCCCCTTTGGATTGGAGCATCAAATTCATGTTAGGAAGATTACATGGAATTTGTAACATTTCAATTCCAGTAGTTTTTGTTTTGCTTTCTTAAAACCTCTGCAAACCTGAGGGCTGGATGCTATAGTAACTGTGGGGACGTGGGGTGGAAAGACAAAAGGCATTTGTCAGCACTTGTCCCATCTGGGGGAGCTGTCCTGCTACCATATTCCGTTGGGCAGAGTGTAGCAACTGCCACACAGGATGGGAGAGAAACATTTTCCCATGCTACACAAGCATATTACTAATGTTCAGCAAGCTTACTCAGGGAGCAGTCTACAATCTGGTAGCTGGAACCCTTTTAATTTTTGTTTGGTTTCTTGTGGATCTGGTGCTTCCTCCAGCCCCTCAAACCAACCACGGTCTTCTACCTTACACATCCCTTCGATTCTCCTCTTGTAACGCATAACACTTGCCTAATACTGGTTCCCATTCCTCGTGATAACTGCCTGAAATCCTTCTCCCATCCAGTTACCAATTGTGACTAATATTGGGCAGGAGACTGGAAACTTTTACTTTTTTCTTCTTAACTATGACTTCTGTCATTAATATAGGTGCTGTGGTATGGCAACATATAAAACCTTTCACTTTTCTTTGTGAGTAGTAAGAACTGCCGATGCTGGAGTCAGAGATAACACAGTGTGGAGCTGGAGGAACACAGCAGACCAGGCAGCATCAGAGGAGCAG
>JAHRHZ010000028.1:566302-615119 GCA_024137785.1 Ginglymostoma cirratum
TGTGTGTGTGAGAGAGAGAGTGTGTGTCTGTGTGTGTGTGTGAGAGATAGTGTGTCTGTGTGTGTGTGAGAGAGTGTGTTTGTGTGTGTTTGTGTGTGTGAGAGAGCGTGTGTGTATCTGTCTGTGTGTTTGTGTGTGTGTGCCTGTGTGTCCTATGTGTGTATGTGTTTGTGTTGTGCCTGTTTCCCATCACCTCCTTTACTTTCATGTACTCCGTGTCACGAAGGGATATTCCAATGTTTACTGTGTCAAATCATAGTCCCTTGACAGAATTCTTGCCTCAGTCAGACAAGAGTTAAAAACCCCAATGCAACTGCTGGTTTGTAGAATCTAGGCTGGCAGTCCATTGTACTACTGCTGGGAATTATCTTTCAGATAAATGTTTAACTGAGGTCGCCTTCTCCCTACACAGAAGAAAACACAAAAATATCTCATGGTCCACGTGGCCTTGGCTAACACCTATCTCCCAATCAGTGTTACTGTTACTGAATTAATGCGTTGCTGCTCTTGAGTTCTTCCTGCAAAACGGCTGAATGCCACCTTTCCCTAAGTTTCACCAATGACTACCAGATTAACATGTGGCATGGCAGAATAGGAATTAGTAAACAAAATGCACTAATGAGTTCATGAGGACATGAGTTTTAATCTAACTCATGGCAGCTATGAAGAGGTTGCACTTCACACGAACCCTGGATTAAGGAACCAGTCTCAGTCCAGGTGATAATGAGATCACTGGATTGTCATCTAGCTCATTAACTTAGGGGAAAAAATTTGCTGCCCTGTAAAACAAATAGATTGGAAAAGTTAGGACTATTTATCTTGGTAAAGAGAAGGCTCAGAGGAGCTCTGTTGTAGCTAAATCAGGAGGTGTCTGGATGGAGTACTTGGGGAAAAATTGAGAACGAGGAGCACAGATTTAAAGTAATTGGCAAAAATGCAAACATGACTTGAGAAAAAACCTTTCCATCCAGTGAGTGGCTGGGGTCTGGATTCACTGCCTGAGAGTACTTGATTTGATTTGAATTGTTATAGTCATATGTACTGAGATACAGTGAAAAATATTGCTTTGTGTGCTACCCAGGCACATCATACTTTACATAAGCACAACAGGGTAATAGAACAGAATGTAGAATATAGTGTTACAGCTACTGAGAAGGTGCAGAGGAAGATCAACTTTAATATATGAGGGGTCAGTTCATAAGTCTGGTAACAGCAGGGAAGAAGCTGTTCTTACAGCTGTTGGCATGTGTTTTCAAACTTCTGTATCTTCTGCCCAATGCAAGAGAGTAGAAGAGAGTATAACCAGGGTGGAAGGGTGTGGTGGATTAAATTGCAAGTCTCAACTAGGAATTAAACTATTATTTAAAAAGAAACAAAGTAGAGTGCCAAGAGGAGAAGGCAGGGAAGTGGCACTAAGTGAATTGCTCATTCCAAAATCCAGCGTAGACATGGTGGGCCGAATGGCCTCCCTTTGCACTGTGATACTATCATATGCAACAAGACGACAGTTCACATACAGTGCTGTCAGGATTAGTATAGATATGATTTATAGCAGGTCAGGATGGTTTACTGATGCTAGATCAGGTGCATGGAGGAAATGGAATAGTTTGATCTCTGCAGCCTGCAATAATAGTCACTTCACCTTTGGTAACCTCTCCCATTGACTGGAATTAATGTTCCTGGGGCTTGGGTGCAAAACCTATTCCAATTTCTCAGTCAGTCACATCTTCCTATGCAATTTTCAGATCACCAAGTGTCAGAGGTGTGCATTATAGACACCTCCCATTCCATCCATTTCGACTATGAGGTTATGCCCTCTCTCGTCTGGTGGATTAACATCGCACTCACTCCAACCAGACAGTTTATTTTAGATTTGGACAAAAGTCCTTGAAATCTTTGCACACAAGCCAATGCTTAACATCAGGCCCACAGTGGAACTATTGGGCCTTGTGAAAAATCTTGCAAATGTCTCTGCCAGTTCTGAGAAATTGTTTAAAATCGACAGAGCAGAACGAAAGGGAACTACTTTTATAGCATTGATTATTTACTTAAGATTTAATAAGGCTGTGGGGCAGCCATTTCTTACACTCCTGGCCGACAGACCACAGACACACAGCAATATTGTTGACTCCTAACTGACTAAAATGGCAAAATGAGACTCATTAGTTTCAAACAATTCCAGAAAAGTCAGTTTGGAATAAAGTCAGGTAGATCATCAGGCATAGAGCTAGAAAAGATATAGGCATGCCAGTTGAGCCAATCCTGCAACAATCTTCTCACTAATATCTGAGAACTTGTGCCAAAACTAGGAGCGCAATTCCTTAGCCTAATCAACCAGACATTGTCACACCAAACCATTCCTCCCTATCAATGTCTTTGAATCTTCCTTCACCGTCATGAGTATGACCTTTCATAATGACAGAACAGATTCACCAGAGGTGGCAGCACAGAAATATCCAGTCATGAAGGAGTACCCTGCCCCTGAATCCTAAACATTGATTCTGGACCTCATGAAGTCTCATGGCACCAGGTCAAATCCAGTCATGGAATCAGCCCGTTGTTACTTACCACCATGCCTCAAATGAACAGTCAGCACCCTTCCGTGTTGAATTCCACTTGAAAGAAGCATCCCCTGAGGGTAGAAAGGATACAAAATTGCCTCTGGGAGGGGTTTTGGATGTCCATTTCCAGGAGTGTCTAAGTAACTGCTGCTGACTGAGCTGCGCAGCTTATGATAGAATTATCTGCCAGACACTACCTGCACAGCCAAGGAAGGAATCAATTAGAATGGAAATTGTATTTGTCCTTTCCAATCTATCAGCTGTTGATTTAGTTTTGGCAGGAGAGACAACTGCGTAATCCTGATTTTACATTATTCTCCATTATGTTGTCTGGCATGACCACTGTGATAAGTGGGACACCTTCAGAACAGGTCCAGAAATTGAAACAGGGCATCCATGAAGCTCTCTGGGCCATCTATTGTAGCAAAATTGTATCTCAGCACAACCTATAACCTCATGACTCAGCAGATCACCCACACTACCATTATCCCAATGGGGGGGGGTCGATGCTGGTTCAATGAGGAGAATAAGAAATGATATCAGAAGCAACACCAAGTTGACCTCAAAATAAGGCACCAACCTGGCGAAGCTACAACATAGGACAAAAAGAATGCTAAAGAGTGAAGCAGCTTGCTAAAGACAAAGCTAAGAGATCCCACAACCAGCATATCAAGTCAAAATCCTGCAGTCCTGCCACATCCAGTCGTGAATGGTGGTGAACCATTAAACAACTCACTAGATGAGGAGTCTACACAAATATCCTCATCCACAATGATCCACACATCAATCAAAAAATAAGGCAAAAGGAGTTGCAATGATATTCAGCCAGTACCTGGGATTGCAGTCTTCAGATAATGCAACTCATTCCAGGTGATTTCAGAAAAGGGCCAAAAACACCAGATGCAGCTAATACGCTGCATCTCCACAACATCCTGGCTGTAGTTTGGAAGACTTGTGCTCGAGAATCAGGCGTGCCCCTAGCTAAATTGTTCCACTAGAATACCCAGGATATGTTCTATCTTAAAAAGAAACATGTTAAATCCAATCTAACCATCTATCAACTCAGTAGTCTAGCCGCAATACTCAGTAAAGTGATGGAGGGTGTCATTGACAGTGTCATCGAGTACTTACTCAGTGTAACCTGCTCACCAATGATCAGTTTAAATTGATCCAGAATGACTTGATTTCAGACCTCCTTTCAGCTTTATCTAAGCATAGACAAAAGAATTACATTTCATAGGTGAACTAAGACATATGAGACATCAACGCATTCAAGAGGATCTATAATATGTATTATGAAGCCAACATGATCAGCAAGCATCCTACCTACAACGTTAAACATGCAGTCTCTCTGTCTCTGGTCAATGGTGAAAGCTGAGATCACCATCCACAACATCTGCAGCAACGTACCAAGGCTGTTTTGAAAGGACCATCCAAACGCCCACGTATGTAGCAGATGCATGGGAGCACCACCACCTACTAGTTCTCCTCCAAGATGCTCGCCATCCTGACCTCGATATATGTCTCTATTCCTTTGTTATCAGCAGGTCAAAATCCTGGAACTCTTTCCTCAATAACACCAAATGGACCAAAGCAGTTCAAGAAGGCAGCTCACCACCAACTTCTCCAGGATAATTGGAGTTGTAAAATAATTAATGGCTTTGTCTCAATGCTCACGTCTTAGCAATAAATAATAAGAAAAGACTTGAATCGATTTTGAAGCACTTTGAGATGGTGGAACTATCTAAATTAAACCCTGGGTGACATGTCCATCCTGGACCTCCTCCAGTATCACAATGGCACCACGTGCAAACTGGAGGAGCAGCACCTCATATTCCACCTCAGGAGCGTATAGCGCGATGGCCTAAACATGGAATTCATCAGTTTTAAATTCTTCCCACGCCCGGCCTCATCCCATGTCCAAACCTCCTTCTCATCCCTGCCTCCTTGACCTGACCCAACCTGTCCATCTTCTCTCCCGCCTATCCGCTTCTCCCACCTCACTGACCAATCCCCACCACTGCCACCCTGCACTCAGCTATCACCATTCCGCCTACCTTCCCCAGACCCACCCCTCCTCTCTCTCTTTATTTCTGAGCTCCCTTCCCCGTCCCCATTTCTGAAGAAGGGTCCCGACCCGAAACGTCAACTTTCTGGCTCCCTTGTGCTGCCTGGCCTGCTGTGCTCCTCCAGCTCCACACCGTTTTGTCTCTGACTCCAGCATCTGCAGTTCTTGCTGTCTCTACATCAAAGTTTATTTGTCTCCTGCTTTTAGGTTTGCAGACTCTGACTAATTAGAGACGATTGCCTTTTTTGTAAATTCTGGCTGAGAGTCTTATTTCCGTTGTAAATTAAGGATTCTATGTTATTCACCTCGACGGGCTGTTAAGTAAAAACAAAGAAAAATGAGAAAGAAAGACAAGCAGGAAAGAGAATGTGAAAAGCTGATAAAAAGGACCATTTTATTTGGCCAGAGTGAATGGCTTATTGTCTTTGGCATGGTCTGATCGTTCAAAAGTTCGGTTCACAACCTGAATTCTCACCAAATAAAAACCAAAAGAAATGCAAAAGCTGTAAATCAGGAACAAAAACAGAAATTTGCTAGAAGGGTCACCAGACCCGAAACGTTAACTCTGATTTTCTCTTCACAGATGCTGCCAGACCTGCTGAGTTTTTGCAGCAACTTCTGTTTTTGTTCCTGAATTCTCACCATTTGTCTTTACTATTAAATCAGTCTATGGTGTGATATATACAGCAGTACCATTGAGAGGCATAAAATGCACTTTTAATCAGGGCTGATTGACAGCTGGGCAATATAAGGTATAACAAATCAAATTTCTAGCCTTTTGGATTCAACAATTATCCAAGCAGCCTCATTCAAGCTCAAGTAATTTTTAAGGCCTGATTTTTTTTGCCTCATTAGATACTTTCTTCATCTGACTGACATGATTGAACTTTATAAACCCATGACCTTCTGTTACTTTTCTTCACTTTTTAAAGGAAAGTGTTGACCTGGGAGAAATCATGTTCTCTCTCTGCTATCTACCTACTGCTGGCCGACTGACATTGACAGTCATCAAATGCAGGAACCTCAAAGCCATGGACATCACTGGCTACTCTGGTGAGTGTGTACCACTTTCTGAACAAAGCTTGTATATTTATCAATGTACAATTTACAGGTTAAAATCCAGCAGCGAGTCATGGAATTGCTTGTTCAGTCGACATTAAGTGTTCAAGTTGCAATATTTGCTGTATGAAGGAGCTACAATATAAAGGAGCTAGATATACAAGTCGGTTCTGATATAACGTGTGTTCCAGCAATGCAAATTGGCTGGGACACGATTGACAAATAGGGAAACAGTACTTCTAAAGCGCAAACTTGTGTTGGCTATAACGCGATCCCATCGGTGCACGGAGGAGTATGTGTCAACATCATATGATTGTTTCATGGGCTTTGTGGTGAATATGTACAATGTTCGCACCGAAAGAGTCTCCGCACAGGCATCACGTGACCATTTCGCAGGCTTTGTCGTGGAGAGCTTTCTGTGAGAGGTACAGCACAACCTCCTCCACCATCAGGTCACTTTGACATTTTTTCGAGGTGAAGTGTTAAATTTACCTGTCCTTCATTATTAGAAACGTTTATTCAAATTGTGCCATCCTTTGTGTTAGGCTTTTGAATGATTTTTGTGTGATTTTTGAGTGGTGGTCTGCCCCTAACCCCACTTTTCCCATAGGCCCCGTTATTTCTATGGCATGATTTTCTATAATGCGATGTTGCACAGGAACACAACTATCGCGTCATAGCAGAACCGACTGTAGTTCTTCGGGCTAAAGGGATCAGGGCAGAAAGCTGGAACAGGTGACTTGAATCATCAGCTATAATTGGACTGAATGGCAGAGTAAGATTGGAAAGGCCAATGGCCTACCTCTGCTCCTATTTTCTCTGTTTCTATGGATGTATCTTCTGAAAGATTCAGCTTGGTTTTGATGGATGGAGTGACTTTCTCCGATGTTGTCCTATTCTATGAATCAGTGGCAGTATTTATAGATACTTCTTCAGTTCCTTTACCTCGACTGACTTGCATTTATTTTCTTTTAAAAAATGATACTAGAGAGCGATTCATAATTGCTGCAAATTTACTTTACATGTTGCCGAACAAAGAGACCTTGGAGTGCAGGTTCATAGTTCCTTGAAGGTGGAGTCACAGGTTGACAGGATAGTGAAAAAGGCATTTGGTACAATTGCCTTTATTGGTCAGTGCATTGAGTGTTGGAGTTGGGAGGTCATGTTAAAAAATTACAAGGATGTTGTTGGGATTAGAGGGTTTAAGCGATAAGGAGAACCTGAATAGCCTGGGGCTATTTTCCCTGAAGCGTTGGAGGCTGAGGGGAGACCTTATACAGGTTTATAAAATCATGAGGGGTGCAGATAGGGTAAATTGGCAAAGTCTTTTTCCCAACGTAGGGGAGCCCAAACCTTAAGGGCATAGGTTTAAGGTGAAAGGGGAAACATTTAAAAGGAACCTAAAGAGCAACTTTTTCACACAGCGGGTATGGAATAGACTGCCAGAGGAAGTGGTGGAGGCTGGTACAATGACAACATTTAAAAGGCATCTGGATAGGTATAAGAATAGAAAGGGTTTACAGGGATACGGGCCAAATGCTGGCAATTGGGACGAAACTAATTTAGGATATCTGGTCAGCATGAATGAGTTGGGTCTCTTTCCATGCTGTGCAACTGTACAAGGTCAAGCACTTTGATAGGAAGAATAGCGGCATGGCCTATTTTGTAACTAGGGAGAAAATTCAGAAATTAAAGTGCAAAGGGACTTGGGAGTCCAAGTCCAGGAGCCTCTGAAGGTTAACTTGCAAGTTGAGTCGGTAGTTAAGAAGGCAAATGCAATGTTGGCATTTATTTCAGGAGGACTAGAATATAAGGGCAAGTACGTACTTCTCAGGCTCTATAAGGCTCTGGTCTGACCACATTTAGAATATTGTGAGCAGTTTTGGGCACCATATCTCAGGAGGATGTACAGACCCTGGAGCGGGTCCAGAGGAAGTTCACAAGAATGATCCCAGGAATGAAAGGCTGAACATATGAGGAACATTTGAGGACTCTGGGTCTACAGTCGATGGAGATTAGAAGGATGAGAAGGGATCTAATTGAAACTTACAGAATACTGAAAAGCTGAGATAGAGTGGGCATTGCAAAGATGTTTGCACTAGCAGGATAGACTAGTACCTGAGGGCACACCTCAGAGTAAAGGGAAGACCTTTTAGAACAGATATGAGAAGAAACTTCTTCAGCCAGAGAGTGGTAAATCTTTTGAATTCATTTCCACAGAAAGCTATGGAGGTCAGATCATTGGATATATTTAAGACAGAGATAGATAGGTTCTGGATTCTTAACAGAATCAAAGGATAGGGGGAGAGGGCAAGAGAATTGGGATGAGAAACTTATCAGCCTTAAAAGAAAGACGGAGCAGATACGATAGGCCAAATGGCCTAATTTCTTCTCCTATATCCTCTGGCCTTTTGGTCTATAATTCTATAACTCTAATTGTCAACAACTCTTGTTTGGGAAAAGGACACTTTTGAACATCAATACTAGTCAAAAAAAATGGGCATAATGGCGTTAGTTGCCAGGAAGAGCACTTATTTATATGGGGCCACCACTGAGCACCACTAGTCAGAGAGAAAGCTTGTGCTGAACATCAATTCATAATAATATTAAACGTGTTCTTTCTAAGCATGCTTTATAATTCCTAGCACCACACAGGAATTTTTCTGTCCAGAACATTTCCATTCGTACAAAGTGCTGAGTTTTGACTTCTTTGTTCCTGCATTTGAAATACATATTTCAGACATTTCTTTCATAGATCCCCTAGTTGTTGCTGTTTGATTCCATAAAAGGTGGAAAACATTGATTGTATTCTTGAAAACAGCTGTAAGGAAGCTCACTTTCATTCAATGCAAAGTTAATACGCGATCATAAAAGTGGTGTTAAAATTAGCAGTTGTGGCAGAAATGAATAAAATTTGAGTACAACTCTAAGTTCCACATTCACATAGATGGAAAGTGCACAAACCTTTGAAAGAAAAAAAATCAAAAATCTTCTGCAATTTCACATGCACTGACAGCTTTGGCTAGCGTAATTCCAATCATTGTTACAAACCATTAAATTAAGTTTCAGTTTTGTCTGGGGAAATTAACCTGATCGAATAAAAAGGGCACACATGAATAATGACTATTCAGTGGGTAGATTGGAGCTAATGAACCGCAAATTATTTGCACTGACATTAAACAGTGTTTGTTAAAAGAGTTATTAGCCTCAAATATGTCGCTGCATGATGAAAATCAGAATTATCTTTCTTCTCTCCAGAAAGATATTTTCTAAAGGTGGTACGCGAGCTTTGCACGTCTCTAGCTATAAAGTCTAATCCTAGAAAATGACGTTCTTGCTCTAACGAGAACAACGACATTGAATCATTTCCCAGACAAATCCCCTTAAGTTAAGACACTAGCTGTTAATAAATTAATTCTTCAAAAATTGTAGTTGAAGTCTTATAATACAATATAGCTCTGATTTTAAGAGCCTTCCATCCAAAACAACTGTTTGTCCATTTTCAGAGCTGACTGAAAGTAAGGCTCCTCGATTTTCAGCTTCTAGGAAGCCAGTTTCCTTAGGTAAAGCTCAAAGTAAAAGGGACAAGATCCAACTTACTCACTCAATCTAGCATCTTGCATAGTGCGTCATTCATTTTTATTTAATGATCAATTTTTATTAATCAGTCTTCAACAGTACCAGGCTCAAGAGGCTTCAGTGAGCAGCAGCTGAGCAAAAAGTACAGGTAAGCTCAGGTAAAATCTCTTTAATTTCCATCTTTAGTCTTACAGCATTTGAGATGGTAGTGAGGGCAGTGGCATTCTCCTCCTGCAGGATGTGGGGGCTCAACGAGACTTCCACCGTCCCCGATGACTACCCTATGGGAAGTGAACCCAACTGCAGCTCCTGGGAGACCGTGTTAGGGAGCTGGTGCTGGAGCTGGAAGCACTCAGGATCATCCGAGATGCTGAGTGCTTCATAGATAAGAGTTTCAGTGAGGTGGTCACACCTAAGGTGCAGGCAGAGATTAGCTGGGTGACCACCAGGAAATGCAAAGGGAGTAGGCAGAGAGAGCAGGAATCCCCTGTGCCCATTCCCCTTGAAAACATGTACACTGTTTTGGATACTGTTGGAGGGGGGAATGACTGTTCAGGGGAAAGCAGCAGTGTCCAGGCCAGTGGCACCACGACTGACTCTGAGACACATCGGGAAGGGGTAGAGGTAAATAGAACCTTAGTGATAGGAGACTCAGTAGTTAGGGGGACAGACAGGAGGTTCTGTGGCTGCAGATGGGAATCCAGGATGGTGTGTTGTTTCCCAGGTGCCAGGGTCCAGGATGTCTCGGAGCAGCTGCAGAACGTTCTCAAGGGGGAGGATGAGCAGCCAGAAGTCATTGTGCACATTGGCACACATGACACAGGTAGGAATAAGGATGAGGTCCTGCAGAGTGATTATAGAGAGCTAGGAAAAAGGCTAAAAACCAGGACATCAAAGGTGATAATCTCCAGAATACTTCCAGTGCCACATGCTAGTTAGGGTAAGAACAGGAGGATATGGCAAATGAATGTATGGCTAAAGAATTGGTGCTGGGAGCAGGGAATCAGATTCCTGTATCATTGGGATCTTTTCTGGGGCACAGGTGACCTGTTCAAGAGGGACAGGTTGCACCTGAATGGGAGGGGCACCAATATCCAGGTGGGCAGATTTGCTAGTGATACAAGGGAGGGTTTAAATTAGATTGGCAGAGGATGTGGGATCCTCAACAGCAGGGAGGTAAGTGCGAGGCTGGAAGGAGATACAGTAATCAGAAATAGCAAGTTGAAGAGATGGGTTAGGCTGGAACAGGACAGGGAGCGAGAGATACCTGTTGGATTAAATTGCATCTATTTCAATGCAAGAGCTGACAGGTAAGGCTGATGAACTAAGGGCGTGGATAGGTATGTGGGACTGTGATATAGCCATTACAGAAACATGGCTAAGGGAGGGACAGGACTGGCAGCTTAATGTGCCAGGGTGCAGGTGCATTAGATGGGACATAGGTGGAGGAAATTGGGGAGGGGAGGGGAATTGCATTTTTGATTAAGGGGAGTATCACAGCAGTAGTCAAAGATGAAATAACTGAGGGATCATCCGGTGAGGCTTTGTGAGTGGAGCTAAGAAATAAGAAGGGGATGGTGCTGTTATTGGGGTTGTACTATAGGCCCCCAAATAGTCAACGGGAATTAGATGAACAAATACGCAGGGAGACTTGCAGGAGTAATAGGCTGGGTCATAGTGGGGGATTTTAATTTTCCTAACAAAGACTGGGACTGCCATGTTATTAAAGGCTTAGTTGAGGTGGAATTTGTTCAATGTGTTCAGGAAAGTTTCCTCAAGCAGATTACAGAGGGTCCTACTCGGGAAGGGGCAAAATGTGCCCTACTCTTGGGAATTTAAGGTTCTTGCAAAGATTTGTAGCTCGGGTTGTAGATGAAGTTGTTCGCTGGCTCGCTGAGCTGGCTGGTTGTCGTACAGACATTTCATCACCATGCTAGGTAACATCATCAGTGTGGCCTCCGATGAAGCAGCATTGTTCATCAACAAACGTTGACAAGGATCAAAGACCCCATACCCATGACATGTAGGACCAACGTAGTTTACAAAATACCTTTCAATGACTGCAACAAAGGTACATCGGCCAGACAGGAAGGAAACTAGCCATCAGGATACACAAACACCAGCGAGCAGCAAAACAACATGATGAACTTTCCTTCATCTCGGTGCACTCAGACAATAAAGGCCATCAATTTAACTGGGACAACGTGACCATCCTAGCTCAAGCCAACCACAGACACACATGGGAATTCCTAGAGGACTGGTTTTCCATCATAATGCAATCAACAAATGTGTGGAATTAGGAACCATATACAAACCCATGCAGAACAGAACCAGAAATGACGCAACCCAACTTAACAGGCCGGATCATATAAACACTAAGCCGAGTAGAACAACATTGCTTCATCGGTGGCCGCCGATGTTACCTAGCATGGTGACAAAACGTCTGTTTGATAACCAGTTGCTCAGCGAGAAAACCAACAACCTACTCATGGGAAATAGGGCAGGACAGGTGACTGAGGTGACACTGGGGGACCAGTGACCATAGTTCTCTTATTTTAAAATCGTTATGGAGAGGGACAAAACTGGTCCATGGGTTCAAGTTCTAAACTGGGGCAAGCTAAATTTTGATGGAATTAGACAGAAGCTTGCAGGGGTTGATTGGAGCAGTTTGTTTACAGGAGAAGGCACCTCCGGCAAGTTGGAGGCCTTTAAAGGTGTGATAGCTAGAGTTCAGGATCTGTATGTTCCTGTGGGGGGTGAAGATCAAGGTTGGCAGGAGTAGGGAGCCCTGGGTGACAAGATATCTTGAGGCTTTGACCAGAAAAATGAAGAAGGCATGGCTCAAGAGCAGGCAGCTGTGATCAGGGGAATCCCTGGAGGTATATACGGGATATAGGAGTTTACTGAAGAAGGAAATCAGGAAGGTGAAAGGGGGGCATGAAATAACTTTGGCTGAGAAGACTAAGGTGAATCTAAAAAGATTCCTTTAAGTATGTTAAAGGAAAAGGAACAACTAAAGAGAGAATTTGAACCCTCAAAGACCAAAGTGGACATGTATGTGCAGAGCCGTTGGAAACGGGAGGGGTCCAGAATGAATATTTCTCCTCTGTGTTTACCGTGGAGAAAGACATGAAGACTTGGGAACTCGGGGAAGTTAGTGGCAGTATCATGGGGACAGTCCATATCACAGTAGAGGAGGTGTCGGAGGTATTAGAATGTATGAAGATGGATAAATATCCTGATCCTGACCAGATATATCCAAGAACCCTGCAAGATGCTAGAGAAGAAATTACAGGGGCCCTGGCTGATATATTTGCATCATCGTTAGCCACGGGTGAGGCCCCAGAAGTCTGGAAAGTAGTGAATGTTGTGCCCTTATTCAAGAAGGGCTGCAAAGAAAAGCCTGGAAATATAGTCCAGTAAGCCTAACGTGTGTGGTAGGTAAGTTCCTTAAGAAGATTCTGAGGGATAAGATATACATGCACTTGGAAAGACAACGTTTGATTGGAAGTAGTCAGCATTATGCATCACAAATGCATTCTTTGATGAAGTGACCCGGAAGGCGGATGGGGACAGCGCAGTAGATGTAGTCTGTATGGATTTCAGTAAGGCCTTTGATAAGGCTCCACATGGTAGGCAGCTCTGGAAGGTTAGATCGCATGGAATCCAGGGAGAGCTGGCAAACTGGATACACAATTGGCTTGATGGTAGGAAGCAGGGAGTAATAGTGGAAGGATGCTTGTCAGACTGGAAGCCTGTGACTAGTTGTGTGCCTCAGGGTCGGTGCTGGGCCCATCGCTGTTTGTTATCTATATCAATAATTTGGATGAGAATCTACAAGGCATGATTGGTAAGTTTGCAGATGACACTAAAATAGATGGAATCGTGGTCAGTGAGGAAGGTTATCAGAAATTGCAACAAGATCTTGATCAGCTGGGGAAGTGGGCTGAGAAATGGCAAATGGAGTTTCATATAGATAAGTGTGAGGTGTTGAATTTGGAAAATGAAATCAAGGTAGGAGTTTCATGGTGAATGTTAGGGCCTTAAGTAGTGTAGTGGAACAAAAGGACCTTGGAATTCAGGTGCACGGTTCTCTGAAAGTGGAGTCACAGGTAGACAGGGCAGTGAAGAAGGCTTTTGGCACACTGGCCCTCATCAGTCAGGGCATTGAGTACAGAAGTGAGGAAGTTATGCTGCAGTTGCACAGGACATTGGTGAGGCCGCACTTTGAATACTGTGTTCAGTTTTGGTCACCTTGGTATAGAAAGGATGTTATTAAACTGGAAAGAGTGCAGAAGAAATTTACAAGAATGTTGCCAGGACTCAAGGGACTGAGTTATAGGGAAAGGTTGGACAAGCTAGGACTTTATTCTTTACAGCATAGGAGATGGAGGGGGGATCTTGTAGAAGTTTATAAGATCATGAGAGGCGTGGATGGGGTGGATGCACTCAGTCTTTTCCCCAGGGTTGGGGCGAATCGAGGACTAGACGGCATCAGTTTAAGGTAAGAGGGGAAAGAATACATGGGAACCTGAAGGGCAACGTTTTTACACAGAGGGTGGTGTGCATATGGAATGAGCTGGCAGTGGAAGTGGTTGAGGCGGGTACAATAACAACATTTAAAAGGCATTTAGACAAATACATGGATAGGAAAGGTTTAGAAGGGTATGGGCCAAGTGCAGGGAAATAGGGTTAGCGTGGATGGACATTGTGGTTGGCAGAGACCAGTTTGGGCCGAAGGGTCTGTCTCCATGCTGTAGATCTCTATGACTCTATGACATGTTCAGAATAGGTCAGATGATGGGTGAAAAATAGTTCCCATCTAAATGTGATGTTGCCTGTCAGCTTGAAAAATCAGTGATATCATATTGAGTAAATTGTACTAAGACTGAATTTGTCTCATTAGTTAATTATCAGTTCCCACACCCCGCAAATACTGAGAGATTGTGCTCTTTCAAAAGCAAAACTCTTGCTCAGTTTGCTGAACATGAACAATCCAATTAATCCTGATTTATTGTACTATTTCAGCAAATCAATTAACTTGTTACATGGTAGGGATTAATCCATGATCCCTGTCTTCAGGGAGCACAGCATGAGAGATACAATGCTGAACTTCCATCTCCTGCCTTTAAGCATGGACTTCCAATGGGGCCACAAATATGGGCAGCACAATGGCTCAGTGGCTCATACTCAGGGATCTGGGGTTTGATTCCGCCCTTGGGAGTCTGTCTTTGTGGAGTTTGCATATTCTCCCTGTGACTGCGTAAGTTTCTTCCCACAGTCCAAAGATGTGCAGGCTAGGTAGTTTGACCATGGGAAATGCAGGGTTACAGGGATAGGTTGGAGGGTGGGTGTGGTGGTGAGTCAGAGTGGGATGCTGTTTTGAGGTTCAGTGTGTGGACCTGATGGGCTAAGTGGCCTGTTTCCATACTGTTGGGACTCTATGATGAAATATGCACCCTCCCCGCAACTTTATACAAAATTCCTAGACAGCCTTTCCTAGTCAATAATATACATAGATTTGCTGATGTAACATCTGCTGTCTCACTTCAATTCATTATTTATGAACATCCTTACTCGGAAAAACAGTGCTATTGCTTGTATTAAATAGTTCGAGTGTAGAATCGCTGGAAAGTATATTACCATGAATATTCCATGATGTTGTTCTGACACTCATCATCCATCGCAGGGAAAACAAAATGGGCAGTAGTTGCTAAGGATAGGTGCAGTGCGATCTTATTTCTTATGCGAGCAAACACTGAGCTGAATGACACCCAAGTCGATGAAACGGTGAAAGGAAGAATTTTCATTCACGCAACATCTTTGATGTCCTGCTAGTGAAGCACCTTAAGTAGCGGAATCACTATTGTAGCCCAGAGAAACACAGCAGCCAATTTGCATAGTGCAAATTCCCAAATAATGGTAATCAAAAATGTGACCAGGTAATCTGCTTTCTAGTGGTATGAAAATAAACATCTGGAGATGCTCTAATGCTTCAGTTATGAGAGAAAACGATAATTCTGCAAGCACAATTATAATTGTGGCATCATTGTTAGCTGTGATTTCAACTATCAAGGCCCTTCACTGTGGAAATCCCTTTCGACACCTCGACACTTCTTTCCTCCTTTAGGATACTTCTTAAAACGTAGGCCTTGTTGACCAATCCACTAATATCACCTTGTGTGTCAATGTCACATTTTGTTTTATAATATTTTTCATGAAGCATCTTGGGATGTTTCATTATAGAAGAGGTGCTATGTAAATCTAAGTTAAAGTTGTTGTATTAGTGAATGGAGATGTAAGGATACAGTGTCACTGGAGTGAGTGAAGAAATCAGGAATGCTAGGACACATGGAGGTTTGAATTGCTTTAGACCAACATCCAAACAGTAGTTAGCTGGATTGACTGCCTGGACAGTGGGTAGGAGCATTGTTTAGCACCAGGAGATGCACACTGGCTGGGGGCCCATGGGCTGGGGCTGGAGTTCCAAGTAGCACTTCAGGTCACTTGAAGTCTGAAAGGTTATTTTTGAGCACCGGGAGAGGAGCAGCCCTGTTCAACCATGACCCACAGGCAGTGCTAGAAGGAGCAGATCTTCAGACCTTACCCCAAGAAGGTCAGTGCTTTCTGCCTTGGATCTGCTGCCAGCATTCAGCAGGACATCCAACTGACCAATAGCTCAGCTTAAGTCACACCAAATGAAGATGTTAACAGGCTGCAACTCATGTGTGTTAATGATGTTTGTTGCAGGAGTCATCAATTGTCTGATTTGGACTTTGGCATTTTTAAACACTGATTGTCAAATTAGGTTAATTCATGGCAGTTTCTATTTTTCTTCATTCTGGAACAAGTCTTCCATCATCAGTGTCAATGAAGAGCAGACTGTTATCTGTCTTTTCAGAAACAAAACCATTGATGATTCACTCCTGCAGCCACACACATCTCTGGAAACTATTCCACTTCAGTGATGTTGCTGTGTCTGCTCCATTTCTTCCTGTAGTTCTTGCTGAGGCTCACTGTGGTCAGGTTACTCTATCTCTGGTCCTTCCTCACACTCCCCCACAACAGCTCCATCCTTCCTGCAGACAAAATCGAGGCCAATACTTCAGGTCAATGACCTGTGCTGTACCGTACCAAGACTTCAAAAAAGGCTCAATAAAGCTCTTCACACTGAAAGCAGTGGGTCTTCAAGTTGAACATGGAGTTGGTAAGAGGTTTTCTGAGTGGAAGTAACAAGAATTATTCAGGAGATTGGTGGAGTATCTTAGAAATCGGTGAAAGGATAACTATCCCATGTATTATGGACTCTGTCTGGCTTCAGAAATGCAATGGAAGTTAAACAGATTCACTGGTGATACCCAGATGGAGGGTGGAAGACCGATTGAGACAAATGAAACAGCCAACAAGGCAGAACAACCTAAAAGATGGACAAAACATTGTAGATTAAAGTCAACAGAGATAAGTGCATGGTTTACATATGACAAGAAAAGCTGTGGGACGTTTTAATAAAGAGGTTAAGCCCTCCTGGGGGGGTCTGGAGGCTGAAGAGTAATAAAACTAGCTGGTATCTATTGTAAAGGAGCAACTAAAGATAAGGAAACACTTGAGACTGGTGCAATGAAATCTGTAAAATGGTCACTAGAGATACCAAAAGTAGGCAAGTTATTAATACTTTGAAGATCTCTCACCCGAGAGAAGCCTTTGCCAAAACTGAACAGGCCAACAAAAAAAAGTAGACTCCAAGTGGAGATATAAAGCTGGGAGTAAATTCTGGGGCAGGCCAGTGGTTTGGCTTTGATTGGAGCAAGTCTCCCTTTCATATTCTTGTTTTTCTGAAAGAACTCATCCACATGGGTTTCCATGAGAGGTTTAGAGGGTCAGTTCTGTGCTTGCCCTCCCAACAAAGCTGAGCATGAGGACCCTTAAAAAACAAAACTGGAGCAGAACTTAAAACTTAAACTGGTCCCTGATTTCTTGACCCCCATTACTCTGTAAAAAGTACAACCCATCAGATTGAGTTAATTCGTCTCTTTAATACAGCATAATGTAGATTAATTTTTAAGGATTGAATCTTACATTTTTTTGAGCAAGTCCAAGTTGTGTTGATTTGTTTTTTGATGGAATTGTCGCTATGAGGCCTAGCGAGTTTTGTCACCAAGCCTTACCACACTCACCTCATTGATTACCCACCATTCCTTGTGACATCTCTCATGTCCCATTTGCACCCCATCTTACCATGTACATTCTCGGAACAATTTGCCACTCAGTGAATATTCCATAATTCCCCAGCATCTCTTGCATTCACACCATCTATAAAACATGCTGTGCACCAAGGGAAAACATTATCAGTCCAGGAGATTCCCTCTTGACATGGTAGACTAACAGTAAACAGAGCCCTGCTTTGCAGGCAGGACTTGGGGCTCCTGTTGGATGGGTTGGTATAGAGATGGAACTTGTCATGGAATGTGCAACGGAGGCTACAACACCAGATCACGCTAGCCTGGTCCTAGGTTGCCACCTGGGTCAAAGCAATTTGAACCACCTGGGGCAATGCCCAGCACTGTAGGAAGAAGGTCAGTGCCCTTTACCAATTCACCAGCGTAAGTGCCATCACCTTCTCTCCAATACCTCACACTCACTCTATCCCCATGCCCCACCAAGGCACATGCTCTACCACTCTTGCTACTGCCTGCAGCATCTTCCCCATTCACTTTCACCTGTTTCCCCCAAACCCCTGACACCATTCACTCTGCATGCCCTCTGTGTTGCCTACGTACTCATTCAGACACTTTTGAACCTGCACTCACAGTACCAGATGTGCCATCCAGTCTAATCTCCCATAGAACCTGTCTCTCTCTCTCTCATTCCAGGGAAAAGCAGCCTACAGTATGACAGAAAGAGTCAGGATGGGTGGTATTCTACTTGCCATTTGGCTCTTTGTCCCTGATGAAGAGAGGATCCTGGCTCTGACCACCTTGAGCAGGGCTTAGACTGGTATCACAGGCCACCCTTTATTCACTGTCCTGGCATCCCTGAGTGAAGGTTCCCCTCCTGGACTTGACTGAGGCCTGTTGACTACTACGACAAGCTTCCTGAATTTGTGCCTGCACTGAACAGCAAGGAAAGGCAACAGTACAGTGAGCCTAGTATCTCTAACTGAGATGGCAAAGCAAGGCAAGGCAATGCAATGCAAGGCATGGGAGATGTGAGCAGAATAAGTGAGTGCTGTGAGAGTAAGTGAAAGTCCCAGAGTTGCTGGGAGTGTTTCCCTGAACACACAGTGTCCTTGCTACAGCATTGCAATGACAGTCACCCAGTGCACCTTGTGCTATACACACTGTAATGCAAAAGCGGCCTGGAGGCAAATCAAGTAGATCCGTAGAAGCTGACACAAGTCAGATAGCAGTGCCTTTGAATGTGGGTTAATGTGGGCAGTGCCTACGAAGCGTGCCTCAGGATCTTGGTGCCCACTGTCCAACAGGAAGGTTGTTCAGAGCAAGCAATGAGTTAAATCTGGCAGGGATCTCACATTGGTTTCCTTGTTGAGTTTTCCTGAAGTCGAATTTGTTTGGTGGGTTTTCTAAGGTGGGAGCGTGAAGGTTAATGAAGCGGGTTGTGGTGTTAACAAGGCATTTAACAAGTACTAATGACCAACACTTGACAAGCCCCTGCTGCCTGGTAAGAATCTCATCACACCATTTGTGAAAAGCATAGAATGGAGATAAAATAAAACAAAATAGATGGAGCGAGATGGTTTTAACATGGGGTTGGGCTCATTGCCGTTATTCTAGCACATGTTGCTCAGACCCCTAAAAGTTCAAACATGGAAATAAGCACATGGCTTCTGGAAATCAATGTCTCAGCAGCACTGCAGCAAAAGGCTCTGTCAGTGTTCTTCTTCATCTTCTTCTCGAGATCTCTTTTCAAAGGCAGGTCCAATTGCAGAGTCACAACGTAGGGAAACATGGTAGGTTACAAATCCACCCCAGCAGCAATGGGAGCTGAACCCCACACTGTTGGCAGCAAGCTGATGCTGACTGCTCATCTAGCCCACACACAACTCCTAGTTGCTGAGGCAAAGTACAACTGTGCTTGCCTGTCGTAAGCTTAAACCATGGATTGTGATCCTAGAAATTCCAATGTTCTTCCCATCTCATGGCTGATCAGGAAGGTCTTCCACACTTGTCACTTACCATTGATGGATTTTGGAAGGATTTGCAGATTGATTCTCAGTCTATTTGGACACATCATGAATGCACCTTTCTTGGTCATCAAATACAGGAGTGAGACTTGAACCTGGAGGTTCTGACTCAGAGATGATGGATGTCACCCATCGTGCAACACAACTGTTTCCTGTAGTTATAATAAATAAGGAATCCAAACGAGTTATGAAAACCAAGAATCGCAAGATCTAGTTGATAAGACATCAGAGAGACTCAACAAATTCAGAGTCTTCATCCTGAAAAGTGATCAACAGAATCCTCGTGGAAATATATACCATAGCAGTATTGCCTTCTCTACCCCAGAGAGCAGTGGAAGCTCAGTCATTAAGCAGAATCAAGGCAGAAATTAATAGGTTATGAAGAATATTGACATTAAAGGATGTGCAGTTAGTGCGGGACATTGATATCAAGGAGATGATCAGCCATAGTTTAGAATGATGGGGCAGTCTTGATAGGCTAAGTAGCCTATTCTGCTCCTATATTCCTATGTTTCCGTGTTCCTATATTCCTGTGATGCTGTCTACCTGTATCTTTAATCCTATCTGAGCTCCTCTGCCACTGAAACTATTCTTAATCACACTTTATTAGTCTAATTAAACTAATCTGGTGCTTTCCTTTGTGTTGTATTTGTTAAATCCATGTAGGGATGGATAACATTTATAAAGAGATGAATTTCCCTGTGGCTGACAGAAATAACTAAAGGGCAAGACTTTTTAAGACTCTCACTGTAACAAACACACTAAAATGAATATAGATAAAACAGTAATTAACAGGCAATTAATTCACCAAAGGAGAAGAGGAATTTTTTTTCTGTATTCACTAAGACAACCAAATCATATCTTATGGAGCACTTTTACATGACACCCTACTTTTGATAAAATAGCATCATTACAGAAATAGATACATAATTCCTCCCAGCTTGCCAACATATACTGCACCAGTTTGAAACTTTCAGTGCCATCCATCAGTGTTCCACACAGCCCAAGATTTTCCCAGGCAATTCTGATAACATTTACTTTATTGGTCATGCTTAATTAAATACAATGTCTCTTATCTTCACTCTCCTTCCTTTCCCATCACAGAGTAAAGAGGATGCTTTAAAGACACAGTGTTTAACAGCTGCTTTAGCAACAGAACCCAGTAGAACTAACTCTATTGAGTGAAAGGATATTTCACAAAAATATTAGCAGATTTAACTTTGAGACGTGTGCTACGAAAGAGTAGCCACTGGCTCTGAAATTCACCCATTTTTCGATTTGATTATAATCAGACTAAACCAAACCCTGCAACCAATCATCTCTGGGCAAGATCTGAATTCTTTACAATTGTCAAATGAAGATTAATAAATCAGTCGCCTGTGAATTTCACCAAGATGTGAGAAGGAATAATAATGTGACTGCCACTTATTCGGCATTCTTTAAGAGGTCAGCCTACCCGTTGATAATGCATGAATGTGATCGGACGCCTTCCTTTTCTAGATCCGTATGTCAAGGTGTCTTTGCTGTGCGAAGGTCGAAGGTTAAAAAAGAAGAAAACAACCATAAAGAAAAACACATTAAATCCTACTTACAACGAGGCGATTATCTTTGACATTCCTCCAGAGAACATGGACCAGGTCAGCCTGCTGATCTCAGTCATGGACTATGACCGGTGAGTGCAGGAACCCTTGTAAAACTCACTGACCAGCTAGACTGAAGATTTCACTTCAAACCAGCACACTATCAGGAGAAAACGTCCCAGTCTAAGCTTTGATTCTATAATATGTGACGCAAGTGGAGAGCAGATGATGAATCTTAGAGTGAACTATTATTAAGATTTATTATTATTATTATGAAGAACCACTACAAGCGTTGTTAAATTTCCTTTATCTGCTAATAACAGGTATTGGGTGCCCCTTCACCTCCTATATACCTGAAGCAGAAGCAGATACCATTGTAATCCTCTTTTAGGCCCCTTCCCATCACTTTCACACCCAATCTCTGCTGGCCACACTTACTTTCTCTTCTAATTTCTCCCCTGTCCTTTCCAATTTTCTCTCCAAACTGATCAATCCTAGATCATTCTACACCTTCCTGCGCCAGCCCGCTAATGGTCCCCTGTGTCCTGATTGCTTTGCTTTTCTTTTCTGCTTGCCCAACTCTCTCCTGTTCAATTTTTCTGCATCCTGCCAATATCCCCCAGATCAACTCCACTCCTGGTCACATTCTATCTCGTCAATTTCACCCCCCAGTAACGTTGCTGACCCCCAACCTGCCGACAGCCTGCTCCCCCCAGTCACCTCACTCACCCAGTCACCTACAAACTCCACCTGTTCTCATATGCTCTCCTGTAATTAAGCATAAATGGAGTTAATGTTCGTGGAATATTACAATTCAGACTATTCTGCCCAAGTTAGTCACATTTTCCCACTGATTCCTTATAACCTTCGATTTTGTCGTCTTCTCCTTTTCAAGTCATATATAAAGTTCTCTTTTAAAAGTATGAGGAATGATAAACTTGTGACACAGCAAATCAATGTGACAGACTATCGAAGATGCAATGTTAGCTCACAGGAGATGTTGTCTTCTTCTGAAGACAGCTAACATGCAATTTGCAGCTGTAAAAAGTTAATAGATAAAGGTTGCACCTTAATAACATCAGCTGTAAAAATGACCTCCTCCCTTATTCATTGTTAGAAGGTAATTCAAAATTCATGCAGATTGTCCGCCATCTGCACAGTGCCATGGAGATCAGTTCAAATGGGTTTTCTTCTCCCATTCAAATTTCCCACTTCCACTCTTGTAGCTATTAAGCCAAACAGGCAAATGCTGTAAAGCCAGATTGTGTGTACAAGCATATGCATCATAGTCATACAGTCATACAGCGCAGAAACAGACTCTTCGGTCCAACCAGTCCATGCTGAACATAACCCCAAACTAAACTAGTCCCGCCTGCCTGCTCCTGGTCCATTTCCCTCCAAACCTTTCCTGTTCATATACTTATCCAAATGTCTTTAAATGTTGTAATTGTACCCACATTCACCGCTTCTTCAGGAAGTTCATTCCACAAGGGAACCTGCCTCTGTGTAAAAAAAAAGTTGCCCATCGTATCTTTTTTAAATCTCTCTCCTTAAAAATGTGCCCTCTAGTCTTGAAATCCCCCATCCTAGGGAAAAAGACAATTGCCATTAACTCTGTCTATCCCCCTCATTATTTTATAAACTCCTTTAAAGTCACCTCTCCACCTGCTATGCTCCAGTGAAAAAAAGTCCCAGCCTATCCAAACTTTCTGTATGACTCAAACCTTCCATACCCCAGCAATACCCTGAAAAATTTCCTCTGTACTCTCTCTGGCTTAATAACACCCTTCCTATAACTGGGCAACCAGAACTGGACGCAGTATTCCAGAAGAAGCCTCACCAAAGTCCTGTAGAAACTCAACATGATCCTCCCCTGATGCATGTACATCCCAGTTTGATCAACTGGGAGGTGACCACAAATAACAACTCCATGTGATTTAACACTTTTCTAACGCAGAGGCACTGAGGTTAATTATAAGACCCCTACAGTTAATTTGTGTGAGATCAGTAAACTCCACACAAATTGGGGCTCAGTCTATGATCTCTACAGTCCAAGTTCCCTTTGGACAATGAATAACATGCAAGAGATTGGCTGGTTTCTCCTTGGCATCACATGGCTTCAGTCCATTTCTGCTACTTTGTACAGTGGAAGTCAAACAAAAAGAATATGTATTAATAAACATTTCCTTCATTTCATGGTGACTAGTGTTGGCCATAATGAGATCATTGGAGTGTGTCGCGTGGGCATCAATGCTGAAGGTCTGGGGAGGGACCACTGGAATGAGATGCTGGCATACCCACGGAAGCCAATTGCACACTGGCACCCCTTAGTAGAGGTAAGAGAACTTCATATTGCATTGTAATTATTGTACAAAACATGTATCCCAATGATTCTGTATGCTTCAGATATATTGTCATTTTCCTTTGTACATAATCTTACAGTTGAATGCAAACAGGTTGTAACTAAAATACAGCAATAGAAATTAAAAATGTAGATGTTCTGTATGATTATATGCTGCGATCAAATGAGTCAAATGAGTGTTGCATCCAAAGGGGCTGATTTTGTGTGGGTTCCAAAGCAAAACCAGTACATTTTCAGAGTAAATGGATTAAATGTAATTGTTATTTTGACTCTTTGGGCAGGAATTTGCCAATTCCAAAAGGCAGTGGGTTATACAATGGGCAACATGTTTGCTCTGCTAGATGGTTACTCAGCAACTGAAGGTGAAAACTACCCTTGCTGATTTCCACAGCAGCTCTATCCCTCGATAAAGTCTGAACCCTTTCTGAGTTCCCACTTATGGGAGTCTCTTTGGGTGCAATGTCCTCACCTCCAAACAGGTTACAACAGAAACCTAATGGTCTATGGGCTTTCCTTTTCTCAGTTAACATTCAAATTTTCATCCCATCATAATTTTTCTCCATCTCTTGCTTTCAATCATATCATTGTTGTCAGTGCTGCACCATACTTTCCTCTCCTTTGTACTTCAGGGCACCCATTCTACATCCTATAGCTTATAATGTTTACACTCTGCCAGTCCATCATTTGTGACTTGCACCCCTTAATTCTTGAGCCTTCAAAACTTAGAACTTATCTCCAAATCTCGTCTTTTCAGTGCAACGTCATCCAATTTCATTCTCTCTTCTTTTATTTCCAACTTTGTTTGTTTTATACTGTCCAAATCTGGATCCTTTACTCAAATTCCTCAGAAAATGTTGTTCCGAAAAGTAAACGGTGAAAGGTTGAACAACTTGTTCTGCTCCGAAACATGAGCTAACTTGTAAAGAGAGGTATGCTGCATAAAAGCGGAAGGTTATAGAAAATCTTTATAAGCCGCTTGTCTGGCCTCAGCTGAAGTACTGTTCAGTTCTGGATACTGCATTTCACAGAATCATTGATTATGACAGTGTAGAAGGTCTACTAGCGCATTGTGCCTGTACTGGCTCTAATAACTAGTGCCAATCTCCTGCCATTTCCCCATATTCCTGTACACTATTTCTATCCAAATAACCATTCAATTAAACTCTTGAATGCACCACATTTCCAGGCAGACCATTTTATGCACCAACTACTCACTGTGTGAAAATGTTTTCTCTCGCAGCACCTTTGCTTTATTTTCACAATGCTTTAAATCTATTCCCTCTCCTCCTTGTTTCTTCCACAACCTGGGTAAGTTTCTCCCTATCTGCTCTATCCAGCTTGCTCATGATTTTTGAAAACCTCAGTCAGATCTCCTACTCCAGAGAGAACACTCCCAGCTTCATCAATCTACATTTAATGCAAAGGCTTTAGAGAGGGTGCAAAGAAAATTTAATTGTTAAGCATCATTCACAGGGATGGTGGTCTTGAGTTACGTCGATCGATTGGAATGACTGGGTTTCTTCTCCATAGAGAAGAAAAGGTTGAAATGACATTTGATGGAGATGATCAAAATCATTTCGGGTCAAGAGTAGAGAGGGAAGTGCTGCTGTCATTAGTGGAATAGTCAAGGGTTGAGAGACAATGGCCCAGTGGTATTGTTACCAGACTGTTAATTCAAAAACTCAGCTAATGTTCATGGGGACCTGGGTTCAAATCCTGCCATGGAAAATTGTGGAATTTGAACTCAAAAATTAATCTGGAATTAAGGGTTTAATGATGACCATGAAACGATTGTTGATTGCCAGGAAAATCCTTCCTTTAGGGAAGGAAATCTACCATCTTCACCTGGTATGGCCCACATGTAACTCCAGACCACCGCAATGTGGTTGACTCTTAACTGCCATCTGGGCAATTAAGAATGGACAATAAATACTGGCCTAGGCAGGCACAACCTCATTCCACATGTGAAGAGAATAAAAGCCAGGAGACATCGATCCTAGGTGGGTAGCTCGGGAAGCAACGCGAGGGAAAGTGTTTCTTTAATGCTCAAGTGGTTCGGATTGGGAATGCACTGCCTGAGAATGTGGTTAAGGCAATTTCAATTGAGGGTCTCATCAAAGATTGAATCAGCAGCCAAAGAGAAAATATTGCTGTGGATATGTGGAGAGTGGGTATTTGGCACTAGGGATTAGTTGTGTCCCCTTGGAAGTGAGCTGTCATGGATATGAGAGTTGTGTCATTCCATGATTTTATGGTATGTTATGAAGGGAGTGACTGGGATATGAATGGATATTAACTCCAGTCGCCAGCCTGATCCACATCTGATATTAGATTGTGGCGGCAGAGTTTCATTTGCCTGTGAAGTCCCAGTCAATTCCCTGGATTCCATTTCTGGTTGGACTAATGTGGGTAACAGGAAATGAGAGGACAAAGCTAGCAATGTGAGTGTCTTCCAAGGTGCAAAAATTCAAAACACATAAGCTAACATACAGATTGCATCAAGGATCTCTTATGGTATATGGCAGTGTCCCTATCTCTAGACCAAAAGGTCTGATTCAAGTCTGAACTGGCCATGAAGATATGTCATAGCATGTCTGAATAGGCCGATTAAAATTGATTTTACTTTGCGTCTGAGTAAATATGAATTAGCATCAGGATTTTAAACATGTCAAGGAATGCACAATATATCCATTACTTGAATTAAGTGTCCACTTCTTCCTTTTCCGAATAAAATTCTTAAAACCCTGTAAATAATCCAGTCTAGAACTAGAGGAAATTGGAGCAAGCTTAAGTGTAATGGATTTAAGATAGACAGCAGAAGAAAGTTGTTTAACACAACAGGTTATGAGGTTTTGGAGTATATGTCTTAAACTAGTGATTGGGACAAAATTCAGGTCCACATTTCAGAGCAGGTTTGAGACACCATTGAAATAGGTGAGAAATTAAAGAGATTTGGAAACAGGTGAGCACATGGAATGAGTACTATTAGTCAGGTTACTGATGAGCAGCAATGCTTAGTGGTTAGATGTGTGATAATTTCTAAGTAAATTGTAACACCAGTGCTTTTGTGCCATTGTTCATTGTATTTCTTTATACTTATGTTTGATTTTCTCTGTATCAAATTTTATTTCCAAAATGTTTATGGCATAGTTCTATTTATAATATTTTCTTTTCTCTTATGGGTAACCCCAAAACTATGAGTAATGAATCATAAGACCATATTGAACTCGATCCTGTTAATCTGAGAATAATCTTTGAAAAGTACACTTGATGTGACTTGATGAGAAATTTCTTTGTATGGTCTTCCAACTAATTACTTTAATGAGATGAAACAAACACTTAATTAAACAGTAAACGTTTCAGACTTGAGTTCATCACTGAGTGACATGACTGTCTATGAGGTTCAATAATACCTAAAAACCTTGTTTAAACCAAAGAAATGAAAATTACTTCAGACGATGATGTGTCAAGTGAATCCATCATGCATTACTGTCTTTAATTTGGTTCTGTCTCTCAATGCCTAACGCAGAAAATGTTTTGCCTTTTCCCCGCCTTTTAGCGTTTAGTAAAGTTAGCCACATTTACTCTTCAAAACTTTTTCGCTTCCTTGGGTATCTTTAAAAAAGATCACTAAGAAAGTGAAAGGTGTGGGAGAGGTAAATGTAACACTTTTACAAACAAAAATCTCCATTCCAGGCTAAAACACCCAGGTTCCTCCTGTTTCTCCTTATAACTCAGTCCTGCTACACCAGGTTTCAGGTGTGTGGCTCTTGACTGAACTATCTCCTTCTTGGATGTCTCCTTCCAGTTTCAGTTCCCTAAACTGGACACAATCGCCAAGGTTGCCTGGGATTATCAGCTTCAGTTGAATATAGTCACAATAATATAGGAACATAGGAACTGGATAGACTATTTATTCTACAAGTATGGCTGATTTCTGATCTAACACCATATACGCATTGTTAATTATGTCCCTTAATACCTTTAGATAACAAAAATCTCTTAATCTCAGATTTTAAATTTACCACTGATTTAGTTTTGAGCACTGATTAGGCATGAGGAGTTCCAAACTTGCACCACCCTTTCTGTGTGGTATTTTTTACCTAATGTCATTCCTAAGGGAAATGGCTCTAGGTTTTTAGTTTATGACCCCCAGCTGTAAACTCCCCAACCAACAGAAATTAGGTTGCTGTTTGTACTGTGTCCATTCCCGTTACTGTTTTGAAAACTCCAATAAAATCATCTCTTAACACTCATTCAAGGGAATTTGGATTGTATGGTCTCCCCTCATTGCTTAATCCTTGGATCCCAGGTTTCAAGCCTACTCAGCACTCCCTCGAAGACCAATAGATACTTGCTAAGTTATGTTACCCAGGCCTGATCTCAATGCCCCAGGTGTGGTCTATCCAGGGCTTTGCATCACTGAAACATAATTCTACCCTGCTGAATTACAGTCCACTTGGTACAAAGGTCAATCATACATTAATCCTTCTGACTTTCTTTTAATGCCTTGCCTCTCATTAGCCTCTACTGCTTCCAGTTTTCAACATTTACAAAGTAATTGGAAATTGTTCCAAAAGGGTAGTCTCCCACTTGGCTACACCAAAATCAATCTGTCACAATGATTCCTCTAAGTATCAATCTATTTGTTCATAGATTAATCATTGATTATCTCGTTGTAATGTTACACGTCTATTTACAAAGCTGTTTATATTGATGGCATCATCAGACCCAGGCATGTGGCTTTAAATCCCATCACCTAGATCTTTATTAAGTAGAGTGGGTATTGAGACACCAAAGCAGATCTTTGTTTGTCAGCATAATTCACATTACTGTTACCCTCTGTAATCTGCTCAACTAATCGCCCAAACCTAAAGTAATTTATCTTAAATTTCCTGACCTTCAAAGTTAGCCAAAATGATTTCCTGATGGAATTTATCAATGCTTTTTTGGAAGTCTAAATCAGCGGGCATGCAATGTCATTCTCTGATTTTCTTTAGCCATCTCTTCAAAGCATTCAGTTGGATTCATCAGTCCTGGTCTACACTTGATGAATTCATGCTAGTTCCATCTGACCAGCTGCGAATAGTTATGATGTCCAGTCATTCCTTCCTTGGTTGTCGATTCTAGTTATTTGCCAACAACCATTGTGGATTATTATGTCCATTTTTTTAATTGGCTTTCCTCTCTCGTTCTTCCAATTTTTCAAAATAAAACAATGGCTCCTTAATCAAAAGATGCTGTAACGCTTCCAGCTGCTTTCTTCAAGATCCAGGATGAAAACCATAAGGTCATGGGGATTTGGCCTTTTTTGGTGCTATTATTTTCTTTTACCTTTAATTTTGTTTGCATTACGGTGGCTCAGCAGCTAGCGCTGCTGTCTCACAGCACCAGGGACATGGGCTCGATTCCACCCTTGGGCAACTCTCTATGTGGAATTTGCACATTCTCCCCATGTCTGCATGGGTTTCCTCCCACAGTCTGAAGATGTGCAGATTAGGTGGATTTCCCATGCAGTTTCTTTACCACAGATCATTTTAGAATTGTCACATCCCTCAGGGGTGACTCAACCTCTATCCTTCATGTTGTATCAGATACAATTACCAATTTGTTTTCACAAAATCATTATCTGCAGTACACCAGTGCCCCTGACTCCATTGCTGTCATCAGGTCACTCCACAAATTCTCCAAAACATGACCATAGTGATTAGTACTTGAAGGTGCTTCCACCAGTGTAAATGTTTCCTGATTGGCAGAAAACAACATTTGAAGTCTTAGGCACATTTTCACTAGCAAGGCAGGATGCTGTTGGGAGTTAGGAAACCATAAGCCCATAAGACGTAGGAGTGGAAGTAAGGCCATTTGGCCCATCAAGTCCACTCCGCCATTTAATCATGGCTGATGGGCATTTCAACTCCCCTTACCCGCACTCTCCCCGTAGCCCTTGGGCAACAAGGCAGACACTTTCCTAACTAAATAGCCCTGGAATGCACAATTTTTACTGCAGGAATTGGGGTGGGAGGGAATTGAGTTGGATCCAGACACCATTCCAAGGTTGCCATGGAGGCGGATTAATGCTGAGGGAAACTGCTTAAAAGGCCAGCTCAGTTTTCTGGGAATTTTGTCAGAGTTATACTAAAGTTTGTTAGGCCCTTCACCTCCACCCCCCCACAACCCCTTCTTTCACTTACCCATCTCTCCTGCCCTGCTCCAGGCCCAATCCCCCAGCATGTACTATCAACAGTACCAATTAGCCACATAAAATGGTAAGTCTTGAAATGCTTATGACAAAACTACTCCCATTTTTAAATAACTTTTACAAACTTATAAAAGTATCAATCAGGCACTGTCACTCAAAGTTTTAGTCGTAGAATCTTTATCCCACATCATACCTCTTAATAAACATATCAAAACAAACATATCACTATTGGAGTGCAGCTATGTATTTGTTAGGAGGCCACCTGGAGAATCTGATGTCTGGTCATCAGTTTCTATTGATGCAGTTCCAGGTTGTCCCATTATGAATGCTTGGCTGAGTTCCAACATTCACAAATTGATTAGCTCAGCATAAGCTTGTGTAGGCAGACTGAAGTGGTGTTATGTTTGATTTACATCATTGTATGGTTTTAAAGGAGCTATTCTATCTATGATTTGCTTTTCAATGTTTGTTTTATTTTGAGTACGAGATATAAAGCCGTGTAAAGCTTCTGATTTTGAAAGTGCGAGTAGCAGTGTCTGATCAACACTTTTGTGAGATTGTCGGACCAACTGTTAGCTTTTTAAAAAGATTTCAAAATTTTATGGCTCATTTATAGGCCCAGTGTTCATCTCAGAGAGTCATAGACGAATAAAGCACGGAGACAGACCTTTCAGTCCAGCCATTCTGACCTTTATCCCAAACAAAACTAGTCCTACCTGCCTGAGCTTAGCCCGTATCCCATTTCTTATTCACTTACTTATCCAAATGTCTTTAAATGTTGTAATTGTACCCACATTCACCACTTCCTCTGAAAGTTAATTCAACACACAAACTACTCTCTGAGCAAAAACGTTGCCCCTCATGTCTTTTTTAAATCTTTCTCCTCTCACCTTAATATGCCCCCTAGTCTTGAAATCCCGCAGCCTAGGGAAAAGACCATTCACCTTATCTATACCCCTCATGATTTTATAAACCTCAAGAAGGGGCCTCAACCTCCTACACTCTAGTGAAAAAAGTCCCTGCCCATCCAGCCTGTTATTATAATTCATACCCTCTATTCATGGCAACATCATGGCAAATATTTGCTGAACCCTCTCCAGCTTAATAATATCCTTCCTATAGCAGGGCAACCAGAACTGGGCACAGTACTCCAGAAGGAGCCTCACTAGTGTCCAGCACAAATTCAACATGACATCCTAACTCGTATGCTCAAAGGTCTGAGCAATGAAGGCAAGTATGCTAAAAGCTACTTAACAACCCTGTCTTCATGTGACACAAATTTCAAAGAATTATAGACCTGAAGCCCTAGGTCTCTCTGTTCTACAACAGCAGCCAAGGCCCTGCTTTTAATTGTATAAGTCCTGTCCTTGTTTGTTTTACCAAAATGCAATACCTCACATTTATCCAAATTAAACTCCATTCCCAACCCCTCAGCCTATTGAACCAATTGATCAAGATTTCTTTGCACTCCCAGATAACCCCCTTCACTGTCCACTACACCAATAATTTTGGTGTGATGTGTTAATTTACTAACCATGCCTTCTATATTCACATCTAAATCATTCATGTAAATGACAAACAAAAGTGGACCCAGCACCGAACCCTGTGTCACCATCTGTGAGCCAGGAGAGCTGACCAACCTACTTCAGAGGTGTGTAATGACATCTTTGAATGGGCTGTTTCAGAAATACCTACGGTTTTGTACGTGGTGCTTTATTTCATCATCGGACATGGAATGAACATGTGAGCCATGGAAGATGTATGGAAAAGGCATGGAGGTAGAATGAAGGTATGGTGCTGCCTGGGGATGTGATAGTACATGGGTAAGAGCTTTTAAATTGCCTTTCAAAAAGATCTGAAATCCAGACAATGGTTCACATCTCTTCTGTGGGTTTGTGAGCCATAAGGCTTAGCGAAACTGGCCTATCTCCACATCATTTAAGGGAACGGGTGTGCAGTATGGTTTGCTATGGCACGGAATGAGGGCAGCAATCTCAGTATCAGGTCCCATCCACCATTTTTATTGGCCTCCAGAATCAATGCGATTCCACAAATATCATCATCTTTCATGCCATCTCCATGTGTTCAGCCATAATTTCTTCTGTACACTCCTCTGAGACTCATCAATCACTCTCCTCACTATGTGGTTGCCTTTGTGCTGGAGAGATGAGGGTGATTAATCGTTTAGAGCAATTTTAGTTAATAGGAAGTCTGCAATAGGGAAACAAGGTGTTTTTGCTGATCAACCTCTTACTCATTGCTGTTGACACCTGGGAGGGTAATAAGATTTGACAAGCCACACATTGGATCTCTTAACCACAAGAGAAACAGTCAAAATCATTAGCTGTTGTTGTTTTCACATCTTTATGCTCTACGCTTAGTGTGGAGGTGATGGAGGTTTCCTGAGGCTGATTAATAATCTGTCAGGCCGCGATGCAAGCAGAGTTTTTGTGCTTGTAATCCACATTTACATCAAGTAATAGTCCTACTGAACGGGAAAGTCCACCACCCACATCAGAACCACAATTCCCACTCGATGTCATCCCAGAAGCTGGAGTCAGAGTTCTGGTCTCTGCTTCTCAGTACTAGAACCCTACACTTTCAGCCTCAGAAACTGGCTCATCACCTTTTAACACTTCCACTCATTCCCGGGCTCCCTCCAAGGTGGTTAATGATGACAAAGTGACATGTATCCTGCTGGAGCTACAGAGGATTGAGATGATGAATTAGGTTAAACCAACCCGCATCTGCTGCCAACCTCACATCTCCCCATATCCCACTGCTCCCACGTGAAGTGGGAAGTCAAAGATTGAGGGTGACAATTTATTGCTGTTCTTTGAAAAGTATTCTGGGTCCTTTTCTTCTTAAAGGTTACGGTGGATAATGTGAAGCCCCTTTATCACATGGAATGTAAGTCAGATGCTAGAGGTTGAGGGATGATGACGAGTGCAGGGAATGAAGAACTACATATCCTGAGGCTTTTAATGCTTCCACTTTGTCTTAGGCTGTGGGTGAAGGCACACTTGCGGGGGAAGGAAGCGGTTGTGAAGGGTATAGTGGTACCTCCTCCACATTACTGGTAAGTGGTAGGTGGTGTTCAGTACTGTGAGGGCGAGAGGGTGGGAGAAGGAAAAGCCTGTTGGTGAGAATGCAATGTTTTACTGTCCTTTTGTATCTTTGTTGTCTTGGGGTCATGGCACAGTATTATAACTAAAGGATTTAAGTGGATGGCACTGACCATTAGGACATTCACTTCCTTCTGTGCCTGGCGTCCTTCCCTCTGCTCCAAATATTTTCTCAGGTATTTCTGCACAATGTTGTAAAAACTTGTTCGATATGTAAATAACTTACTCCCAAATGTTTTAATTTCTGGCCTATTCCCTTAAGTGATTGTAGCCAGTTAAATGCTGTGCAGATGCTAAATGTCCTGACTCGTTGGAGCTGATCTCTGAATATATGGTGCAAACAATGGTGAGGAGCTGCTGCTCTCACTCCAATGAGCTTGGCACCAGAGATAAGGCCAGTTGATGCCAATGTCTGAAAGTCCTACTTCAAACACTGCTGTCAGGAAACAAAGTAAACTAGAGAACCCAGGCCGACATTCATTTGCATTCCTCTTATACAGTGCCAGGCCACTGTACAGACAGCGTCCCCATTTTTTTAAAAACAAATGCAAACTTGTACCTGTGATTGGTTATTGCCATCTTTGTGCTCTGGAATGTAACATTTTGGGACTTTTCTTTGTTCCCCCAGTCACATCCAGCCACTGTGTGAGGGTTAAAAGGGGGGGACATGTTTTCATTGATTACTTGGCTGTGGTTCTTGGTGAGAGAGTGTTTCTCAATATATAAATATATGATAAATATGCCAAAAATTAAATCAATATTTGTCCATTATTGTTGTGAAACATGTTGTCTCGTCTTTCAACGTTTCACATCGTTTTTGTATTCTTACAAATGTCTGTCCTTGGATAAGTGATAAATATCCTTTAGTAAAATATTGGAAACAATGATACAATAGTCTTCAGCTCCCTCCACAACTTGTAATCCTTCGCCATTGATTCTGTCTCCCAGTGTGGTGACATTTGACCAGACTGTTTGTATCCTCAGAATCCTGTCCAATCCTGAGCTGCATTTCTAACCCTATATCTTCGCCATCACAAAGACAAAGGTACCTCCTTTTCCTTCATGCCATAACCCATCTAAAGTAGCACCCTCAAAATTATCATCATCATTTACACTCACTTGCTACACTGCTGTCCTTGCCAATGACCAGGCCCAATTCCAAAAGGCTCAAGTTATAGCCAGACTCTGCAGCCCCTTGTCAAACTTGTACCAAATACTGCCTTCCCATCACCTCATCATCTTCGGGAAGGAGCACTCTGGGCCCTTCAGTACCTCAAAATTAAGATTCTTGTCCTTGTCTTTCAGCCTTCCTAGGCTTCAGGCCCATTGTTTCATGATTTCTTCAAATCCTGCATCTATCATCTCTGGAGTCTCCACTGATCTGATTTCACCTTATAAACCTTCTTCTCTTGTAGGCCTCACTTTCTGTCACTGCCTCTCAAAATATTGCCACCTTACTCTCCTGGAGTCAACCCCTCCTAATATCTCCATTTTCCATAGCCCTTATTGATACCTTGAGACTTTTTTTGTGTTAAAGCCATTGAAGAAATAAAAACTGGTGTTCAATGAGACAGTAACCCAAAGATTTTCTCCCTTCTTCTTTTTAGTGGCAAGGACGCGCAGCCAGCTTTGACAGCCAAGGATCCTGTCCATCTCCTAAACCTCCAGCAACACCATGATTCCCAGCATAAAGAGATTCTGTGGATCCTTCCGTGTTTTGAACATAATGTAAAGTCAGTCTCTTTCCTCACAGGAAAACTATATTAAGCTCTGAAAAAAATGGACACAAGTATGAGGATAGCTTGTCCTTGCCTGGACAGAAAGCAAATCCGAAAATTGGGTGACTTTCAGACGTTATGCAAGAAGGAGACAGAAGTGTTGTTCTGGAGCCATAGCTGTAAATAAGAGGGAGGCACAAGGGAACGTTGTGTTCTGCACTAGGGAGAGAGATGGAGACCAAATGTTTTCAGCGAAATGCAAAATTTGTATCATCTGTATGAGCAGTTGAAACCCACACTTAGGTTTGAGTCATGTGCCTCAAAAAATAATGATTCTGGTTGTGTTAACATTTCCATTACTTGTGTTTTCTTTGTCATGCTGTCAATATAATTTGTCAGTTCCATAAAAGACCAAACTATACATTTATCATAGATCAAACTTTGCAATAGTTCAGCAACCTCAGGCTATCAAAATATTAGGCAACTAACTTTACAATGTTTTTATTGTGTAGAATGCATTATTGATGTATAAGTTTTAATTTTAACCTGGCAAAAGCATGCTTAAAAGGTGATGTTTAACTTGTAGTACATCAAAAAAAATAGAAGACTCTTGGCTTTAGGTTATCACGTAATTGCTGAACTGTTAAGATTAATGAATGGTTGGGGTCCTATGAGTTAACAAATTTATGGTTTTCTAGGCAACAACATAGGTAACAAATCAGAGTTTTGTTTGGACTTCACCTCCAATGTCCCCTCCCCCACTCCCTATCAAGCTGGAATGTAATCCTGGGTTCAATTCCATGTGTTGAGACTTGACCGATCAGCTGAAGGAGAGTTTTGATTGGTTGAAGTCCAGACTTGAACTCCAAAATATCCAGCCATTGGAGATAAAGTCTCAAATCCTAATGGTTAAGTTCAGTACTGTTCCAGTACAGAGAACCCACAGACATTGCTCTGTCACTGTGGTTTGAACCTAGCTCTAGAACACCGGATTAAAAGTGTTTTCTTAATATTGATTAGGAGCGCCTAAGAAATCAGCTTTGAAATAACTCCACAGAGGCCAGTATCCCATCACCAAGTCACCCTTTATTTACGCGTGGAGTTTTCTTGACACTGACCCAGCTCACTCAGAGCCCGCTGTGAGTCAACAGGATATCTGTTTATCTGTCAGCCAGATAATCTGGTCCAACCACAGTCAAGGAACTCATATTGTATTAAGTCCACCTGGCTGACCTCATTATAAATCACTACATCCGTCCCCCCCGAGTCTGAGGACGTAGGCCAGTTCTATTTTTTGCAGCTCCTACTGAGACGTTTTAGCACCAGATTAGCATCCTCCAACTCTGCCTCAGATGCGGGCGGCGAGTAATACACAGTAGCTTGCCTCTTGCGTCTGTAGCATCTCAGAGAAATTCATTCTCCTCTTCAGGCAGCAAAGATGTTAAGCCGGTGACATCTCCCACGTCCATCTCAGAATCTTCAATGCTTGATGGACAGTGAGAACCCACAAGTTCCCGATCAGTTGGAAAGGCTGTCGAGGAGCCAGGCATGTTTTGCTTCAGCAATGTTTGCAAGTTTGCAGCTGTCATACGGTCCATGTGCTTGTTCATGCCAGTCGCACCTTCTCAAACTTTATACGTGACTGGACCTGACCTCACGTTGACCTTGCCTCTTACCCATCATTCCCATGGTTCCTACACCAAACTTCTTCCTCTGAAGTAGACTGTCTTTTGCTTTGTGGACACACACACACACACACACACACACACACACACACACACACACACAGCCAAGTTAAGCGGGCAAGCTCCACACCCGTAGCAACCTTGCTTAAGTTATTGAGTTGTCCCTGTAGTTGCATGAGGGCTGGTCCGATAATCAAACAAGAACCAGGACAATTTGGTGTCACGTGTTTGAGATGGTTTGTAGCTCGGGTTGTGGATGAGGTTGTAGGCTTGCTCACCGAGCCGGTGTGTTTGATTGCAGACATTTGGTCACCCTGCTCGGTGACATCGTCAGTGCGTCTCTGGTGAAGTGTTGGTGTTCTGTCCCACTAGTTATTTATCTGCCTCAGTTTACTGGGGTGATTGGCATCACTTCTGGTTCTGTTGTTTGTATGTCGGGTGCAGTTCAATTTGTTTGTTGATGGAGTTCTGGTTGGAATGCCAGGCCTCCAGGAATTCCCTGACATGTCTCTGCTAAACTTGTGCTATTATGGATGTATTGACCCAGTTGAATTTGTGTCCTTCTTCGTCTGTGTGTACTGAGATCAGTGAGAACTTGTCATGTCTCTTTGGGACTAGTTGCTGTTCGTGTATCCTTATTGTCAGTTTTCTTCCAGTCTGGCCTTTGTAATGTTTCACACAGTGTTTACATGGTATTTTGTATATTACGTTAGTTTTATTGGTTGTGTGTATGGAATCCTTTACATTCATCAGTAGATGCAGTAGGGTAGTTGTTGGTTTGTGGACTGCCCTGATACCTAGGGATCTGAGTATTCTTATGGTCATCTCTGATACGTCCCTGTACGGTAGGGTGACTAGTGTGTCTGGCTGTGTTGTGTCGTCTTGTTGTGGTCTGTCACTGAGGTAACAGTGGATTGCACTTTTTGAGTATCCATTCCTTTTAGAAACTCCATATAAGTGCCCCTGTTCTGCTTTGCACAGTCCCGGGTTGCTGCAGTGTCTTGTGGCTCATTTGAATAATATCCTGATAGAGCTCTGTTTACGGGTGTAGGGGTAGTTGCTGGTGTAATTAAGTATCTGGTCCGTATGGGTGGTCTTTCTGTTTACGCTGTTCTGGAGTTCCCAATTATTCTTACATTCTACCCTTAAGCATAGGAAGGGTAGTCTGTTATTATTCTCTTCTTTTTTTGTGAGTTTTATTCCGGTGAGGATGTTGCTTATGTGTCGTTGGGTTTCTTTTTGTCTTGCATGTTAGACAATCAGGGTGGTGCCATCGAAATAGCGGACCCAGAGTTTGGGTTGTAGAGTGCTCCAACGCAACCAACCAAGAATGGACATCCACACTGGAACAAGCCATCAGCATACAATGACAAAAGACCACAGCAAAGAAAAGAATAGCCCTTCAAGAGAAACTGCCCAAAATCACCCACATCAAGGTCAGGGATAACACACAAACATGGATCAAGAATATCGCAGACCGACCACCTATAGACACTGAGAAGACCGCCCTCGTACGCGGACTGAATTATAACTACAGAGACGCCAGAAAAACTGACTTCCTGGCTGCATTGGAATCAACATTAAAGAACAATGGACTGACGGAGGAAATACAACAGACCGTCAGACAGACGATAGTCCCAACACTGAGCCGAAAAGATAAGTGGAATACATTTAACACAGAAGAGAAGAAAGCCCTGGAAAGACTCAAGAAAGGCAGCAACGTCGTAATCTTACGGGCGGAGAAAGGACACATGACAGTAATCCTTAAAGAACCCAATACATTGAGAAAGCCAACACGCTACTAGCAGATACTGACACCCACCAACAGATGGTGATAGACCCAACACCACAGTTAGAGAACCGGATTACAATGATATCTGAAGAAATTACACACCTCAGGAGATATCAGCAAAACAGACAACCAAACAATGAAGCCAGAGGGATCCAACACACCCCGATTCTATGGACACTCCAAGAAACACAAAATGGGGGTCCCCCTCAGACCCACTGTCTGAAACCAACATATAGACTTGCCAAAGAACCACAACAGAAATTGAAATACTTAGTGGACAACACTACCACTCCATTCACTCCTCCCAAGAATTCCTCAACATTATTAAGGACACCAGGATAGAAGAGGACGAGATGATGATATCCTTCGACGTAACAGCACTATTTACATCCATAAACATCGATATAGCCAAAGAGACAATTGCCACACGACTGGATGAGTCATGTAAGCAGGTACACCAGGACACCAACAACATCAATAAGGACACCACCATGAAAGTCTTGAATCTGTGCCTCACAACCCAGTTTATCTTCAATGACCATATATTTAAACAAATCAATGGAACACCAATAGGATCCCCAATATCAGGACTGATAGCAGAAGTGGTAATGCAAAGCTTAGAAAAGACAGCGCTCCCCACTATCTAACCCAAAATCTGGGTCCGCTATTTCGATGGCACCATCGTGATTGTCTAACATACAAGACAAAAAGAAACCCAACGACACATAAGCAACATCCTCACCGGAATAAAACTCACAAAAAAAGAAGAGAACAATAACAGACTACCCTTCCTATGCTTAAGGGTAGAATGTAAGAATAATTGGGAACTCCAGAACAGCGTAAACAGAAAGACCACCCATACGGACCAGATACTTAATTACACCAGCAACTACCCCTACACCCATAAACAGAGCTCTATCAGGATATTATTCAAATGAGCCACAAGACACTGCAGCAACCCGGGACTGTGCAAAGCAGAACAGGGGCACTTATATAGAGTTTCTAAAAGAAATGGATACCCAAAAAGTGCAATCCACTGTTACCTCAGTGACAGACCACAACAAGACGACACAACACAGCCAGACACACTAGTCACCCTACCGTACAGGGACGTATCAGAGATGACCATAAGAATAATCAGATCCCTAGGTATCAGGGTAGCCCACAAACCAACAACTACCCTACTGCATCTACTGATGAATGTAAAGGATTCCATACACACAACCAATAAAACTAACGTAACATACAAAATACCACACAAGGACTGTGAGAAACATTACAAAAGCCAAACTGGAAGTAAACTGACAATAAGCATACGCGAACACCAACTAAGCATCAAGAGACGCAACCAATTCTCACTGGTCTCATTATGCACATGGTCAAAGAAGGACACAAATTCAACTGGGCCAACACATCCATAATAGCACAAGCCAAACAGAGACATGCCGGGGAATTCCTGAGGCCTGGCATTCCAACCGGAACAACATCAACAAACACATTGAACTGGACCCAATATACAAACCACTGAAAAACAGAACTGGAGTCTGTGGTCAGCAAATTATGAGAGAGGATTCTGAGAGATAGTATTTATGATTATTTGGAAAAGCACAGTTTGATCAGAAATAGTCAGCATGGCTTTGTGAGGGGCAGGTCATGCCTCACAAGCCTTATTGAATCCCTTGAGGATGTGACAAAACATATTGATTATGGCAGAGCAGTGGATGTGGTGTATATGGATTTTAGCAAGGCATTTGATAAGGTTCCTCATGGTAGGATCATTCAGAAAGTAGGGAGGCATGGGATTCAGGGAAATTTGGCTAACTGGATACAAAACTGGCTGTCCAATAGAAGACTGTAGTAGATGGAAAGTATTCAGCCTGGAGCTCGGTGACCAGTGGTGTTCCGCAGGGATCTGTCCTGGGACCTCTGCTTTTTGTGATCTTTATAAATGATTTGGATGAGGAAGTCGAAGGATGGGTTAGTAAGTTTGCCGATGACACAAAGGTTGGTAGAATTGTGGGCAGCGTGGAGGGCTGTTGTAGGTTGCAACGGGACCTTGACAGGATGCAGAGCTGGGAAAGGAGTGGTAGATGGAATTCAACCCAGAAAAGTGTGAAATGATTCATTTTGGAAGGTTAAATTTGAATGCAGAATACAGGGTTAATGGCAGGATTCTTGGTAATATGGAGGAGCAGAGGGATCTCGGGGTCCACGACCGTAGATCCCTCAAAGCTGCTACCCAAGTTGATAGGGTTATAAAGAAGGCGTATGGTGTGTTGGGTTTCATTGGCAGGGGGATTGAGTTTAAGAGCCACAAGGTTATGCTGCAGCTCTATAAAACCCTGGTTAGATCACACTTGGAATATCGTGCTCAGTTCTGTTCGCATCATTCTAGGAAGGATGTGGAAGCTTTAGAGAAGGTGCAGAAGAGATTTACCAGGATGCTGCCTGGACTGGAGGGCAGGTCTTAAGAGGAAAGGTTGAGGGAGCTAGGGCTTTTTTCATTGGAACAAAGAAGGATGAGAGGTGACTTGATAGAGGCGTACAAGATGATGAAAGGCATAGATAGAGTGGATAGCCAGAGACTTTTTCCCAGGACGGAAATGACGATTATGAGAGGGCATAATTTTAAGGTGATTGGAGGAAGGTATAAGGGAGATGTCAGAGGGAAGTTCATTACACAGAGAGTGGTGGGCGTGTGGAATGCACTGCTGGCAGTGGTAGTGGAGTCAGATACTTTAGAGACACTTAAGCGACTTTTGAATACTCACATGGATGATAGTATAATGTAGGGTATGCAGCTTAGTTCGATCTTAGTAGGATAATAGGTCGGCACAACATCTTGGGCCGAAGGGCCTGTCCTGTGCTATACTGTTCTATGTTCTATGCTCTAGAACTGGGGTGATGCCAAATAGCTCAGCAAACTGAGGTGTACAAATTACAAGCGGGACAGAACACGAATGCTTCACCAGAGCCTCATTGATGATGTTACCGAGCAGGGTGATGAAATGTCTCCAATCAAACACACCGGCTCGGCGAGCAAGTCTACAACCTCAGCGTGGTCTCTAGTGAAGCTGTAGGTTGTTTCTTTATGCCTGCCTTCAAAGTTTGGACTGTTCTTTCTGCTAGACCAGTGGATGATAAATGGTATGGAGCTGTCCTTGTATGTCAAATCCCACTCGACTTTAGGAAATACTGAAACTCCCTGCTGGTAAATTGTAGCCTGTTATCTGTGACCAGCCGGTTGTCCATGTATTGCAAAAGATTTGCACAGTGGGGGAGCTGCTAGCAGTAATTCTTGTCCTTATGGGCACTCTGGGCACTGCCCCACCAGCACAACTATGTCTGCATCCAATCACACCAACTATCAGATATAACTTATCGCCAACATCTTCATTTTGGAAACCCGTGGGAGACCCTGATGGAGTTCAGCCAGTATCCTTGCTTGGGATAATCACTCTTGCTCCCAATAACAATTTGTCGTCCTCTACTATGACCTGGTCTCTCAGGGTCCAAAAGGTTTTCATTTCTGCTTATGACAGCCCTTTGGTTACAACTATCACCACCAGCTGTTTCAATTTTGCTAGGACCAGATCTTTCTGTGTCAAAGTCTGATATTGTCCGCTGTGACTGGAATTATGTCCAGAAAATTTAAAATTATTATGGACTCTTCCAGTGGTGGAGTTGTACCCTTAATCTGTAAAGGTTCCCTGGTATAGGTTCTAAGTCAAGCCGAGGCCTTGTGCAAACTTAAGGGTCGGAGTCCAGAGCAAATTTTATTGAAGACTGATTCTGTGATGACTGAAACGACAGTATTAACCTCCATTAGAACCGGCTGACCATTTAACCAGCCGTTTATTTTGATTGGTTCTGATTTAAATGTCACTAAGCAATTTAACTGTTCCAAATCAGATGTAGATGGACTTTCCAGGGTGAACACTCTCCTAGATACTGGCCTAGGATGTCTCTTACTCCATTTAAGTCTAGTCGGACTCTGTCGCTGTCTTCAGTCTGCATATCGGTAGCATCTACAATGGCTGGCTGGCCTGGATCCTGAAGAAAATTTTAACTGTTTGGCCAAGGCCTGGCTTTGTTTTGGGGTTTGCTGTGAGCTGATCTAAAGTCCCTCCATACAGGAGCTATCCTGAGTGAGGTTCTCTAATTGCCTTCACTCAAGTGGTTTCCCCAAGCTCAGTCAGCCTTGGGAGGGTGTCCATTTCCACCAGAATGAATCACTATTGGCTTTGTTTCTAATAAAATCCAAATGCTATGGTGAAACAATGTTGGAAGAGGCTTTGTATATTTGCCTTTATATGTCATGGGTACATGCTAATATTTTGTCTGAAATTTGACATAATATGAATATGAGGGAGAATTTATCTTTCTGAAGATATTTCAGATGTTATGAAGGCTTTAAAAAGGAAATCGATTCACTGTTATCTCATTAACATTTGTTCTCCAGTTTAAAAATACAATTCAGAATCTACAATATGTCACCCCAATGCCATCTAACCTTAATCACTATGTCACCAAAGCTAATTCTTATTGGAAGAACATAATTAAGTTCCCTAAATCAATCTCTCCAATATCTGGCTAGCTTGGTTATCATTTTGTAATCCATTTCCATGGTGGAATCTAGTTGAGGTAGTGATAGCTGGTTGGAGTATGGTGGGAGGGGCGGGGAAGGGGTCATGGGGTAGGGACTTGTCTTGCAGCTACATTAGGGCAGCCTCTTCCAGGGGAAGGCCCCACTAACCTAATCAGGCATTGCCTAGGCCACCAGCACGATGGAGTTAAGACCCAGGGGAAAGACGTCCAGGCCAACCTGAGCGGGGCCAATCAGAGGAAGGCAGCTGTTACAAGTAGCTGCACCACAGAAGCGGCCTGCTGTTGAAGTCAGGATCATGGAGGGCCCAGGTGAGTGGTTTGTGGGGGATTCTCCAGTCACAGGGAGAGATGAGCATGTGGATCAGAAACCAGGTATTGGGGCTGCTTCACAGCAAACACTCCCCTACCTGGTGTCCAGGTCCTTTGAAAGAGGGAACCTCTTTCCCCTTGATTGACAAACTGCCCTTGCAGGTTAACCTGTTGATCACCACCCGTGGCAGAAGTTCTACTAGCAGCTGAATTACTCACATTGCTGGTGGACTGAGGCTCTCATCCGGTCCTCTATTGGTCACTAAAGGGGTTCCATTGAGTGGGTAGGCTGAGGATGGGCTGGTGGAGTGGAGAAGTTGGCAGGGTTTGGGTACACCACCATCCCACCTCATAAATGCCCTCATGACTCCAAGCTCACATTAGATTCCCTGCCCTCCCCTTCCCTTCCCTTCCACTCCCCTCCTCTGTCCTTCCCTTCCCACCCTCCTCTCCTCTCCCCATGAAAGAAAAGATTCCTTTTGAAGCAAAGTTCATTTTGAAAAATGCTTCAAAAATGCATATCATGGTTGGAGAGAGCAGAGTTAAGGTTACAGATTGAGATGGTCTTTCATGGGAAATGATGAGCTGGGCTGTTCTGATATATTGACCTGAAGCATTAACATTATTTCTCCCTCCCCAGATGCTGCCTGGTCTGTTAAGTATTTTAGGCAGTCTCTTCTTTTTTAATTCAGATTTCCAACATTTGCAGCATTTTGCTTTTGTAAATAATTTATTTCCTACACAAGATTCATCTGACGCATACGCAGAAGCTATAAATAATGCTTTCAAACTTCCACACACAGGCTGTATTTTCAACCAGCAGCATGAACTGCTTAATAATATATTATGTAAATTTTACACACGTCATCATAGGTAAGAGTCAGTGCACAGCATTATGAGAGTCATAATGCAGCAAGTACAGCACGGAAACAGACTCTCCAGTCCAACTCGTCCATGCCGATCAAATATCCTGAATAAATTTGGTCCCATTTGCCAGCATTTGGCCCATATCCCTCTAAACCATTCCCATTCATGTATCCATCCAGACACCTTTTAAATGTCATAACTGTACCAGCCTCCATCACTTCCTCTGGCAGCTCATTCCATACACACACCACCCTCTGTGTGAAAATGTCTCCATTTAAGTCCCTTTTAAATCTTTCCACTCTCACCATAAAACAATGCCCTCTAGTTTTAGACTGACCTACCCTGGGGTGAAAGACCTTGACTGTTCACCCTATCCATGCCCCTCATGATTTTATAAACTTCTGTAAAGTCACCCCTCAGCCTCCAATGCTCCAGGGAAAGTAGCCCCAGCCTATTCAGACTTCCCCTGTAGCTCAAACCCTCCAACCCTGGGAACATTCTTGTAAACTTTTTCTGAACCTTTTCAAGTTTCACAACATCTTTCCTATAGCAGGGAGACCACAATTGAATGCAGTATTCCAAAAGTGGCCTAACTAATGTCTTGTACAACCGTAATGTGACCTCCCATTTCCTATGCTCAATGCATTGACCCATAAAGGCAAACATACCAAACGCCTTCTTCAGTACCCTGTCTATCTGTAACTCCACTTTCAAGGAACTATAAACGTGCACTCCAAGGTCTCTTTGTTTGGAAACTCCCCAGGACCTTAAAATGAAGTGTATAAGTCCTGCCCTGTTTGCCCTACCAAAATGTAGCACCTCACATTTATCTACATTAAACTCCATCTGCCTTTCCTCGGCCCATTGGCCCATCTGATCAATTTCCTGTTGTACTTTGGAGGTAACTTTCTTCTCTGTCCATTGCATCACTAATTTTGGTATCATCTGCGAACTTACTAACCAGACCTTCTAAATTCACATTCAAACCATTTACATACATGACAAAAAACAGTGGACCCAGCATCAATCCTTGTGGCACACTGGTGGTCACAGGCCTCAAGTCCAAAAGCAGACCCCCACCACCACCCACTGCCCTACGCTCGAGTCAATTTTGTATCCAAATGGCAAGTATTCCATATAATCTAATCTTGTTGACCAGTCTACCATGCAGAACCTTGTTGAACGCCTTATAGCAGTCTGTATTGATAACATCCACAGCTCTAATTTCATCAATCCGCTTTGTCCATTCTTCAAAAAACTCAATCAAGTTAATGAGACACAATTTCCCACGCACAAAGCCATGCTGACTATCCCTAATCAGTCCTTGCCTTTCCAAATGCATGTAAATTCTGTCCCTCAGAATCACTTCCAACAACTTGCTCACCACTGATGTCAGGCTCACCGGTTTATTGTTCCCTGGCTTTTCCTTACCACCTTTCTTAAATAGTGGCATCACATTAGGCAACCTCCAGTCTTCCAGCACCTCATTTGTGGCAATTGACGATGCAAATATCTCAGCAAGGGCCCCAGTTTCCCTCACTTCTTACAAAGTTCTATGGTACACCTGATCAGATCCTGGGGATTTACCCACCTTTTAAACATTTTAAGTCCTCCAGCACCACCTCCTCTGTAATATGAACACTTTGCAGGATATCACTATTTCTTTCCCCAAAAGGTTTTATTTTAGGCAATAGCACAATTCAGTGGTTTTAAAAAGTAGAGGGGACAGTCTTGATATTTACTGGTCGGTCTGATCAAGGCAGGGCTGAACTTGAAGTCAAAACAACACCTGGCCTTGTGAGATAAGTAAACTTCCATTCCACTTAGGGACCTCTGAAGCTAATGGTCATGATAATATCTTAGAGGTTGATTGTTTCATGTATTCTCCAGTAAGGAAAATAGTGATGATGAATAAGGAATAAAGAATATTGCTGATGTCTCTGGATGTATAAATTCTAAACATGCTTCATTAACAGTGGCAGCAGAGTTTGCATATCTATTGCTTTTTTGGCATGGAGCAAACTTGTGGGCTGCATGTGATGCCAAGCAAGTGTTGCTATGGTGACAGACCTCTGAATAATGAACGCAACACAAGCTGTATCTAAGATTAAGAAGGTGGAGGGGGAGTTCATAAATTTTGGACCTAACTCTTCAGTATAATGAGACCAGTAGGGAGGTACTTGTGAGAGAGAGAATGGAATGTAAAACTACAGTGTTACCCTAACCATTCATAGGTGTCCTTTTCAGACTTGAAAGTTGTAACAGGTTGACACATTGTTTAAAAACAAGTGGCAGATTGAGCAATTAAGTGAGTTCTGAAAATTGTTGGGCAATTTGGCTAAGCTGTGACCACTTGGTACTGGGTTTTCACCTACATTTCAATGCAGTTATAGAATCCCTACAGTAAGGGAGCAGGCCATTCAGTCCATTGAGTAAATGCCGACCCTCTGAAGGGCATCCCACTCAGACCCACACCTCTACCCTATAATCCTGCATTCCCATGGCTAACCCACCTAGTCTAGACATTCCTGGACACTATGGTCAATTTAGCAAGGCCAATCCACCTAATCTGCACATCTTTGGACTAGTGGAGGAAACCAGAGCACCTGAGAGGAACCCCACACAGACACAGGGAGAATGTGCAAATTCCACATATACAGTTGTCTGAGGATGGAATCAAACCCAGGTCTCTGTTGCTGTGAGGCAGCTGTGCTAACCACTGAGCCACCAGGCTACCCCAGTCTCTCCTGGCTGATTCAGATCTTCGAAGAGTACTTTTCAAAGACTTTTTTTAAAGAGAAGACATTGAAAAATGTTTATTTAAAATGCTAGTGACCCACCAACTCACATCAGCTGACAATGACCAAACCCACAGTACATTCAAATCCTTTGTGCCTAAAAATAATAAGAAACTGATGAGAAGTGTCTAAATATATCATCTTGATACATTGCATTCTCCTCTTTTAAGTTCTGTAGTACAACACAACAAAGCCAGCTGAGTGCTTAATTTACACAGTTCTAAAGAATCAGTCAAATTCCACTGATCAAGCCATCTATCGAATTTTGTGGGAAGCAAAATGCTGATGTGAGATTCACCTCATTCTCTAGCTCAAGTGTTTGAATTAACAGTGCAACTGTAAATTTGCTAGATGTCCATTAACACTACCCCATTTCTCCTTTAATGAAATGTTTGTTTCGGGATATTTCTCAAAATTTCCACCTGTTGTGTATAAAATTATGATGCATCGTTGCTGCTTGCTGACAGCTACTGACTGTAACATAATGCAAAACTCCAGTCGGTGCTCAGTTAATTAGTAACTTGTGCTTACTTAGGAAGACTCAGGGAAATTTTTAGCTCATCATCACCCTTGTTTTATGAATTTTCAGGAGTTTGCCATTATACTTTGAACATGGGTGATCTCCTTGTGATGCTGATCTCATTAAAACTCACTAGTGTGGTTTAAATGGATAAGCCACCAATCCAGCCACACGTGAAAAACATTTTTAAGTGATTCATTGTCTTTAATTAGCTTACCTAAAAACAAGTTCACCCTACATAACATTGTGGTACTTCTACAAAGGTTAAAGCTGCCATGTTGACTCTATCCTGCCATTGAGATACATGTGACTGAGCGCCAAATCTACGTGCTCTTTACTTTCACAGATACTGTGTCAGAAAGGTTGCCAGTTATGACCTAAGTTAATGGGAGAAACAAGATTCTGGCCTCTTTATATTGACGGGAACTGTACTGATGCTGGCTCTTCTGGAAGTTTAAGATGGTTTATAATTGGTTACCAAATAGAAGGTGGTGCAAGAAAGCATTTTGTACACTTGCCTTTATTCGTCAGTGCATTGAGTATAAGAGTTGGGATGTCATGTTGCAGCTGTACAGCACATTGATTAGGCCACCTTTGAAATAAACTTGACAGGATGCAAAAAAGATTTACAAGGACGTTGCCAGGTTTGGAAGGTTTGAGCTATAGGGAGAGGCTGAATAGGCAGGGGCTTTTTCCCTGGAGCAGAGGCTGAGGGGAGGCCCCATAGAGGTTTATAAAATCATGAGGAGCATGGATAGGATGAACAGCCAAGGTCTCTTTTGTGGGATAGGGGATTCCATAAACAAGAGGGCATAGGTTTAAGGTGGGAATGGTAAGATATAAGAGGACCTAAGGGTAACTTTTTCACACAGAGGATGGGGATGTGTTTGGAATGAGCTGCCAGAGGAGATGGTGGAGGCTGGTACAATTACAACATTTGAAAGGCATCTGGATGAGTATATGAATAGGAAAGATTTAGAGGGATATGGGCCAAGTGCTGGCAAATGGGACTAGATTAATTTGGGATATTTAGTTGGCATGGACAAGTTGGACAAAAGGGTCTGTTTCCATGCTGTACGTCTCAATGACTCTATGATTGTGGTGGGTGCTGGGGGGATTGGAGCACCAAGACATCGTGTTCAATTCTTTACACCTGTCCATGGCTGTTAGAATATGCCGTGTGGAGGTTTGTCAAGGCTTTAGTTGCAGAAACCTACAGCACAGAAGGTGGCCATTTGGCCCTTTGTTCCTACGCCAACTCATTGAAGGAGCTATTCAGTTAATTCCACAATCTTTCCCCTCAGTCTGATAGATGTTTTATTTTCTTCACAAATGCAAAAAATGCACTTCTTGAAAGTAAATTATGAAATTGTTTTCACTATAGTTTCAGGGGATCTCTTTGAGACCATGCCATCAAACTTCACAAAACAAAATTGTCATTGACTCTGTTTCTTCTGCCATTACTTCAAATAGATCCAGATAATATCTGCCATATCCTTACCCTTTAGTTTCTCCTTACTTAATATAACCCATGCATAATTTTGAACACACTTTTCAACTCACAACTCCTTTAGCCTCTCCACCAAGCTAGAATCCCTCATCCCTGGTAACAGTCTAGCAAAAATGTATGTGGATCCTCCAGTAACTTTCCCCGAAAGTGTGAAGCCCAGAATTGGGGACAATGACCCATCTGAGGCTTAACCAATAGTTTGTAAAGGTGTAGTTTAACTTAGATAACAAGGTGTAGAGTTGGATGAACACAGCAGGCCAAGCAGCATCAGAGGAG